>JARKIA010000160.1:0-427023 GCA_029289565.1 Mycena galericulata | reverse complement strand
CATCACTATAGAGATCGCGATAATCCTTAAATCGGATAAGGCATCCTAGGTTCCTAATCGAACCATGGATAGACGGGTTGAGCTAACCTATGACTATGGGGTACCGTATTGAAGCTACGATGGCAGGCTAGACGAAGAAGACCCTTCCGGGCTCGGGACATAGAGCCACAGACGAAGAAGACCTTACTTGAGCAAGGCATCAGTTGCCAAGAAGAGCTCCTTGATGGATCAAACCAACGACCGTGTGCAGCTGTCAGAGCACGCCTTTACTGGCCAATCAAGATCGAGGGACGCCGTCGGAGACAGGAGGCCGTACGAGTCATATTAGAGAGCAAGTAGCGTAAAACAAGTAGTGTAAGCAGGTTGAGAGTAGTATAAATAAGGGGCAGAAAGGGCAGGAACGGGAGCGCATATCCCTTGGAGGCAGGCACCAGAGTTGGTTGTCCTTGTTTGTTCCACTAGATTTGATTAGCTCGGGCCTAGCCCACAGACACCTAGCACCAGAAATAGATTTGGATTTGGATCAGACCTTAAAAATATAAGAAACCTCGAGAACTGGGTCGAAAACCCTTTGAATAAGGCCGAAAGCCGACATCAGTACTGAGTCGAAAGCTCTTTTAAGGCCGAAAGCCATCAGAACCAGTCTCGTTGAATCATATTGAGTCGAAAGCTCTCTTAAGGCCGAAAGCCGAACATCTGTACTGAGCCGAAAGCTCTTTTAAGGCCGAAAGCCATCCAAAACCTTGGTGTATAACCACAAACCCGTCTATTAGACACCCAAACCCGACCTTGTGTCATTAAACTCTATAAACATCGTACATTGTACCGCATTTAGTCTTGAATTAAGACCAGAACTACCCAGACAATATCCAAGAACCTTACTCAAGTAAGACACCTTAATTGAGTAGCGATCTTAGCAAGTACCCCTACGAGTACAGACTAGCTATAGGGTCAACAAACCGTTGATTCAAACCCCGAACTACCCGACTCAAAGCTCTCAATACAAGAGGAGTGATTGGTTGTAGTGTGATTTGGTTGTTAGTGTATAGTGGATAGTTCATTTGTCCATTTGCATTTAGCGGCTTGATAGCATATTTCCCGCCGTACTTCGAGAGCCCCCGTCTCACCGGTGACGGGGATGATGACTTTGAAAGTGAAGAGAAATCAGATGAGGAGGGGGTCGCCTTCACCTTGAGCGTGCGTCCCTTCGTTTCTTATGACCACATTGCTGAACTGGAACAGATCACGCCCTTGGGGAGGCTCCCCATTGCCGCTGCACCCCCACCGGCACCGCTACGCAAGACCAACAAGAGCAAGGCCACCGAGCCCCCTAAAATCTCGTCTCGGGCCTTCAAGAGCCTCCCTGAGCTCACCGTAGAAGAGCGTGAGGAGGTCAACAACGAAGATTTCTCGCCTCCCTCTCCTGTCCCCCGGTGACGACATTATCATGGATCTAGAGCCCAATGGCGACAAGTTGGCACATACCGGCAACAGGTGAGCACAGCCTCAGTATCAGTATCATCCATCTACTCACGGCACCAGCCCACGTCCCCAACCACCTACTCCCGAGGGTCACAGACGTAGTCGCAGCACTGTGGCCGGGCAGAAACGGAAGCATGCTTCTGAATCGTCGTCCGCGCCGCCTGCCAAGCGTGCCATGCCCAAACCCAAAGAGTCCAAGTTCCGCGAGGGGTTCGTTGTTATTTCCCGTGTGAAGCCCAAAGCTGCAGACTACGAACCCGTCGTTGAAGCGCTGCTCCTTCGTACATGCGCGGAGTACATGCGCGGAATACTCGGCCCGCATCGTCGCCCGCAAATCATTTCCCCCGACTTCTCTCCAGCTCGAGTGGGCCAGGGAGTGCTGGAACAACGCTGGTCGTGCTGCACAGGAGAAGGAACGTTACGCGCTGATGGATCGGATGGCAAAGCTGGTGCGACAAAATCCTCCCCCCATACCTATCTAACCTGCACGTCTAGATTACCAAACGTGGGTCCCACATTCGTGGCAAGGTTGTCGACGGCCATCGCGCCTTGTTCGCGTCCAATTACGACTTTCAACGAACCGGATCAAAGGGCGCCATCGCTGCGAATAAGATCAAGGCACAATCGCTTCTCGACGGCGCCTCCTTCCATTATAAGGTAAGTGTTGTCACTCTAGTTGGCTTCCATGCTGAAACCTGAAAGGATCCTGCGTCGAGGACCGGCTTCGCTCAGAATGCTATCCTCGCCGCTGCTCGTCACCACACCATCTTCAAGAACAAGCATTCATTGGCTGCTGTGTTCCGCTCCTACTTTGATCCCATACCGGCTCCCTATCTGGCGCTGGATTTCGCTGTGGTACGTCTCACTCGAATATTTCATCAACTTTATGCTTACATGGGGAATAGCTCGAGCACCTTACGATGGAGTGGACGACCGGTGTCCCCGTTCCCAGCCAGTTCACCGAAAAGGACATGGCAAAGTCGTATGATATTCACCTCGCGGACATCAAGAAGTGGTGTGAGACCAACCCCACTGTCACCGAGAATCTTCGGAAGAAGTGGTTCCGGCGTTCGTCGTGAGTTTAAACCGGTTTCTTCATGCAATTCACTTACTCATGTTCTTTAGCCAAGCTCTCGGTCTTGCGCGCCCGGTGGAGGAGAGCACGAACATCGACGCAACGCATCAAGAGGCCCTTCGGTCCGAATTGGAAGGTAGAACCGGGGAAACTGACAGCGAAGAAGAAGACGATGGAGATAACGATGGCCCGCTGCAGTCTGACCCGGTTCCCGTCGCGTAGTTAATTATATATGTATTCGTTTCAATTATCCAAATATTACTGTGATTTCATTTTTTTGGACCGATGCAATAAGCTGGCAATCAATTGTACTCAGAGGCTATTAGACTCCTTGTAGCTCCGATATCTGGGTAGTATACTCGATATGTAGCGCTACTGAGGGCTACTGAGCACTTAACCCATGGTTACCATGTGCTACCAGGCAATGGCTTAAGTGCTACCAGGCGCTACTAACTCGGGGACTACACCGCCATTTCGTGGGGACATCAGGCGGATCCCATCTGCCATTTCGGGCCTTAGTGTCCCGGACATCGGCTGGGATGTCACTGGGTCATAAAAAACGACTATCCCCTGTTAACCCTGGGAGAGGTGTATCCCAGCGACATCTGGCGCGGTGTCCGTCAGGTATACTTGAGCATCTTTGTCAGACTTCCTGATCTGACAGTACATAAATTCATTTTAATTCATTTGCATTCTGCGATACACCTGGGAATTGGGGAAAAAAACTGGATTCGGGTCGGAGACTATTACATAACAAGGAAGTGTAAATGTAAAGAAGGAAGTCACGCTCGAGAAAAAAAACCAATGTAGAGAGGAGTGGTAAGGATGAGTGGTTCAGGGAGCTTGAAGGGGCACAGAATAGAGCTCTTGATGGGCTTGCAGTGGTCGTCAAAGGTCTTGAAGGAGGGGGGCTTGATGATGTGCTCGAGTCTTGAGTGCTTGGTGATTTGCTCCTTGGAACTTTGCGGGAACAGGACTCAGTCTTGAAGGCTTGAGCACCCTTGAGGAGGATTGAATGGGGCCCGGGAGAGCTCAGGGCGCGGGCAGGAAGAGCGGAGGTGGGAGGAAGAAAGGAAAAAGTGGGACGACTTTTTCATGTTGGGCTTTGTTTGGTTCAGCGGAGTTCAAACGACTTGATAACTTTTTGCATGACGGCCGAACTTCAACTTCAAGCCTGGCCGAAGTATCTTCAGCAATCGGGCCGAAAACCTTATGAAGTCTCTCAATATGAAAGAGACGTCTATTAGGATACAAAATGGGCCTTCTTCTGCAAAATGGCGGTAGAATATATTTATAGAGAACGAGAAGGAAAGGAGGCCGAGCCAGATCTCCCTCAGATGTCTGAAAGATATGCCGTGAATCTCAGGAAATTGTCAGTCTGATGACGCTAAGCCGAGATCACTCGGACACTGTTCCGATCTCCCTTATGGAACGTATGGGATGCCGGGTGGCATCCGGCAATCAACACCCCACTGACAACCGGCGCAAATGGTGGTGTAGCCTACCAGGCTACTGGAGGTACTGATGCTATTTGGTGCTACATAGACAAGTGATTTTTTGCTGATGTGGACAGAATCAAAAGCTATAGGGTAGGCAAAGAGTATTAGCAAAACTTAGGATGCACAAGAGTCGCCGCTGCGGATATTGAGGATTCAGTCACAGTCTTGAAACCGAGTCGAACACTGTTTGAATTGGAGGCAGGCTTGCTCTCGGGGATGAGGCTTCCGGGGCCGAAGTACATTAGTCGGTGGACCTGTATGATTCGGAATTGATGTCGGAATGAAAAAGATAAATGTAATCGCGCACCTTCTTCACAACTGGACCCAAAAACAACTTGGTCATGTTTTGAGTGGGACCAGGCAATAACACTGGAGCGTAAAGCGTCGCTTTTTTCTCCGTGGGGAACTTGAGGAGACCCGAGAGAACAGTGTTGTTAGTGCGGTCAGCGCCAGCGGTGGTCAACAAGTCAAAGTCGAAGGGTATTGAGGAGCGTGGAGCGAGCGTCCCCATGCTCCCGGATGAACTGAATATCATGTTAATATATACATGATGTACTGTAAAGCTGTTCACGCACGTCTTTGGCCAGATTGCTGTACTGCTTGTAGTCTAAAAGTTCATGGAACTTAGCCGGAATCTCCTGGTAAAGAGCGATGGTCAAGGATTCGGTGTAAAGGTCGTCCGTTGCGAAAATGGTAGCGGGATCCAATGCAGTTTCGGATGGTTTGGCGCAGAACATGGTGATGTCGATGAAAAGCGCACGAGTAAATAGGGATCGTTTAGCCCAGGCAACAACTTGGCTCTTGTAGCCTAGCCTGTCGTCAGTGTGACCCCGGCGCTTCTTTCTTCAAAGAAGCGGCCAAAAGGTCGCTGTTTTCCTTGCGAAGCGTACAGATTTCGGCTCGAAGCCCTGTGTTTTCCTGTTGCGCAACTTTCAACGCCTGTGAAGGGTCTGGTTCAGAGAGCACAACGAAATAGCAAAGAGATTAACCTCGAGCAATTCCCCTCGAGAAGCACCGGTGTAATCCACGGGCTGCGCAGGTGGTAGGTCGTCGTTGTGATCTTCCATGTTAGAGATTCAGACTGGAGAAGAGTATAGCGACGTGGAAGAAGAGAAGAGGAGGGAATTTATTTTACATAACACACCGTGAAGGGACGCACATTCTTGGAGAGTGTCAGGGTCAACACGGGAGTACGGAATCCTGGAATGCTAATTCTGTACATGCCTTGGTACAAAAGGAGTCAAGCGATGTTCTGAACACTATTAAACTTTCCGAACGTAAATTTTGCTCTTGGTTACCGCGGAGAACAGTCATTGACCTGGAGGGTGGATTGGATGTACTGTCAATGAGAAAGTTGACCAGGTGTTGCTCGACAGAGGACCACTCGCTTGTTGATCAGCTTGAGATATTAACTGGACACAGGAGATGGACAAATGAGAGCACGCACGATGCGTCGGGCCATAATCTTTGATCAGAGTTCCATGTATTCTTTGGTGATTGTCTCGTAGTCGACACGTTGAAACTTTTTGAGTGCCGTGATGGGGATAAACGAATGTTTCAAGATTTAGCAGATACTCGTGATCGGTGAGGAAGGACCGCAAGGTCGCGAGCAAGACGCCGAGGGAATTACTAACTGCAATAGAAATAATTAACAACCTAGTCAGTGGTTGTGCCGATTCAGAGGGATCCTTGAGCAATAGATATTGTTGAACGCACCAGGATTACTGTACGAGCTTGCAGTGGATGTTCTTGAGTGTCTCGAGGCTAAGCTCTGCAGATCTCATGCAGTTTCTTCGGCCCTTCCTCCGCTTGACGTTGAGACACCCACCAATGGAAGTGTCAATAATGCAATATTGCGGTTTTCCCCGGAGGTCGCGTTACATTAAACCCAGTGGCTGACCGCCAGTCATTTGGCAGTACAATGCATTATCCCGGTGTAAAGTGGTTTAGCACTTAGAATTAAAGTGACACTGGCGGGATTCGAACCAAAAGCATAATCATAATTATGATTACTTAATCAGGACTGATAAGTAACACACTATCCAACTAAGCCACAAAGGAATAATCAAAGTTTGTTCTAATAGGACTATGGGATACAGTGGACAAACACATAATCAGCTTGAACACCCACCTATCACCCGGCAGGGGGGTTAGGTTTGGTTAGGTTTGGATGTTAGGTTCTGGTTAGGGTTTGGTTAGGTTGGTTAGAGGTTAGGATCCAGGTATATTGTTGTTTTTGTTGTTGTTGAAGATTAGTCAGCATTTTGATGGTTGGTTAGGTTTGGTTAGGTTCAGTTAGGTTAGAAACACTAAATCAACACATAATAAGCATTGCATAACACTTACTAGGACCTAGGGCAGCTTGCCTGCCCTAGGTCCGGGGTATCAGCAGCCCTGGGTAGGTTAAGGCTTGCCTTAACCTAGCCAGGGCAACAAAATTATTTAATATAGCTACAATGGTCTAGTGGTTAAACCTCTTTCTGTACTGCATATAATTAATAAATGAACCCAATGACCTCAGGTTCAATCCTGGCTAATGCCATTTTTTAAATATATTTCAATTACATTACTTCGCCACATTGCATTATTGACCATATTACTGGCGGTCAGAGACTGGGAATAATGTAACGTGCATTCCAAGGATTACTGGCAATAATGCATTAATGGTACGTCTATTACACGCCCAATCTGGGTCTACGCTCCATTCGTGTCCGTCCCCTTTGACTCTAGGTGTGTCCGTGAACTGACGGCTAAGGCCATCGGCAGCCTGGTCATCCTTCCCAGGACGATGTCTGCAATCGGTGATATGGTGATTCATGATGCTGTCGAGCCAGCGCGCGTGTGTCGAATTTAGTTTGTTGTTTATAATGGTATCCTTGAGAGCCTGACAGTCCGTTTCCAGTTCGATAGGCTGCCCGCCGATGGTGTCGGAAAATTTGTCCAAGGTGTACTTCAGTGACGCGAACTACAAAAGGTAGGGTTGATAGCGGGCCTCGGTATCTGATGTCCGTTTCGATGCAAATCCGAGAGGATGTATCCGAATGTGTGTGTGTTTCCGTGTTTTTCAATCCACTCGAACCTCTGTGACAAGACACCTGCGAAGCCGTCTTTACACCCATCTGTGGTAACGATGAATGAAGAGCCATCGTAACGCGGTGGTTTGACTACTGGTGCACTCGTCACCGCTACCTTGAGTGCAATGAAAGTGTGTTGGTGCTCTGGAGTCCACTGCGCCGCAAGCTCGTGCCGACGTGCGGCGTTCCGATATGCCTCTCGTCCCGCATGCGGTGGAACTTGTAAGGTGTTCATGAGGTCCTTCAAGGGTTTCTCGAGCAGTGAGTAGTTTTTGACCAATGTCCGGAAGTAGCCCCAGACCGAGGAATGCCCCCAGGTTTTGAATGGTCAGTGGCACGGCCCAGTTCACCACTGCGGTGAGTTTTGACAAATCCGCCTTGATTCCATCCCTACCGATCCGCTCGCCAGCGAAGACAACCTCAGTCATGAACAACTTGGTCTTCTTGGGCGACAGTGAAAGGGTCTGCTCCCGACATCTCTGGAGAAATATCCACAAATCTCGGAGTTTGTCGGAAAATATGTCATCGGCCATGGCTCCGTCGTCCACAAATAGCTGGATCATTGTCCCAACGAGACCCTGCAGTGCCCTTGCTGTCACCTTGTTGAAGCAGCTCGGCGCCCCTGTTAAGCCAAATGGCATGCGACAGTAAACAAAGTATCCACGGCCTTCTACGTAGAAGGCCGTGTACGGCCGGCTCTCCTCCGCGATTTTGACAGCGTAAAATCCAGCTGCAAAGTCAAACATGGACACCCAACGATGATCGCTAAGTGCCTGTTGCTTGGTGCGAATGTCTCCTTGTGGCATTTGAAGGACCTGTGTAACGTCATTCAAAGACTTGTAGTTCGTGCAAACACGCCAACTCGGATCCGTCTCGGGTGCTGGTTTGACAGGGGCGGAATCTAGGACTTCTGGAATATTGAACGGGCGCAGAAGGTTGGCTCGTGCGCTCGTGCGCATTCCTCATTGATCTTGGAGTGCAGCTCCTCGATGGTAAGGCCGCCGGATTGATGAGCCTTGGCAGCGAGCGTTATGGGGGATACACACTTGACGTCGGCGGCTGCTATCGGGGCTACAACACCTGCTTCGATCATGGCATCCAACGCTTTGGAGAAGTACGCAGTTTGTGGAGGTGTCAACCGGCGTTGCTGAATTTTGGTATTTAGCTTGGCATCCTCGGGGACGTTGAGCCGGTGTACTGCGCCAGGTATCTGTTTGACTTCGCTAATTGAGAGCGCATAGACGTCGGCATATTCACGGATTGTTGCCTCGACCAGCGTGTGTTCCTCCGCGCTAATGTCGTCCCCAATCTTGACTAGTTCCATGATTTTTGAAACACGCGCAGGATTGAAAGGATCACTGTGGCAGGTGTAGATCGAGGCATCTCTGTCATCCACGTCGATCTCAGGCTGCTCCGTGCCGGGCGCAGAATTATCGAGCTGAGCTTCCTCAAACACTGCTAGAATCTCCGCGTGCTTGTCAGCTGAACAGATCTGATCTGGGTTTGGGACTTTCCTCTGCTTCAAGGGCAGGGAGTCCACGCTCCCCCCCGGGTTACTAGCATGCGCATATGCGACTTTATTTTTTCGTAAACCCTCAGCATCGGCATCGTCATCATCCTCGCAGTCTTCCACCGTAGCGCGCGTACTGGGCCTCAAGGGGGAGTTGCTATTGCACTCCCCCAGATTACTAGCGGACGCAACTGCGACTTTAATTTTTCGTAATCCCTCGGCACCTGCACTGGCAACGTCATTGACCTCCAACTCGGCAATATTTCCCCACTCTACGGAGGTGTGAGTGGATACAGGTGAACGGGAAGAGGGAACTTCCTTCGATCTCAAAGGAGAAGTGCCGAAGCACTCTCCTGGGTTACTAGCAGACGCATAGCGGCTTTTGTTTCGTAAACCCTTGGTCTCTGGGAATTTTCCATCCCCTGCATCTTCAACTTCGTGACACAACACTTTCCCATCTGCAGTCGATATCGGTGGCCCAAAAACAATGTCGTCCTCGGATTGACTGCCACTCCCGACCACGGAGGGAGGCACCGTCGTGTCAACGACGTACGGTGTGTTGTACCACCAGCGTAGCAATATCCGCCGAGTCTTCTCGCTTCTACTTTTGATACGCCTCACCTGTCGTTGAAGCGATTTATTAGAACCACTGCTCACCAGGTTCTTCTCCATCTCAGCCCATATCAGCATCAGAGCCTCTCTCGCTCTCGCCCTCTCCTTCGCATGTTTCATCTTTGCAGCGTGACGAGCTCTTTTACGTGCCGAGTATGACATCTGTATCTGGGTCCCTGCGTCAACTGGACAGGGCAATTCGGAGGCAGGCACTTACCCGAACAGAGGTGGGAGACATGGAATGCATGCTCCCGGGCCACTAGCATGGGCAACTGCGACTTTTGGGGTTCGTGACCCATCCTCTATTCCCTCGGTCTGACTGATCTTGATATCCTCCGAGTCGGTGTACGTGGCTGGAACCGATGTCTGAGACTCGAGTGCATGGTCAACTGTAACATCTTCGGAAATATCAACGACTTGCCCTTGCCTCAAGGGAGAGGTGCTTGCGCACTCTCCCGGGTCACTAACATGCGCAACAGCGACTTTATTTCGGTGTGAACCCTCGGATTTGACTTCGTTCTGCAGTGTTACAGCTCCTGGTGCTGTGCGTAGCGTAACCGTATCGTTCACGTATTCGTGGGACGCCCCGAATGCCTGTAGCATCGGTTTTCCGAGGAGCATTTGCCACACGCCGCCACCCAGGAATATCTCGAACTTCCCGACTGCGCTGACACCGCCCGCTGTGATTTTTCCTCGCCAAGAACCACCGGATGGGACAAGGACTCCGTTTGCCATCCGTAGCACCTTCGGCGATGGGGATGGCTCCGACAACTGCGGCCGCGCGCTGTCAAATGTCGCGGTATCGATAGCGTTGACCAAGGCGCCATCATCGAATGTAGCTTCGATATCGATGAGCTCCCCTCCTTTGCCGATTAGCTGGACTAAATGCACAAAAGGCTCTGCCGTTTCTTCTCCTTTACCCCTGTCCCCCACACCGTAAATGTCACAGCATTCAATTGTATCGCTCGCGGAGTACATGTCGTCCGTAAAAACAAGACCGATGTGGGGCTTTTCTCCTTCCCTGAAGCTCGCCACCACTGCTTCAGGGACAACAACTCCCTCGTCGACTCTGGCTTCGCGGACCCGATGGTTTTCGACTAAACCCCGGGTCCGTCCCCATTTCCCTGGTCAAACGTCTCCGAAACGACCCAATGGGCTGGGTAGTCCGCTGTCACCTCCACTTGTACAAGATTGACGTTGGCGGGAGCGCCAACTGCGTTAGCGAGATTGGTGGCTTGCCGATCTTCACGAATAATCTGATTTGCTATGCGGCGGTAAGTGGTCTCGCCAGTGTCGACGATGGCGCGGACGTGGGCAGCACCGATGGCATGGCGAACCCCGCAGTCAAAACACTCACCAGTGCCGACAGCGTCCGTGCCCGGAGTCAAGGGATACGGGGCGAACTCATCACCCCCATTGAGCTTTGTCGGGTTTGCCGTCTTCCACGCCTGAACCTGGAGCTGATACGCTACGTGTCCCGCCGGTGTATCTGCGTGCTGAATGAGCCCCGAGGTGTTTCTAGTCAGGTCTGCCATCCGCAGATGGTTAGCCCGAAAGCCGCCGCCGCGCGCTGGGCCACCGCCGCGCTGGTAGCCACGGAAGATATTACCCCCGCGCATAATGCCGCCCCTGAAGGGGTCCTGAATAGCACTGACCGGGGTTTGCGCACGAAGAGGTGGGGCCCCGTGATCAACAGCAAAATTGCCGAAGGCAGCACGAAGCGGTCCCGTCGGGGATTCGGGCATGACATGCCTCGCCAGCTCCTCACGGAGCCGACGCGTCTCCGCTTTGACACTACTCAGGCGATGCTCGTCCGCCATCGCAGCTGCAATTGTATCCTCGTCCACCGCTTTGACTGCGTCGCAGAACAACTTCCAGCTTTTGAAGCTACCGGCAAGGATCTTCTTCAAGATGGCAGGCATCGCCTCGCGGACCTCGTGGATCATCGCACCGGATGGGTCATCCGCCAGCGCAGAAAGTGCGAGAACCCTGCTAGCCCATGCACTTTGGCCCGTAGTCTCCAGACCCCGCACGGTCACCACCTTCCCGATATCCTCCTTCCGAAGCTTCTCTGTTCGCAAACGCGCCCGGTGCTGCTCGGTACTCAACGCTGGCACGGTCTCCTTCGGCCACTGTGTCAGGAACGCTGCCTTGAGCAACTTCCAATCCCCCTGTGTGGCTGCTGGTAGTGCGTCAAACCAAGCCTCGGCCTTGGAATTGGTGGCGAAGCCGTTCGAAAGTCTTTCAGCCTTGAAGTCGGAGGAGGAGTTCTCCTTGAACTTGTTCATGGTGAGCTTCAGGTAGTCGCCAGGGACCATGTCGTCGACGCGACCATCTCCCCAAAAAAAGTCGGATGTCATCACTGTATCGTCGTCTGACGAGTCGGGATCTGGCGCTGGTGTACGAGTAGTGGCTGTCGGGCCGAGGAGGGGTGAGGTTGGGGGTGTACTGAAGCTATGTCCAGGAAGTTGATCCCAGTAATCGGAGGGGGGGTCGGATAAAGTCGAGGAAGTGGGGGAAGAGGAAGATGGTAGGGATGTTTCTTTGTATCCGAATTGACCTCGCCGGGGAAGTCTTCTCGGGCCCAGTGTGAGCTCGGAGAAATGGTCAGTTAGGCTGAGTAGTGAATCTGAGGATAGGGAGGACTCGGATGTGAGAAAATCTGAGTCGTCGTCTGAAAAAATCTTCCGTCTCCCTCTATTTCCATATTATCTGTCAATGTCCGTCTGTGCCGTCTATCCGTTGCGGGTCGAATCGCACTGTTGTCACCAGATGGAGCAGTTGATACTGGTCGAGAAGCCAAGAAGAGGGTGGATGGCAGATGCTGTCTACCGCTACCTAATCCGGCCTCCCGATGCTACTACCTAACATGACCAAACACCACCTTTGCCGATACCGCGACCAGCGTAGCTGGTCCAACGTAGAACTCCTGCCCTCTGCCAATTTTCCAACACAGAAGGCCTTGGAATATGACGAGGTTGAACAATGACTCATAGTGAAAAACTGGACACATAATGCTGCATCGACGCGTCGTCGATCATCTCTACGTGGGCGATGCGTGGCCCGCCGAAGATATCTATTCTCAATGCTGAGATCACCGGGATCTACAGGTCAAGGCTATAAATCAGCACCTCAATGTATCCTCTGGGATTGCGACAGTATTTCATTGAGTTGTGTAGAACCAGAATGACGGTGTGAGGGGAACGGTAAATGTGCAGAAGACCCGGGTCTACTCCTGATAAGAATCGCGCAATACTTTGAGCCGGCCAGTCAAAAATCAAATTGACCTACAATTATTATAAAACGCCACGACACAACGTGGAGTAATATTATCAACTTTGCCACTCCAGAAATTAATTGATCAACCTCGAACTTCAAAGTTGTAAATCATGGTGGGGTCTAGATCCGGTGGGAACACACCAATCATGACAAAGGTACAGATTTCCAAAGGGTGAATGAGTTCCAGGAGATACAAAGACAATGTGTGTATGCGCAGAGTGAGAAAAAGCCGCAGTAGAGCCAGATTTTCGGTTGACCAAGATCCTTTTGTTGGGCTGGAGTGCGAATGAGTAAGATCAAGTCGGATGAATAGAATTTGGATGGCGCGCTTATGCCTCAATTTAAGTACGCGTACACAGAGGATGTTGAGGGAGGGAGTAAGACTCGGAGATGAAGAGAGAAAAAATCATACCAAGGCGTGCCCGAGTCAACGCAACCAAGTATAATGGGCAATATAATCCGAGCGGGGCTTACATAGGCGAAAATTACGAGGCTGGAGGTGGTCCGGATTCCGTTGACACTTTGGATTAACCAAAACCAAGCCGTGCGTGTTCTCACTGATCGCCCAATACAAATACCTGTTATTCTGGCAGGTATGGCCTGCTATCAGTGCTAACGCTCAAAGACTCTGGCCAACATGATGGAGGTACGTGAACGCTAACATGGAATCAGGCCGTGCAGTGGAGCGATACGAAGAGGTGGCACGCACCGAGTAACCGCTAGGAAACTAGACTATATGACAAACTTGTGAATGCAATGGAACATGAGAAACGTAGGGACCTACTGGAAACTCTAATGCCCGTCCACGGGTACCGGGATTGACAAAGAGGGTAAACACGTGAAGGGAATGCGAGGAAGTTGCCGATGTACGGAGTTATGCCGGCGATGGGCTGAAAGTCTTTATGAATGAAGAAAGGGACATGCACCATATGGTGCGAATGTGAATTGATGTTCGGCGCCGGATTTCTACCAATGGTTTCTGATATGTACAGTAGAAACATTGTCGGTATCATCAACTTCTTCAAGTAGATCTATCGTTCGTAGCACACAAGAAAGGTCGGGCATCATACCTGAATTGGAGAGATGAGTGCAACATCAATAAGAGGAGGAATCAACTCCACTTTACCCGCGGCTGTGCTGCGAGAGAATGCGTTGCTATAAACTAGGTGGCAACTCTCCCATGGATGTGAAATAAAATTAGCTCATCTTAAGTTCCGGCGGTCCAAACCGCCATTCAAACTTAAGTTTGCTGCAACTTAAGTGGCGGCCCCGTAGAGGCAGCGATGGCCACGGCCACCCCACCCCACCCCACCCCACCACCCTCAGACTTAAGTCCCGCACTTACACTCAAGTTCCCCGTGCGACTTAAGTCCCACAGGACTTAAGTTCTCGACGAGGCAGCCACGGCCGCAGCCATCCCCCCACCCCAACGCCCCGCCACCTTCGGACTTAAGTCCCGCACCTACACTCAAGTTCCCCGTGCGACTTAAGTCTCGCAGGACTTAAGTTCTCGCTGCGAGACTCAAGTTCTCATTAGACCAAGATAAATTCTGAATACAGTGTAGATACAAAATGAAGGCGTACCATATACCATATACAATAGTAGATCATGTAAGGTACATGCTCCCCGCCAGCTGCGTGGTAGCGACCCCGGGAGAGGCAAAGACGTTGCGCTAGGCTCGGGGTGCGCCCTCCACGTACGAGGTGAGCGCGGTCTCGAGTACGGAAATCCGCGGTGCTTGTACATTGGGTGGCGGGAGTTGGCCATCACCCGACCTCTCCCCCACACCGCTGCATATGTACCAGCAAACTCGAAAGGGGCTGAGATGATGTCGTGAGGTTGCATTGCAACGCACGGCACCATCCGAACTCCAACGACGTCTGAACTAGGGCTGTACGCCGAGCCCGTCGCGCCGGTTTTACGGGACCCGTACGACGGGTACCCGACCCGTTCCGTGGGCCTCTGAGATTTTCTTCCGACGGGACGGCACCGGGACGGCATTCTGGGATGACGGCCGTCGGAACAACGGCCGTCGACGGTTAAACGGCATGCCGAAGCAGCATTACTTCCGCCGATTTGCTGCCGCAGCTTCAATAGAAGCTTCAAGGATCGACAGAAGCGCTGAGACCGGTGATCAGAACGGCAATCTATTCCCATAACTTCTCGGTCTTACGCGCTTGCTTGCATCTCGACGCGCTGCTAGTCACAGACCAATGTCGTGTAACTCGTCTCTGGGCAGCTGCTCAGACTATGTCTTTGCTTTAGTGTAACGGAGTCTCACTCGTAGGGTACAAGTTGTACCCTCTTGGCGACTCAGAGATGGGCTATCTTGCATCAATATCCACACCACCCACCGCATGATTTTTTATTCAGCTGCACCAGATCTACTCCACCCCACTGTCCATTTGTCTTGCCTTTCCGTGCCGCCACGCACTTTCTCATAATTTCTGCTGATTCTTTCTGCGGCTCTGAATCCGAGGGTCATCAATAAAAAGGGCGCACGAATTCCTCGTTTTTTCGCCATCTCTTTCGACGATGTCTGACCAATGTGCCCTAAACCCCGACGGAAGCCTTCGTGACGCGTCGGAGATCGACTTCTACGAGTCCGAGTCCGATACCAAAACTTTGCCTGCGAGTTCGGCTGGTGAGTTCACAGAATTGTTCATGTCGAGACACTTGAGCTAATCTCAATGCCAGAACTTCGTCGAGGAACCCGGAAGCGAGACACCAACAGGCTCGCCGAGTCTCTTGTGGCTCAGAAGGCGGACGACGATGGTAATCCATTCGTTGAGGTGCCCAAGCGCCGGGCTCGGGCCAGCACCGCTCGAGTCAAAACAGTCCCGGAGTCTGTCAGTGATCAAGAGGACGACGATTACGACCTCCCGGTCCTCGTCGATGCCTCCGACTCAGAGGACAGCGACGGCGAGATGGAGATTGATAATGACGAGGTCACATTAAATTTTTCCGTTGGAATTTGGCTAATTTCTATGCGTGCAGATCGCTTCGTTCCTCCCATCCAAGACTGTTCCCGGCCGCTCGAAATCTGCGAATTCCAAGCCTCAAACTCGTGGCAAGACTACTTCCGCTGCGAAGCGCAAGCAGACTTCTGAGGCTTCCAATGCTCCTGCCCCCAAAAGGACCAATCGCGCCACTGTTGAGGAGGTTGAGGATGAGGATGATCCGCCTGCCAAACCTGCCGTGGTAAGTCTTCTCTCACTTTCAACGTATTCCATATTGAAAATTGCGCCAGACCAAGAATCCCATCTACTTCTTCTACGAGGTCGTTTCGAAGAACTCTGTGGGCTATGCCGGAACGCCGGGTGATAAGCATTACAAGTGCTTCCACGGAAATCGGCAGATAATCACCGTTTCAAAAGCGTCTCGTTCCAACCTGACCAGTGAGTGATTTCTCTGTTGTTGCGCTCCATTCATTAACCTGCGTACAGAGCTCATACGCCACTTAAAGAATAACTTTCCTGTCATGCATCGTCTCTACTTGGCACTTTACACGCGCGGACAGCCCCCAACCGACGAGGAGGTGAAGCTTGCTCAAGGTGCCGTCCCTATTGATGGTACCGCTGCCAAGGAATACCTCGGCAAAGTCGAGACGACGATGTCAAACATCATCAAAGGTCTCGAGCAGCAGGCGAAGAAAGTTCACGTACGCACTTGCTGCCCATTTTTTAGCCGTTAATTCCTAATTTATGGTTGTCTAGGGCGACTTCGATCAAGCTACCTTCGACAGGCTCCTGGCGGAATGGATTGTGGCCTGTGATCAGCCTTTCGATGAAGTCGAGAAGCCGGAGTTCATCCGTCTTATGGAGTATACTCACCACGGTTCCACTCTCAATTTCAGGATTCCCGGGCGCAACTCTGTGCGTTCTAGGATCATGAAAATGGGGGAGGATAGCATCGAGGGTACCCGGAAGATGTTTCAAGTGCGTCTCTGGTTTTCAATTAAGTTTGTATTCTAATCCTTGCGCGTCAGGAGCTGAATTCAAAGGTCAGCCTCTCCTGTGACGCTTGGATAGTGTAGGGGGTAGAATCTTTTTGAGGCAATTGAGCCGGGCAGAATGGCAGAATGGCAGGCAGAATTGCGGCAGAATTTGGCAGAACTGGCAGATTGGGTAAACCATTTTTTCGTCATTTGCTGTATGAATTGAAGTTTCTAGGACCAAAATTTAATTATGCATAAGATCTTCGATACTCCAGCCCCCCGCAGCCTCCGCTCCCACAATGTCAACGTCATCCTCTTCCATTCCAACGGTCTCTCCGCTCTCGATTCGGTCCAGTTCCTCAAAAACAACAATTTCGCCATGAATGACCGAGCCTTCCGGAACTGAAACGGGAGGTTCATCGTTCAGCAGCTTCTCCAACTCTTGGCTTGCCTTTTCGACGACATCTTCATCAGTATCATGGTCGTCGCCATCGAGCGGGGGGATCCATGTAACTGGATTATCGAGATCCTTTGCAAGATCGGTGTCAATTCCTGCCGCTTCCATCGTGTGCATATGGCCGTGTTTCCGATGCTTCGGCTTCTGCTCGGCCCTTGCGCGTTCATAGAGCTCGTAGTTGAGGCGGCTACGGATTTTCCCGGTCTTCTCCATGGTTTCCACTGCCATTAAATTACGACGGGGTGTTTGAATGCCACCGAGATCTGAAAAAAGGCGCTCCACATCCGCAGAATGGGGGACAATGGACGCCAGAACAATTGCCAAGCTTCGAATCCCTTCGTGTTTTTCTTTTGGGATCGACTCCCACCACTCGCGCGCATCCTTCTTCCCCCCAGAAAAGGGTGATTTGCACTGGTAATATTTCTTGAGATCATCCTTCAACTGCATTGCCTTTTGCGCGCTCCACTTCCACTGCTGCGCAATCTTCAAGGCAGTTTCAATCATAAAATCAAGAGAATGGCCGTTAACTGTCTGGGAGACAGCCAGCTTTCGGCAGAGGGGGTGGAGAAACAGCGCGAGCCAATGAATCGGGGTGGCAATGAGTTTAAATCGACGGTCGAATGTGGCTTTCGCATGAGCTAGAAAGCCGGCGTCTTCCTGTTCCTCTAATGTCATCTTCGACATGGTACGGGCACAGCGAATTAACTGGAGCATGCAATCGGCCAGGGTGGCTTGGCGGGATTCACAGTTTCCGAGTGCATCCACAATGGGCTTCGTAATCCGAGTCATCTGGTTCAGCAGTGGCCAAAATTCGGCCGTGTTCAAAATGATCGTAATGACGTCTGAAGCAACCGGAGATAGGCCGTTCGTCTTCTTCTGGGCGTCGGGGCGAAGGCAAATAATCGAGAGAGGTTGCCGATGGCCTCCAACGCTGAGGCAGAGAAGGACGAGGGCATACCAACGGGACTCGCAATTCTTCTTGAGGCCCCGGGATATCTTCAATCGTTTCGCCTCGTCCTTGAGTTGTCCTCCCCAGTAGTGCGATCCATTGAAAAATGTGACGGCACGGTTCGCCTTTGTGAGGATCTTTTTAATGAGGGGGTAGGAGCAGATCTCGCCCACAAGTGTATTTAAACTGTGCAGAAAGCAGGCAAAGGTGAGGATCCAGAAGAACTTCTGCTGGAACTTGCGACGAAGCGACTGCATGGTCGTGGGATTATCAGTGGTCATTGCAATGAAATTGCGGGCGGTCGGGACACCCATAAGGTCCAGAGATTTAACGGCAATGTCTAGACACTTGTCCGCATTTCCCCGCTCCCCAGTGAGATCATCAAGGCTCATGATAATCGGGAACATGTCGATGCCCGCAGAAACGATGCCATAAATGCTGCGCTTGAGACGATCTTCCCAACCGTCCTCCAGGAGAGTAAGAAGTTTCGAGGATTTGAGACGTTCTGTCTCCCGAAGGAATACGTCTGCAGCTTCGCTATCAAGAATATTGTGCGTGAGGGCATAACGACCAGGTGCCTCATATGTGGGCCGAAGATCATGCAAGAATTCCTGTAAGAAGGGATTCTCGACACTTCGAAAAGCAACGTTGGCATGGACGATGTATCTGGTGAATAATAAATTAGCTCAAGGTTTACATACTGTACGAGCAAGATTCAAACTCACCGAAGCAGTTTCCTATCTGCTGAATTCTTTTGAGTTTCGGTCATGGCGTGGTCAACGAAGCCAGAAAGTGTCCCCTGGATTGCCTTTCGCTTTTTCGGATTGGGCTGGGTCTCCGCTGCGTCATCAACGATGATGATAGTATTATCTGTATCCCGTGCTGACTGAGTGTCCTCAGTAGACTCCGATGTCTTCTTTTTTTCGGCGATGAAACGAAGAGCCGCTGCACGAGCAGTGGAAGGAGCATTTGGACATTTTCTCGAGTCCGCTAAGTGCTGTGGCAGGGCGTTGTCCCGTCCCTCTATGGAAGCCCCGCAGCTGTTTGGGTTATCCCCGCAATAATTGCATTTCCACTTGTACCGCCCAGACCGATTCTCTGTTTTCTCAAGGCGGGAGAAATGGTTCGTAAGAAAACCAGCAGTCTTTCGACCACGGTGGGAGGATTCGTTCGGTGTCGACATTGAGGAAAGAGGAGAGAAAATGCCACTCGGCTGTATTCAGAGCATAGGCGAGTGGCATTGGCAAGTCTGTGCTTCTTCTGGGTTTCTACTTACCAAAAGTAGGCTACAATGATATAACTACACCATTGTTTGCCCGAACACGCGTGTTTTAAGCTCTGCGGCACCGGCAATTGTGCCGAAATCTGCCGGCCTTTGTCTGATTCAGCCATTCTGCCAGCCATTCTGCCGGGCCGAATGGCAGAATGGCAGCCTTCTGCCAACAACACTACGCTTGGACCTCCAGCAACCAGCATCCGTTCCTTGCCGTTGTCGCCCATTATGTTACCAATGACGGAAAACTCGGTACATAAAGATAAAATTCTGTTATCTTGGCTCTTAATTGGAATTTTGATTAGAGGAGCTTCTCATCGACTTCTGTGAGCTTACTGGCGAGCATTCTGGCGAAAATATGGCCGAGGCCATCCGGAAGACCGTCGAGATGTACGGGCTCGAAGGCAAGGTACTTGGTGCACTTTTACATTCATTGACGATGTCACTAATCTCCTGTCATCCTAGATCCTCGCATTCGTCATGGACAATGCGACAAACAACGATACAATGCTTGAACACTACGAGCGAAAGTGCCAGGAAAGAATGATTGAGTTTGATGCGGCCGAGGCACACATTCGCTGCATGCCACATACTGCGCACTTGGCAGCACTCAAGGTAGCATACGGTACACCACTTATGTGATCTCTTAACTAATAAAGTATCTATTCCTTCTCTTGCGACAGCTGCTCGAAGCGATCGGTGTTATCCCCAAGTCGAGCCGCAAAAAGGCTGAGGGCCGATCTACCTCGTACCAAGACACGGTTTCTGCTTCCCTTGCGCGGGAGGATGATGATGATGCGGAGTTTGAGGATGAAGAGGAGGAGGAAGACGACGATCCTCTTGCAGTACAAAGCCTCAGGGCAGTCAACAAGGTCTGGTGTATTTTTCGCTTTGTTGTTGATGGTGTTCTGATCTTTCACAATAGCTACGGGCGATAATTCGACTCATCAGAGCCAGCCCTCAGCGGCGCCAAGCCTGGATGAATGAAGTTCGTATCTCATCCTTGTTTATGGCCGGAAAACTGGGCAGACGGCCATTGATGCTCATTTTGGACGTCAAAACTCGCTGGTCCTCGAGTCATCAAATGATGCGTGCGTATATAACTACTCTCTTGCGGCATACCCACTGAATTGGATTTGAAATCAGGGCGGGCGATTGATCATCGCCAAATTATCGATGATTTCGTGGGGAAGCACCGCGACATGCATCACTTGGAGCTGACCAATGCCGACTGGGATGCCATTATAATGGTAACCGGTTGGTTGAAGTCATTTCGAACTGCGACCACTCTGATGTCTACGACAAAGCGCCCTGTGCTTTCCTTCACTCATACAGTTTTTCGAGGACTACAAGACGATCTCCGTACCTCGATTGCTCAGCTGCCGATCACTACGCCGTCAGTACTTCGAAACGGCCTCGTGGAGGCACACCACAAGCTCAGCGACTACTATTACAAGTCCGATGACTCGCCATTCTATACTTGGGCGGCCCGTATGTGTCCGTCTCTCAAATTCAATTCACGCTTTGATGTCGTCATTATCTAGTGCTTGACCCACGCATTTCCTATGAGGGGCTGAAGGCCAACTTCTACCACAACGAAGAGCTCATTACAGGACTCGAGGACGCGAAATCGAGGCTGGATACGTACTATCGGCGCAATTACGCTAACAGATCTTCGGCCCAATCCGCTCGGGCTGCTGTTCCGCCTCCCGTCCAAACGAGTTCGCGCCTTCATGCCTCCCCTCAAAAGGATTTCACACAAAGGTACCGTGTGCAGCGACGAGTGGCGCATGACGAACTACGCGACTATTTTGTGCTCCCTCGTGAGGACTTTGCCTCTTGTGATCCAGTTGAATGGTGGTTTGCCCGGAAGGCGCATTTTCCCAACCTTTACCGCCTTGCGCTCGACATTCTGACCATACCTGGTACGTATCCACTCCTTCTTTTCTTCAGATTTGTTTCTCATTCACCTTAGGCTCGGCCGTCGCTGTTGAACGTATCTTCTCTGGAGGCCGAGACACCATTTCACTCCGAAGGGCCAGTCTGAAGCCCGATACCATTAGAACGTTGATGATGGTAAAGCAGCGTCTTCGTCTCGCTCGTAATGCGGTGAAGGAGATCCTTGGCGACTCTTAGATTCAGCTGATGAATAACTACATACTCGTTAAATTTATGATTTTTAACATGTTTTTTCAACATCTTTCGCAAGTGGCATTTCAATCGAGTTAACGTCAACGTTCCGGCCAACGACTCGACAGAGTGGTGCCCCGGAAACTAGTGTCCGCTTCTTGGTAGCTGCCGCGACCTCCCGTCCACCCGCGCCGGCCGTCCCGTCGCCCGTCCCGTACCGTGAAGATTTTTACAAGTCTCACCACGGGACGGAGACGGTACGGCTTTACCCGTTCGATACCCGTCGGGATCACGGCCGTGCCCGTCGCCGGGACGGTGTGCAGCCCTAGTCTGAACCGAAGTCCCGCCAAAGTGGGCGCATGGTGGCTGTGCAACGACGACCAGCACAACCATGCCGCCAACGCGGTTTCTGAGCACAGGTGGCACCTGCGGGTGACCCAATGAACGTCTGGCGGGAAGGCGCTGATCCCCAGCCGGCTGGGAGCACGAGAAAACCTTCAAAGTCCCCAAGGGTCGGGGTCGGATTCGATTACCTAAGACAGCTGCTACTGCTCTAGAAATCTTTGTACGCTCTATGTATACCCTAATTCGTAGTGAATAAACAATAGATATGTTACAGCTAACGTCAGTACCGAGGGCGCGAACGAAAAATTTCCCATTTGGGACATTTTCGAAGAATTCCCCATACCTCAGTCAGTTCTTCACCGATTTGCATGAAGCCAGGCTAGATAATTCAGGCTAATTCAGCGCAATTAGTGATAGAAGGAAATGGGTAAACATACTTTATATTAGATAGTCTGGGAAATTGGGCAGTTTTGGGAATAAACTCAGCCTAGTGAGATCCAGGCATGTTCAAACAACCTGTTTTTTTGGGACGGAAGACTTACATGGATTCTAAAAGATGTCATCAAGTCACAAGCACGGTCGCCTAGGACATTGTTAGCATATGACGGAAACTAAATAAATATGCAATACCACTTACTTTCCCTCTTGTACTCAGCCAACTTAGTGTCGTCGCCCAGATTCTGTAACCCTTCCTGACGAATAACAGCGTCATCGGGAGTAGAGACCTTGGCCTGAGCAACGACGGCGCGAAGCGAATTTTCGACGATGATATTGGACTGCTTCTGGGTGAACTGGTTGAGATTCTTCTGGATCATGTTGACGACTAGGCGGCCATTAACGAAGAAATAGTAATCCTCGGAGGTTGACATACCCTGCGGACCAGAGTGAGCTTCTTCGAATTCATAGAAAGAACGCGAACGCTGCCTCTTGCGAGGAGGAGGTGGAGGAAGTTCGTCCAGTACCTTGTTGGTCTCCTTGGGATTAGTCTTCCCGAGAATAGCCATGGCCTTGAGGTATGCAGTGGACTCAGCGTCAATACGTTTCGAAGTGCGGACATAAGGGATGCGCACGGCTTCGGGTCGGGCAGTCTTGGCCTTGGGATTCGCCTTATTCTGGAAGAGGAGAAGATACCGATGAGAGAGAATTAAAGAATGGATTGACGGAATTTAACACACCTTGCCCTGCTTGGCGTCCATAACCTCGTCAATCTCCTTCATAAACTCGTCGCCATCGATGGGGTTCTCGGCAGAGCCAGTAACGGTAGCGTCGGACTTGTCAGGAGAAGATTGACCGTTGGCGCCAGAATCGAACAGACCCTAGAATTAAGGACTAATGAGTCAGAATTAAGGATGAAACAACGAGAAACGCGCCTTGAGAGGGGGAACATCCTCCATAGGATCATCCTCGTCATGGAGACCGATCTCGACCTCGTCCTCCGACTCCTCGTCAGAAGTATCGACCTGAGCTTTGGACGAAGTAGCTTTGTTGGGACGTTTGCGGCCCTAATTCCAAGAAAGGGAATTAGTGTTCGATAAACAGAATTAAGCGAAATAAATCCGAACCTTGGAAGATTGGACATCGTCGAGAGCTGCAACGCGCTCGGAGCGATCAGCTTCGATCTGCTGGTTCTGGCGCTGGATTTGCGAAGCCGCGACACCGCGCATAGTGGACTGGAGGTCGTAGACCGACTGAATGACTTGGGGAGTACGGCCCGAACGGCGTTTAGCGAACTGAGAATACTTGTTGAGGTACGCGCTAATGAACTTGATCGTCTCCGCGTGGCGAGCGAACAGTTCAACATCTGGAGCCATGCGAATCTGGGATCACAATGAGAAGAAGAAATTGGGGGAGAATTAAAAACGCTCTCACAATGCTCTTCGCAGTGACTTCAAAAAGCGAGGCCTGCTTGCCAGAATTAGAGAAGCTGGTGGCAAGCATAGTGTCGACGGCGTCGTAGGCGTCCTGCCAAGTGTCCGACTCCATTCCGCGCGGCGGAAGGGGACCGAGAAGGGCCTGGTGAGACAAATGCTGAGGACCGATGGGAATACCAGACATAGTAAATGCGAGAAAGTGGGATAATAACGACGGTGTTGATTCAAGAACTATATAAAGGCCTAGGGATAGGAACCTTAATTAATCAGGATCAACTGAGGGCAGTTGAATTCAGAAATTGGGGGAGAAGAATAATAGAATTAAGAATCACAGGCGATTTTCGCGACAGCGGGACGCCGCTGGCTCTTAGTTCTGCCCAAATTCGATCCCGATCCATTGAATTGAGCCGCTCAGGATGAATAGAATTAGGGGATTCCGAAACGATTCCTTAATTCTGGGTCCTCGTTCACACGATGAATCACATTTGCCAAAGAAGGTTCATAGGAGAAACATTCCAGAATTAAGGAATGGTGACTCGAACAGGAGCACGGATTACGGTTCAGGCAAGGACAGAAGCGGGAGTAACAAAGAAACGATGTATAATTTGTACAAGGATAGAAACAATGGTATACGAAAGCCATTTTGGCTATCTACGAGCGGATAATCTACTCGGCGGAAAGGAGCTCAGGATCGACAGTGGCCTCGAGCTCGGCGTCGTCCATAATTCCATCTTTCGAACTACCCTCCTCGACCTCCTCAATGGAACCCGTAATAAGAAGGTGCCGGGGAACGGAAATAGCGCGGTAGTTGTGGTCGCGAACCCTCACAAGCATGTCGGTGTAGATGCGGGAGAGTTTGAGACGGTCGCGCTCGTCGTTACGATCAACGACCTCGTTCACGAGACGAGTAAGAAGTGGCGAGTTGTAGTACTGGCTCTGGAGGATGAGGGCCAGGGACTTGAAAGAGACCGGCTCCAAGACGCTGAAGATGTTGCGGTACGCGCGGGCGGTCTCCTCGATGTTCTTGTCCTTGCACTCCTCGACGAATGCCTTGACGTAGGGGTAAAGAGTGAACCAGTGCTCGAACTTGGCCTTCTTGCGCCAGTCGGGAATAGTTTCTGAATTAAGAATTAAGCGGGGACATGATGTGGAATTAAGGTGTTACGCACTAAATCCCACGACCGCGAGCTCGTCCTCGGGTTCGAAGTGCTTGCAAATAAACTCGAAGGTAGCAAAGTTGCACTGAAGATTGAGGGTAACCTCGCACTCCTTGCACTCGCGACCTATGTGAGTAAAAGTGCAGTGGCTGCCGTTGTAGAGACAAGGAAGGCAAGGGCCAGAATTGGCCGGCTGCCCAGGTGTCAAAGCTTAGAAGAAACGAGCAGAATTACACTGGGGGCAGTGAACGGGGCACTTGAAACTCAAGTGCGATTCAGTCATGTACTCGGCATGTCCGTGTGACATGCCACAAAGGTCTTTGTGAGATTTAGATTTTGCATTACCAAGGTATAACTAAGTGTCTAATTAAATACTATGAATGCAATAAAGACTTAATGTGCTTTTTGACCACACTCAGTGAATTTTTGGACCGGATTTGGAAACTGGGCAGGCGCGAGCGGCGAGTAATGCCGAGCGAAGCGTTGATGGAGCCTTGAAAGCCGATGCAAGAAGCCGCGCCCGTGTGACTAGGCTGATCCACAGTTGTCTGATGCTCACCGTCGCGCTCGGCCGGGCCTGGTGTCACGCAGCTCCCCAGCCCACGCCACGCACGTCACGGTCCCGCCCAAACCCGACATCACGCGGATGCCCGCCCCGCGTCCAGCCCACGCCACGCAGCCACCCATCCCATGCCACGCACCTCACCAACCCGACGTCACGCATCTGCCTGCCCCGCGCCCTTCCCACGCCGCGTATGGCACCGCCTCCCGGGACCACAGCGTGCGTCGTGCGCCATGACTTCGGGAACGTGCCACTATCCCCGCATGTCGCCTTTGTCGACACACGGCCCCACCCGTACGTCGCCTTTGTCAACACAGAATCCCACCGGCACGTCGTCTTTGTCGGCACACGGGCCCACCCGCACGTCGCCTTTGTCAACACAGAATCCCACCCGCACGTCGTCTCCGTGTTTGTCGGGTGACCGCCCCACGTGGACTTGGCGCCATCTTTGTCCTTGGCGTGATCCGCCATCAGCCCTCGGCTTTGTCTGCATGCACAAGTTTGCAAGCCGAAATGACGACAGTAAATTCACCAAGAAAAGGACCTTATGCGACTTACGCGCACACCCACACGTGGACTTGACCCCCTCTACTATCACCTTCCCGAAAAGCAAGTGCTGACTAACTGCAAGTATGTTAGTCGAAGTGAGAATGTGAAAGAATAAAAAATTTTGACATATGTGCAAAGCCGAGTTGGATCGCTGGGCCGCACCGACTCGTCAGTGCGGGCTTCTGTGTATGTATTTGTCTGTGGACAGGCAGTGAGTAAGTGCTGATGGGCAGTCTGCACCATTCACGGAGTGGCACGGAGTGGCACGGACGCAACGCCCCGCCTGCGGACTGCATCGGTGCGCAGCATTGAGTCGCGCATTTGGGCGCAGCACCTACGCATCTGCACATATCGCAGGTGCGGGCCCACCCGGACACAGTGAGGTCAGCGGGTGCAAGTGGGTGCGGCATTGACACAGCCGCGCATGTAGCGCACTTCGCGAAGTCGCGTCTCGCAGTACATGCGCGGCATGTGTCGGACCCCAGTGTGACAGCCCCAGTACGGGAAGGGTGCTCTGCTCGCAGGCGATTAGGCGAGACATGTTGTTGCAAAGTCACGTCTTGCGGTACATGCGCAGTGCTGTCCAACCCCGCTGAGAAGCGTGCACTACTCGCTCGCAACCGCGCGAGACAAGCACTGTGCACGTTGCCACCTCACGTTGCATGACCCGCATGCTCCCGCGAGACGAGCGTGAGGGAGGAGTCTATGCGCCGCGTATGGTCCGTACCAGCCGCACAGCGAATGAGTAGCTGCCGCCATCGGGCCGTCTACATTCAAACACGCTGCGACTCAAAAAAGAGCACACAAGTAGTTGCCGAGTAAAGATACCTGTAAAAAATGAATTATCAAGATAGAATTAGTATACGGAGCTTAGCAGAGTGAATAATAATGCACCTGCTATCTTCAGCTACACACAGTCTCCAACCCATAGTTCAGTTCAGTTCAGTTCCATCCCATCGTCGCCGTTGATACACCAAAACAGCGCAGAGCAAATATTGTGCCCTAGTACTGATTGTCCTGACAAAGGAGCCTAAAAGTGCGAGGCGGGCGAGCTTTAGGATCGGAAAGTTGTTCTGAGTCGGCTGTAGTCCGTTGCACGGTAAGTAGGGGGAAAGCGCGTTGGCGTCGTGGATGTTGATGAGAAGAAGAATAATTGTTTGGCTGTGCTTGGCTAGTCCTCCCACTTCTCGCGGCTGTTCTCGTCGTTCACCTCGTTCTCTCGGGATTCAAAAAACATTTGAGCGCATCATGCTACGTGAATGACTCGATAGATGTGCTGTAATTTTTTCTGGAGGCAAACGGCGCGGCGGACGCATCAAATGAATATATTTGGTGCAGTAAGTGGATTTGCCACGCGTAGCGGCGTACGTTGCAGAAGGTCCTTTTCTTGGTGAATTTACTGTCGTCATTTCGGCTTGCAAACTTGTGCATGCAGACAAAGCCGAGGGCTGATGGCGGATCACGCCAAGGACAAAGATGGCGCCAAGTCCACGTGGGGCGGTCACCCGACAAACACGGAGACGACGTGCGGGTGGGATTCTGTGTTGACAAAGGCGACGTGCGGGTGGGCCCGTGTGCCGACAAAGACGACGTGCCGGTGGGATTCTGTGTTGACAAAGGCGACGTACGGGTGGGGCCGTGTGTCGACAAAGGCGACATGCGGGGATAGTGGCACGTTCCCGAAGTCATGGCGCGTGACGCGCGCTGTGGTCCCGGGAGGCGGTGCCATACGCGGCGTGGGAAGGGCGCGGGGCAGGCAGATGCGTGACGTCGGGTTGGTGAGGTGCGTGGCATGGGATGGGTGGCTGCGTGGCGTGGGCTGGACGCGGGGCGGGCATCCGCGTGATGTCGGGTTTGGGCGGGACCGTGACGTGCGTGGCGTGGGCTGGGGAGCTGCGTGACACCAGGCCCGGCCGAGCGCGACGGTGAGCATCAGACAACTGTGGATCAGCCTAGTCACACGGGCGCGGCTTCTTGCATTGGCTTTCAAGGCTCCATCAACGCTTCGCTCGGCATTACTCGCCGCTCGCGCCCGCCCAGTTTCCAAATCCAGTCCAAAAATTCACTGAGTGTGGTCAAAAAGCACATTAAGTCTTTATTGCATTCATAGTATTTAATTAGACACTTAGTTATACCTTGGTAATGCAAAATCTAAATCTCACAAAGACCTTTGTGGCATGTCACACGGACATGCCGAGTACATGACTGAATCGCACTTGAGTTTCAAGTGCCCCGTTCACTGCCCCCAGTGTTAGGCGCGCACCTTACGCTCCCTGAGCATATACATGATCTGGGAACGAGCAATGCCCGAAGGGATGGGAGACTGAGTGATGGTGCTGAGAATCATTGCGGGAAAAGGAATGGACGCACTAATTCTGAATCAACGTTTCTTAAGAAGGGCGAAGGCCTAGAATTAAGCGGCAGATAGGGATTGCGGACCATAGAGTACAGAGAATGGAGCGGAATAAAGTAAAGGCGGCCTGTCTCGGAATTTAATGATCGAGTACAGGAGGAGCCGGCGCTGATTCTAGGAGAGTAAAGTACGAAGAGACACCGAGCTCGGAAAGGCGGGTACAAACGAGACGTCTAGCAGTAGGAGAATAATCTTCATCCACCCATTCGCGAAGGATGCGGCTCAATTCCTCAGGATCTGTGATCTGGGCAAGTTCGATCTTGTACTCCTTTCTGATCCGATTGAAGTAGCAACGACGGAAATAGAGGAAGACGGCGTGAACGTGCGCGAGTAGTTGAGAATAAGGAAATAAGTGACGGCCGAATCGGGCGGCTTCAAGAATTAAGGCGTAAACACTTAATTCTGAGTAAAGAGAATTGAAGGAGCACACCTTGTTCGTTAAAGAAAGGTCCGTGGCTGAAGCTCTCCCACTCGGCCTCTTGCATAAAATCGCATTCCTCGTCGAGTCTTGTTTCGCACTCCTTGCAGCAGCGAGCCCATGACTGAAACGTACACCGGTGTCCACGACTAAGACACTTCGCACATAACAGATTGGGCGGCGGCTAGAAATAAAAAGGGGTTCAGAAATAAATAAGTACCGCGTTGGATAGGAAGTCACCTTCATGTCCTCGAGCATATAAGACGCATACTTCTCCTCCTCACAGGAAAAAGGCATCTTAAATGGTCACGGAGAAGAAGAAGACTTAGGACTAAAGTCTCGACGCGCGTAGACCATCTGATCCGTGGCACAGCCACCTGTCAAACTCGGACTTGCGAGAATTAAGCAACTCGACATCTTATCTTTGATGAAAGATAAGATAGTTCAAATCATTCTCGAGTCTTGAGAAGTCGTTAAGTCGAAATTCATCTTAGAGGGTCTCACTTTAAGAAGAATCAAACAATTCGATTTAGGGCAAAATGCCCGAGGCAACACAGAAAGCATGAGAACACAAGAGACAAGTACAAGTAGGAGACTCGACTCTAATTCTACTCAGAAAGTAATCTAAGAAAGAATTAGAGGAGGATATTCGATATGGTAGAGCATATGTAAAACAGTTCGATAAAAGAAAGCGCCTAGGACGCACCACCCGCGGAGGATCCCGCACCCGAAGTCGAAGCCACAGGAGGCTTGGCGTGAACCTTGTCCTTCTTGAGGTAGGCGACCGCCTCGGGGTTGATCTGCAACATCGGGACGCGCGACGCCGAAAGCTTGTGCTCGCGAGGAGGGATGGTGGTCGGAGAGTCGTCCTTATGAGCGTTGATCATCTCGTTGTACTCGTCGACAAGGCCGTTGAGGTGCTCGACGAAGGTGGGCGAAGAGTCGTCCTTGACAAAGCGCGCAAGGAACGCCTTGGAACCAGCAGCGTCGATGACCGAGCGCGTGTGGTCGACGATGTGGAGGAAGGCCATCTCGAAGTCCCTGGCGATGTCATCGCGAAGGACCGAGACTTGCTTCATCCGGTTGGACGCGGAGACGAAGTTATCGATAATCATCTGGGTGACTGAAAAAGAAGTCAGTAGATAGTAGAATTAGTAGGGAAAACGACGTTACCATCAGAGGCAACACCATAGGTCGCAGCGATCTCGGTGTGGAACGCGATGAGTTCGTCAAGAGTGGCGGCGTGGGTGCAGAACCGGAATTTGTTTTCGAGGCAGTTGGCGCAAATAGCCCCGGTGCCGACAGGAACACAGTCGGTGCGCATCAGGATGCAGAGGTAGCAAGGGAGCTCCGGCTGGAAACAATTATTAGCACCAAGAATTAAGAAGAGAAAATGGGACGTACCATAATGGAGTCCGTCCACTTGATGCGCTTGGATTTCTTGGCGTCAATGAGCGGTACCTTCTCAAACTGCGGCTCATAAGTCTCGTCCTTGGTCTTGCGATGCATGGTTTTCGGGCGGAGGGCGGAGTAGAACTTGACCGGACGGTTGGGGCGCTTTGCGACGTAGAAGTGGGCGTAGTTCTTCTTGCCAAGGTTAAGGAGCGCTAAGGAAGATAGATGAATTAAGAAAACGGTTTAGAGGATTTATACGAATAAAGACTTACCCGGGGACTTAAATTTCGTCGAACCCTGGCGACGAGCAAGGATGTATTCGGCAATCTCTGTCGAGACAGCCTTAATGTTGGCCTTGGTGTTGGACATATCGACGTTGGGGTGGGTGTCCTCGTTCTAGGAAGAGGATAATTTTAGGACGACGAGAATTAGTTCGAAGATTTAAAAGGAACGCACGATGGCTTCCTGCTCTCCTTCGCTCGGGTCCGAGTCGTCGTCCTCCCACTCGTCATCGTCGTCCGCTTCACCCTTCTTAGTGCGCTTCTTGGCAGGACCCTTGCCCTTCTTGTCCTAGAAAAGGAAGAGAAGAATTAGCGAGACAAAAGTCAGGAATTTAAAAGGGCTTACGTTGGGAACGGTGGGTTCTTCCTCCTCGGCTTCGTCGGAGCTGGAAGAAGAATCGACTTGAGCACGAGAGCGCTTCGTGGAAGCTTTGGGGCTATGAGGGAAAATTAGCCAAGATGAAGACGATATGATAAGGAATTAAAAACTTACATAGTTCCGTCTTCATCAATAAAAGGGGAAGGAGAAAAGCCGAAGCGGCGGGGGTCGTAAGCGCCAAGTGGTGAGCCGGGGGTGATACGACGTTCACCTTTGGTAGAAGTCTTGGACTTCGATCCAGAAGCGGCGGCGGCGGCAGTCGAAGAGCGCGTAGACTTTGAACCGGCGGGCGCGGACGGAGTTTTAGGAGGTTTGGGCTTCGGGCCGGGTTTGCCCTTCTTGTCGGATTTGGGCTTGGGCTGGGGCTCGGGAGTTTTGAGGACGCCACCTTCAAGGGTTGCCATCTTCTGGGGCTCGGGCGGGTCTTCAAGGTCCTCGTCCTCGGGATTCGCGATACGGCGTGGAGGGGGACCAATGTCGCGGACGGCGACTTCGTCCTAAGCAGCGCGAATTAGTTTTTAAAAATAAATAGAAGAGGGATTCAGAAAAGGAGAGACATACCGGGGTGTCATGGTAAACAGAAAAGTCAATCCACTCCTCAGGGAATGGCTCGGTCTTGCGGAGGACGACGTTTATCTTGGAATGCAGGATGCTGATATCGTCGGGCATGCTCTCGTCGCTGTAGACGCGAGCATAGTATCGCTAAAAGGGGAATAATGAAACTAAAGAAAAGGGAATAAAAGAATAGGGAGACTTACAAGGAGGGGCACGGCCTCGCGGATAGCCGACACGCAGTCTTGAGGGGAGGCGAACTGAAGGTTCTCGGGGCTGGTGATGAGGTGAACCAGAGGACGCATAAGAGGGTGGTGAAAGACGCCCCAGGCCGGGGACGACGACAGAGAAGGAGCAGACATAGTGAGGGTGTGAAGGAAAGAGAGTGGGGCAACAGTTTGGCCCGTGGGTCCTTATATCTGGGCAGAATTAAGTGAATAGAAGCGCTATTCAAAAGGAAAGCATGTTAATTCTGCAAAAGCTGACATAAGGTCGCCGTTAATTCAAAGACGAACCTTGTTAAAGATAGGTCGTCTTGGGATTAGTAAATCCAAAGGACCTATTGAAGGAGGCAACAGTCCGATTCCAAAGAAGTTGGGTATCAGGATGGAGCTTAGGAAGGGAGGGATACGATGGTCTGCGCTAGACAGGGGCGGGACATTTGGTTCCGTGGATAATCCAAGGATCAGCGCTGTCTGATCAAAAGTGATGGGATCAACAGAAGTTGCCGAAGCATTGGGCTGTGCTCGCACAATGGGTGTCCGCAGCCGACTGCGGTTCCAGACCCACGGCAGGGCGGCCGGCATGACTCGTTAACAGAATTAGGGCTCGGACAGTCCCGAGAGCCTGTAACGCGGTCACGTGGGTGAGAATAAAGTCGCGGTGAAAAGTGGTAACACTTCCCTCGATAATTAGTCATCAAATGGGATAAACGAGTCCAGCAGAGAAAGTTGATGGATCAATGGAGAATCGTTGAGCATTCTGACAAGGAAGTCCTCACGAAGGAAATAAAAACAAAGACAATGACTTATCTCTAAGATAATGCCATTTTATTAGAGAAACCGGTTGACTGGGGACAGTCAATATTAGAAATTGGGGGAGATGATAAGCCGTGAAATTTGCCAACCGTGCAAAGTACTTAGAATTAAGTATAAACACGCACATCAAAGGTTAACATCTACTCCAGGTGTTTAACTAATGGTCATACAAACTGCGAGGCACACAGGCACCTAATTCTGGAGAACGTTACTTCCAATGACGGTCTCTTCCTCTATTCAGGGGTCAGATTTGGAATAAGGGATTCAAACGGATTAGTCGCGAATCATAGCAAGGTCTGGAGGCCTTAATTCTAATGACGGTTTCTTCCATTTCTCGGGAATCATATTTAGAATAAGGACCAAAGGCCGCGCACACCATCACCCATAGCCTATTGACAGTAGGAATGGAAGCCGCAGGATCCAGTCGCTCAGGAGTCATCATTATCCACTCTAGTAATTTTGGTTGCTTCCATGAAATAAGGACTTGTCGAAGGAAACATACCTTTGTGGTTGTTACTTTGTACACTAGAAAGCGACGCGACCAGTCACCTGATCAATTTATCTGCACGAAATAGGACCGACCGTTTAATTCCGAAACGGGATTATTCGGCTCTATCCATATATGGCTTCTTGGGATGTCAACCGATCACGGCGGTCTAATTCTACACAATATAACTCGAACGTCTGGATGATAAAACATATCATCCAGGGTATCTACAGAAAGCCACTGAAGAGGGCTATCTAATTCTGAGATCCAGAACGAGAAGGGAACCTGGGACAAGGAGTTATCAAGGATTATTTCCACCTAGGGGATAACAATTAATTTGGTGACATGATGATTGTACGCCAGGAGTTGCAACTGCAGTGCCTGCAGTCAACAATGCCCTATACTCCAGGCCCCCTACGTATGATTAATCCCTAGAGTTTAGGGCCCCCCGAAATCCGCCGGATTTTCGGCAAAGTCCTGGGCTCCTCAGCAATAATATTATTTCTACAATATTCTCTGACCTGTGTGTTAGAGGGGAGCCAACCAGATTTTCAGAGGTATAATATTATGCCCACCACATCACTGGGTTCAGCCAATGTAGGGCCAGATGGGTAATAATATTATGCAACTTGCATACATGGGTTTGGCCTATGCAGGTTTTGATAGACCATAATATTTAGCTGCCTACAGGCCGGGGTTTGGCCAATCCAATTACTGACCAACTGTAATATTTCATCACCTGCATACTGGGGTTCGGCTTTTGCAGGTCCCAGAGGACTTTAATATTTTGTGCCCTACAAGCTCAGCTTGAGCTGATGCACCTCCGTAAGATTATAATATTTTGCATCCTGCATGCGAAGGTTCAGCTGATGCACTAGATGGGTTGTAATATTGTGTAACTAACATACCTGTGTTTGGCCTATGCCAGTTGTGATATACTGTAATATTTTGCCACTTATGGGGCAGGGTTGGGTCGATGCAGTTACTGTAATATTTCATCACCTGCATACCAAGGCTCAGCCGATGGAGGTCCCAGTGGACTAGAATATTTTCGGTCCTATAACCTGAGCTTCAGCTCTGCAAGACTTTAATATTTCACCGTGTAAAACCCAGGCCTTGGCTGATTCAGTTCCAGATGGACTATTGTATTTCATCAACTATATATGTATTATACCTTACATCAATTTATTTAAAGCTGGTTTCAGCTGATGCAGGTCCGATAAGAAAATATATTTTGGTCATATTTGTTCCCCATCAAAACTGCTACGCTTGCATCCATATTTGGGAATTTTCTTTGTTTCCCCATATAGACCACTACACTTTTGTCCGAATATGGGAATTTTTCCTGGAACTCACTTCTCCAGGCTAGTCCCAGACCTTATTCAGAACCTATTTGAATCACACAAGTATAATTTATTGCAAAACAGTGTACTGACATGTGTAATGTCAATATAAAGAGGGAGCAACTTGTCCATCAGGTCCTGACATTGTAGTTTCTGCTCTGTCATCTCAGAGGGTATGAAGATGCACAAGTGGTACACACCTCACTTATCCCATGTTTTATCAATGGACTGGCCATCCAAGGATATAGCTATCTACTCAAACAGCTAAAACACATTGGCTGTTCATTGACAGCTGAATAAAAATTCCCAATGGTTGAATACAGAATATGGCTGTTTTGAGTCAGTATTTTACCCATGGGCATATAATGAAACATTACCAAAAAGGACTGGAGCATGCACAAAGTTGCTACAGCAGGAGACTAAAGTATACATGTTGAGAAATTCCAGAAATATGTCAAACAACATAATCTCTTGGATCTTCTTGATTTTGCTGTATGTTATACCGACACTATATTAGTATTTTTCAGCACTGAAGGACATTCCATCTCCATAGGTATACCTCCAGTAGGCCCTTGCCGAAGTGAAAATGAATATAATGTATGATTTTGTTGCTAGTGTAGCAAATATGCCAGAGCTTCCTGACTTGGGCATTGTCAAGATATACATTAAGTAGTCAACATACATCAAAGAGAACATGCCAGTGTCTCAAATCTGGTTGCTCTAGCATGAAAGCTGTTCCAAGGTTCTGGAATGAAAATCAGCATGAAATCATGAGAGAGAAGTACAAAAGAAGATATTTGAGCTCCCAATGGCTCAAATTTACATACCCGGAGGTTCCGAGGTCCTGAAACTCAAAGGAAAGACTAGTCCCAATTAGGAAACTGCTCGCGCAGAGCAGTTAAAATAGCTGCTACTAGCTAGGCAGGCAGCAAAGTATTATCGTCCTGCATCAGCAGAAGCTGGGTATGCAGGACTCAAAATATTATAACCTACCACCAATTTGTGGATAAGCCAAACCTAAGATTGCAGGTGGCAAAATATTCTATGCTCACATCGGCCAAACCTAGCTATGCAGCATTCAAAATATTATGGTGTCTCAGACACATGAGCTGAACCCAAACTCGTAAGTTGCAGAATATTATAATCAATCAATTCCTGCATAGGCCAAACCCCAGGATGCACGTGGCAAAATATCACAGTCTGTCAGTATCTGCATGGGCCAAACCCTGCCATGTGGATTCAAAATATTATTATCTCTCCGACAGTGCATTGGCCAAACCTAAGCATGCAGGACTTAAATATTACAGTATGTAACAAATTGCAACAGCCAAGCCCTGGGATGTGGGGCGCAGAATATTATAGTCTCTCAAAAGGTACATTGGCTGAACCTAGGCTTCCTCAGTACAGAATAATACAGGCTCTCAAATGGCACATTGGCTGAATCTTCACATGCAGGGTGCAAAATATTATAATCTTACAGAGGTGCATCAGCTGAAGCTCGGCTTGTAGGGCTCGAAATATTGAAGTCTGCTGGGAACTGCATCAGCTAAACCCCAGTATGCAGGTGATTAAATATTAAAGTGGGTCAGTAACTGGATTGGCCAAACCCTGGCCTGTAGGCAGCTAAATATTATGGTCTATCAAAACCTGCATAGGCCAAACCCATGTATGCAAGTTGCATAATATTATTACCCATCTGGTCCTACATTGGCTGAACCCAGTGATGTGGTGGGCATAATATTATACCTCTGAAAATCTGGTTGGCTCCCCTCTAACACACAGGTCAGAGAATATTGTAGAAATAATATTATTGCTGAGGAGCCCAGGACTTTGCCGAAAATCCGGCGGATTTCGGGGGGCCCTAAACTCTAGGGATTAATCATACGTAGGGGGCCTGGAGTGTAGGGCATTATTGACTGCATATTGTGGCAACTGTCAAATTAGTAGACAAGGGAAACCACGATCGGCCAATGGGGCGCCAGAACGCGCGCATACAATATAAACGGACGGCTAAACTGTACTATAAAATACCCGTAGCCTTGTAATAGCAGACATGTAAGCTATAATTCTGTAGAGTATATAAGTAGCCAGCGGTAGTGTAGTACAGCACCAAATCTGTCCCGAGAGAGTGAGGAGCTTGTTGGCCCTTACGTATTTAAGGCATTGTTTTGGGGCTTGTATTCCATTTTGAATCAAGTTGGTTGTGGATTGGAATTAGTGACTGAAGACCTCCGTGGCATTGACTGAAGACCTTTGTGGCATTGACTGAAGACCTCCGTGGCATTGACTGAAGACCTCCGTGGCAAATTGACTGAAGACCTTTGTGGCATTGACTGAAGACCTCCGTGGCAAATAAAGACCTTTGTGGCATCCTAGGACAGGATAATCGTCCAACAAATAATAGCCGGTTAATAGCCGTTATACCTTGCAATAAACCCCACCCGTTCGACTTAATTGACACAATTGTCCATTAAGATCAAATAGACCGCATCTTAAATCGTTTGAAAGCTTAAAAGCGAAGCCAACCAAGTTATCTAAAGGAGAATTAAGTTCTATCCTGGTCCCTTGGATCTTCTATCGATCCAATAAGACCCGTATCTCGTCAGGCTTGTCAAGACTGTGTGTACTAGGAGTGTGTGGTGTAGTTGGAATTAAGCATTAGTTGTTCGTTTGAGTTGTCTAATCTCACTTTGTGAGTTTGGGAAACTCAGTCGTTCGATTTGGTGTTTTGTTTTAGTGCATTACTATTCTCAGTGCTTGACCCTGAGCAACCGTTTCAACGGCGGCCTTATTGTGTTCAACCTCGGGACGTACTGTACAAGATGATCCGTTGCCAAATTTTACAGCTTTATCAGAAGTAAATAGCGCCTGCGGCCCCGGATAGGAGCCTTCCTTTCAACCTAAGTAGTTGCTGTCACCGAGGCATGACACTCATTTATCGACAGAACACTGCCTGACTTTCTCTACGCAGACCAGCCCGTAATTAAGAATCAGGCCATTGTTGGTATGTTTTCTGACGCTTCATGCCTTCTTTTACTGATGTTTTATATTATTCAGATGAAGTCGGAGAGCTCCAGCCCCAGAGTCACGCACGAGATTCTAGTGCGAACCATCCATGTGCGTGGTCGGCCTTTTGAATGTTATAATCCAGCATGACTTTTGACTCGGGCCGTTTTTAGCCCTCAGATCTCCGACTCAACATCGTCCACTTCTGCTCTTGATAGAAGACACCCGAGGTCCAATCAATGTGAAAATTTCTCAGTGTATTCAACTCTCTGCCATAGATTAGGAGACCTCTGCAACTGGTGAATGGAAGGCTAGTTCATGGGAAATCGTAGATGCTTTACAAAGTTCAATTTCTGCGCTCGAAGGTACAACTAATCTGTCCATTTGATTCGGCTCAAACATTTTTTGGTAGGCCCCGCACGGATTGGTGTGGCAGATCCGGACAATCCGGGCTATACTATCTTCTTGGCAACTGGCTATCCCAGGAAACGGAAAACTGACCTTGACCGTTACCAACATCGGAGTATTTGTTTCTATCCTACATTTTCTGCCGGTCTAACTTGTGAGTAGGGTGCCAAAATTCCGGCAAAGAGAATTCGGCCAGACAGTCCTTCCTACAGCACTGGGAAACATATATACCTCCTCCTCCTCCTCCTCGAATTTGGCCAAGGCTCCATCTGCCATTATCTTTTATTGAACCCACCACAGAGTGTTGGAACTTTTTCGAGTTTTCAACTTGTTCATGGCCATTTTGTGACTTCTTGATAAGGATGAACGTGTTTTGACGCGTTTTATACGGTCGTAGTTATCCTCAGAAACATACTACTGTTGCGCGTCGAAAACTGGCCACCTGTGGCCAGTTTTCGACGCGTGAAGTGACGCACACGTGAACTGTTGTAACAGATCAGTGACACTGAATCTGCCAGCGCACACAGCGCGCACACTCTCTGTTCCGTGACCCGCATTGGGGCGACGTATACCGTGAGCCAAGCCGTCAACTTCTCGTGCATCTCCAACTCTAGAAAAACTCAACCTGATACGGAAAAACTGGAGAAAATACTACGTCGTATGCGAACTACCCACTGCTGGAGAGTTCGGCATTTCGGCGGCTCAATCTGGATGCAAACCTCTGTGGACGTCTGGCATTGGGTTAGGTGAGTTGTTATGTCTTCCTAACTACCTACCTTTCATTTTCAAACTGATCTGGTTTGACTGATAACTACTTACATGCCATGCCTACTGGTAAGGTCATCCGTTCGAAGCAGCCTTTGGGGAGTTGTGAAGATCCGGCCTTTTTACGCGTCCCCGATCCTTTACGACGCGTCCCAAACACGCGTATCATTAGTATGCGACAAGTAGGCGATGAATATTAAACACTCTTGCTACACATAGCCTCGAGGTGGCGTGTCAGGCCGGCGGAGTTCACAGGGTCAACCTCCAACGGCGAGCAACTGCCCTCAGTTTTCTCATTTCTGCTAGTAAGATAGAAATGATGCATACATTAGAGGCAGATATGCGGGGACTGCATTCGGGAGTATTCAATTTATAAAAGTGGGCATTATATCAACATATATATTACATGTATTAACAACAAAAAAAACTCTGTGTGTGGTGCGGCAAGTACAGAAACTACGTTGAACACGGCAGACGACAAGATGCAATAAAGCACAAGAAATATATTCTACAGTCTACAGTTGTCCATCCTCTTTTTCCACATCATGGTCCAGACGCAGCGGGACAACTGCAGCGCGACCAAAGTACTCCCAGAACGCTTGTGTATAGTAGCGACACACGGCAGTTTCCAGAACCTGCATCTCAGACAAGGACCATTTCAAATGGTCGGCGACGCGGCGGATGATATTTGGGCGAGGCGACTTGGTCGTCCAATCGAGCATTAGAGTCGCCGTCCACCTGACATAGCGATGGCGCTCTTCCAGTGTTGTCGAAGCCCAACCGCACTTACTCATCTCCAACGGCACCCCAACCAACATATGGCCCGCAAAACATGCCTTGACCTCGTCCAGCCAGTTCTTCCGCAACGCCCGACTGTCCAGAGCGCAAAACTCGAAACGGAAACTGGTCTCCGCAACCTGCCAGACGATCTCCCGAGTCTGCTCGAGAGTGAACTCGGGCAGAAGTTGGGTGGGCACGGGGAAGCCCTCGATGGAGGAGACGTTGGAGGCTTCCAACGCCGGGCATATGCGGTCCTCAAGCTTCGCACTCCGCCTGTACGTTTTGGAGCCGGGGGCGCCACGCTTTGTCATGAGCCCCTCCAATACGTCTCTCCATTCCTGCGCACTGAGAAGCTGCGGGTGCTGGGTTAGCATGTAGACGAAGCCATCCGCAAGCAGGTTCCAATGGTAAAGGAACTTGCGGCGCCGATCGGGGGCGGTGTTTACGAACAAGGCGGGTTCGGGGAGGACATATTGTCTGTCCGCGCCATCAGATGTGTACGGGGCTACAGAGCGATCCACCTGCGCCAGTGCATCGGCCATGGAAACGATGGATGGCGGCATTTCTTCGACCGCTAAAACACTGAATTTATCCCGCTCGGTTTTCGCGGGGGCCTTGGCAGGGCTCTTAGTGGGTGCTTTGGCAGGATCTGTAGTCCAATTAGCGACATATCATTCCTCGCAAGTGAGCACGTACATGGTTTATAACGCGACTGCTGATTATTTGACCGCGCTACTGGACGGGAACCGCTTGCAACAGGAATGGCTGCAGAAGGATCAGCGCTGTATCACTCTTTGCAAGTAAAGCACGTACATGGGGCTAAACGAGGCTGCGCAACTGAACGAGAATTGCTTGCAACGGGAATGGCTGTATCGGTAGCAGGGGATGGCTAGCGAGAGCGAGTGTTGGTGGTTGCGAAGGGGTCATGATACCAAGGCGTTTGAATGGCCGCGGTATGGATCACCGCTATTTTTTCCAACGTACTGTTCCCAGTATATAAAGCTGGTGGTGCGCCATCGCCGCGTGCGTTTGGATCGGAGAGACCGAAGCTCGGCTCCCGCAAGGCGACGACTGCCAGGATGTTTTCTGCATCGAAGACCTCCACTGGTCGCAGAAACCAAAACGGCACGCGTGCGGCCCATAGCTGCTGAGCGACTGTCGGAACTGTTGTGAACGCGCCGACACATTGCGCAACAGCAGTATCCACGGGGACGGGGGCCATGTAGTTGTCGATTCGGAGTTTGTAAATTGTCATGTAAATGTAGAGCGCATCGAGTTCAAGGAATGCGCGTTGCAGCGAGGTGACTGCAAAGACCATCTTGGGGTATGTGGTAGGGAGAGTCTGCAGCTGCTCCATCCACGTGAGGATATTTTGAATGAGTTCGCCAAAAAGGGGTAAGGCGAGAGCTGGAGATGTCCGCCGCATCTCATTGCACTGCGCGACAAGTTCGTTGATGGGAGGGAGAAATTGGGAAAGCAGCTGATATTTGAGCCGGCCCAGCCCTCGCGTCACCGCGCTCCCGACTTCGAAATCCGCCTGCGAAGGATTCCACCACATCATATCAATCTTTGGGTGTGTCCCTTTCCTGGCAATGAGGGGCAGATGACAGTAGCGCGACGTCCATTGCTGGGGCCAGAGGGTGGGGTCGTCCGTCCCATATCGCATATCGGACCGGAGGAAAACCGCGTGAGGGACTTCAAGAGAGGGAACAGCGGGGACGTAGTCAGCGTTGGTCGTAATGAAATAGTGCTGCGCTCCGATTTGAGCAAAAGCGCCGACATTGCCATCGAAGGGTCCCGGCACCGCTCTTGGATTCCGGTTCCTCAGCAAATCAACGCTATGGAGATGCGGCTGTCGCAGCAACTCTTGAGCCATTGTTTCTGGTTCCGACTTGAAGTCCGGAAGATCGACGTTAACACGGAACCGACGTGAAGTCTGAATCCAAGTTAACGATCCGACGTGTGAAGTCCGGATCCCGGGTTGCCAGAGACGGCGAGGAGACGGTCGGGGGAGTTGGTGAGCTTGATGGTGTGGTGAGATGAAAGCGGCAGAGCGGGGAGGTGAGAGGTGAGAAGCGAAACCAATACGAGGCTGTGCCTAGAGTCACGTCACGCCGTGACCTCTCCCGCTCCCACTCCCATGACCCATCCCCCATCTCCCTCCCTTGGTCCTCAAACCCGCGCGCGCCGACGGACAGCAAGTTGGATCAAACCCATGGCGTATCCATGGGATAGGCTGGACTCACATGTCAACCTGCACCCTTTCTGGGCTCGACTTCATCGTCAGCTCGCCGGACTTACATGTCGGCATCCTGTCTCTGCCCTCCCTTTTCCTTTGTTTCACCACGTCCTTTTTCTCTCATAGTAAAACGGTCTGTCTTATGTAGTCGAATAGTCTATTTTCTCGTAGTCAAACGGGCTCTGTGGATACGCATCGATATGTGTATTTTCTTCTTCAAATTGCAGTGAATCTTTGGGGTCTACGCGTCGCCGGACGGGAATCTTTTGAAGGAAGAACTCGGGTGCGGCATGTATGCGTATAGTATGTCCATTTTTACATTTTCCCTCCTCTTGCTGACGCGCCAAACGTCCTACGAAAGATCAGGGATTACCGTGCCTCCACCAAATCAATGACCGACCCATCCAACGAAGGCACGGACGAGAAATGGCGTGGTGGGACTGGACAGTGCGGTGAAGGAAATAGGGGAGCACGAGGAGACGAAACAGATAATTTGTGAGGTGAGTCAATTCAATCTCTACACTATCAACAACTGCTAATTCCTTTGAAGTCTACACTATACGCCGCTATTCCCCACGATTCTATTCCTCAACTGCGCAAGTTCTTCTGCGGTGAACAGTTCGAGGGCCTTTCGGAGAATAGCGCGGTGGCGGACATTCGTTTTGAAGTCGGGTCAATTCAAGGGGCCGAAGAGACGGCGGGTTTTGTGGAACGAGATTACGGTGGACATAGTGGATCAGGTATGCTGCGATGTTCAGTTAGAGTACAGCAACTTATATAGTCCGTCAGCTTGCCACTCTATTGCATGATGCCACAATGGACAGTGCTTTGGTGACGAGTATTCCCTTTTCGAGTCGGCTTTTTCTCTTTCCGGCCAGGAAAATGAATGTCGCTACTTCAGTTCAACAATGGGTGGCCCGGGTCATTGATCCCGCGTTGATTGACTCGTGAGTGGCATTCCCTTGCATCTTCGTTTCACGCTAACTTGACTCTCGCGTCCTCAGTCTGGTTTCCACTTTCCCCCACCCTGCACCGACTCGCCACCATGTCGCGAACGAAGACCGCTAAATCCAAAAATGCTAAACCCAAAGAAATGTTCAAGGCGTACATCGTCGCAGAAGTCCCCGACATCATGCCATTCCCAGAGCTGGCGCTCGTTGCCACCACCAAAGGCGGGGAAGCAGCTGTGCCCAAACTCAACGAATACCAGCAAAGCTGGATCCACGACATCGGGCTTCGCGACATAGACCTTGCGAACCTGGAGCGCAAGGCCGCGATCGATTTCTACGACGAGGTGAAGACCAAAGCCTTCGACGCCAAGGCATTTCAGCACACGGTGCAGCCCGGCGATCTGGTGGAGGAAGCTCACCTCCCCAAGCTCGTCACAGCCTGGAAACTGAAACAATCCAAGAAGAATGACAACACTGCCGCAGATGACGGCGACGCGAGCGAGGAGGAGGAAGACGAGGCTGGTCGTGCAGGTCTCCTGCGCGGATACCCCAAGGCAGGGTGGCGAATCGTGAGTACTTCTTCGACTTGTCTCGTGTCGAGCGCGCTCCTGACCAAGAAAATAGGCGATCCAGAAAGTTATCAGTAACAAGCGAGCGGATGCCAAACGCAAGCTCAAGACAAATAAGAACGACGGCGCCGAGGAGGAATCCACCCCAGCGGCTGCTGCGTCGGCTGCTGCGTTGGCCAAGGTGATTGGTCTCAACGTCTACACCAGTCGCGACAAATTCCGCGACGATCGCCATGACAACATCCACGAATATTCGAAGACTCTGCCAGGCGCAATGAATGCCGGTGGCAAGTTTCGTAAAGCGGAGGCCCTACTGTGGGCGAAAGAGGATCAAGCCTCATGGGCAGCCGCGGCTGCGGCTGACCAGGACGTCGACTGGGTAGAGTAAGTCATTCTGCTGTCCTGTCTTTCACCGCCAACACTTTTTCAGACGTCAAAAGCTGGTGGCAACCGGCTTCAAGAATATGGTCAACAGCCTCAACGCCAGCCGCAAGTTCCGCCCTTTTGTGGGGACCATGCTAATGGGCTGGCTGACTGAAGAGGGACGGGTGAAGATGGATTGGCAAGTTGTTATTCACTTTTGATCCTTTGCATACGACTTACGGTTGGAGCAGGGTCGAGGCTGTTCCCGAGGGCATCCACGTCCGCCAATCGTTCGAGACGCAATACGGGAAACTCGTCGAAGAGTGCCTCAATGGCATGTATGTATGGGCAGATAAGCCTCTCAAAGGTAAGACATCAAATCCACACGACGAGCTCTTTTGACCTGCGCATATAGATTATGTGGCTACCCTTGAACATTCTGCGAAGGACGCGCCGCCTGTCTTCCCTCTCGGTGCTGATGCCGTGGAGGAGATGTGTCCCAAGGACTTGGCGCAGACGGTGACCAGTTTCTTGGCAGACTCATATCGTGTGTCATTTCCATTTACCTGAAAAGCTCATATTATTTACTTTACGAACACGACAGAAGCTGCGTTCGGAAGTCGAGAGATACCGTGGGCAGCAATTGCCAGCGCACCCGATGAGTATTACGACGCTGAGAAGTTCCCGCTCGGTTTCGCCTCCAACGGGCTGGCTGAGCTGAAGCGGAACCAGTTTTATGACTTAGGTACCGCATTGGCTTCGTGCGCGGGCGCGGGGACTTCGGGGTTGTTCCGCAAAACCCCTTCGTCGGTGCCTCCCCCTCCCCCGCCGTCCCCTCCTCGCTCGCCTTCTCCTCCTCCGGCGGAGGGGCGCGAGGCGGAGGAGCGCGAAGCGGAGGAGCGCAAGTGGGAGGCGGCGCTTCTCAGGCACGAGGTGGAGGAGCGCGAGGCGGAGGAGCACGAGCGGGAGGCAGAGCGTCTCAGGCGCGAGGCGGAGAAGCGCGAGGTGGAGGAGCGGGAGCGGGAGGCGGCGCGAAAGGCGGAGGAGTGCGAGGCGGAGGAACACGAGCGGGAGGCGGAGTGTCTCAGGCGCGAAGCAGAGGAGCGCGAGGAGGAGGAGGACGAGGAGGAGGTGCCGTCAGCGCCGAAGAAGGCTGGGAGAAAGCGCAAGGCGAATATTCAGCTTGTTCCAGAGCATGCTGGTGCGGTAGGGCGCCCTTCGAGAACGCGTAAAACTCCCAAGGTAAACTTTCATTCACTCATCTTGTTGCTTCGTCTCATTTAAATTCACAGGAGGCCCAACAGGCACGTGCTGCGATGTTGGCGGCCACAGTTCGCGGGGCCGGGAGACCGAGGTAAGTTTGTGTTGTGTCCATGGTGGAGGGCAACGGTGCTAATGAATTTCAGGTACGAGTACGTGGAGAAGTCTCCTGTCAAAGGGCCGGCTGCCAAAGGCGCGCGTGGGTCGACAACGAGGTACGAGATTGACCGGCTTTTGATATACACCACGGAACTGAAGATAGACTTTACAGAACTTGAGTTGCACTGGAACTTGAGTCCAACGACGGAACTGGAGTTAGATAGAACTGAACAACTGAAGTCCTCACCGTGGAACTCAAGTTGTGTAGGAATTGAAGTCACAAGAGAAACTTAAGTTCACCCGAGGCTTGAGTATTTTTTTACAGCTGATCTCGAATCTAATGAGACGATCAAGATTTTTTTTCGCATTCCCAAAAAGGCAATTTCAGAAAGAAATCGTCGCGCAGGGCCAGGAATTGCATGAAATGGGCCAAGAATGAATGGCTTGAGTAAAAAAAAGATTATACCTCCACTATCCCAGTGGTCAGGACTTCCAACAGGAGACTTTATTTTTTCTCCAGTCAAATTGGCACTGACCAGTTTGAAGCCCCTATGACTTTTCCCATGGTGGATACGGTCCGGGATGTGACTGAAATTGAAATCCTTCCATATTCAAGCACACCCAACCCTCATAATCCCCCAAACGCGCCGAAATTCACAGGTTTCCCGAAAAACTTCCTTTTTGGGAACAGCCGAAAAAAAACCCGATCGTCTCATTAGATTCGAGATCAGCTGTAAATATATGGTTCTTTTTTTTGGTCTTAAGTTTACAGATCTTAAGTTCGCAGATCTTAAGTCCGGGGGTCTTGAGCTGGGCCCTTCAACAACGTAAGTTCGGGTCACCCCCACCAACAGAGAGAAAAATTACAGTAGTACGGTACATGACACGAACTTAAGATATATATAAACTTAAGTTGGATTGGTGGTTCGGACCACCTATGTCTTAAGAGGAGCTAATAAAGTACCTGGATGGATAAATAAGTAGATGCATCTATTTTTGATTTCCAGCCCGGAGTGACTCTTAGTAGTTTCAAGCAAAAGGGATTAGGCTGCATTGCCGAGGGAGGGAAATGACAAATAGGGACACACGCCCTCCTTATCGTCCCCTTGATCTTATTGTAATCTGGCTGCATCTGGCCTAGCTAGTCCGTCATTTTCGTGCGTACTTATTCCTCTAGTCAACTCTCCAGTTCTTTTCTTTCCAATCCCTTCCTTTCTCGTCACGACGCTACAACATCTCGCTATTCGGCAGCTAGTCGCCCTGACCCCCCTTTCTGCTCACCACGCTGCTCTTCTTCATTCCACCCATCGTTCTCTCCTCTCCAGTGTCGGGGGCTGACGACCATATGTCTCCAGGATTTGGGATGCCCGCGTCTTGACAACGCACCTCCTCGCAACGGCATTGCAGCTAGGTTCCAATTCCGAAGACCGGATCGACCTCAACAACTGGTATTCCGGTCACATCCGCGCCTCCTCCCAACAAGACATCCACCAAATCGAGTGCTTCATCCTCCGCTGCGACTCGCACATCTAGGACGAATACCAGCGAGCTATGCTCCCACCTCTGCCCACGAGTCCGTCGCACCACAGCGGCACTCCGCATCGTCCTCCGAGCAGGATACCGCCGCGCCCGACCCAGGCCCATGGCCCCCGGCGTTGAATGCGCAAGTTTGGTGCACGTACCACGTGGGATTCGAGCCGCGATACCCTGGGCTCATCTCGCTACCTCCGCCACTCACCTTCCCCACGCCGGTGCCCCCTTCACACCCTAGATCCGGACACTCCTCCAACCAGAGCGATTCCTCCTCCACTTTGTATTCGTCTCGTGCATGTCCTCTTCTGTGTATTCAGCGCACTCGACGACGAGCGCCTCAAGCGCAACGAGCAGGGCGGCGAGTAATAATAAGTGATAGGTTTTGGGTGGGACGAAGGGGTGGACGAGCGATGGGGAGTGGGTGTATGTTACGGACGGCACGGAGTTTGTTGGCGACTAGCTTGTGGAGGGTTGGTGGTGAGTATTGGTTTCTTCTTTTGTTCCTTCGTCCGCCCCGCTTTGTTCGTGTGCATCTTCGTTCGCATCCCCGTTCTACATATATCGCCTCCGTTTCCTCATCCACCCCTCACTTTTCTTCTCCTTCCGCCCGACGATGACCTCCCTCTGTTTCAGACCTATGACGGTATTTATCGTCAAAAATTATGTACTTATATTTGTGCACATCTCACATTGTACATCAACATTCACAATTGAACATCTACTTCCATTTGAGGTACAGGCACAGTCAAAATGCATAAAGAGAAGGTACTTTAGGCACTTTTGGTTCATCTACATACTTGATGGTAGGAGTGCACATTATTGAACACTCAACTAGCCAGTATTTCACTCAGTGGCCCAATTAAATTGTATGTTCAGATTGATCATCAATCCCAAATGTCAATCATCCCAAGCCCACATCAATCCCAATCCCAAGGTCAAACCAAGGTCCAAATCCCAACCCAACTGGATTCCCACGGGTTTCAGCCTCACTTAAAAAGCACCATTTTCTGAATGGTTTAGAGCATCCCCGTCCCCCGTCTCTGTAATTAATTATAGATACAATATGTTAATTGACTTTGTTAGAAACCAGACTATTTGTGATATGAACAATTCTTGGACTGAGACTATTTGCTTCAGTGGCACTCCGGGGAAAATCAGTATGAGCCAAAGACTACAGACAGTGTTCATATACTGGATGCCTAATTCAATTTTGCACCCTGTCTTGCCAGCATCAGTTCACTTGAGAATTCATTGCTGCCTAATAGACTTGTTAGTGGACTGCCACAGCATATCTTAATGCAGGCACTTTGTTGTAGGCAGACTGTGCCCCGTGTTTGAAATTTTGAGTGGGCCAGATCAGATCATGGATATTTTGGTTACATAGTCATCCAATGCAGATATCCTGCCGCTGAAGAACATTTATTAGATTTCAAAGAGACAGAGCAGCAGATTGCCGCTGGGAGCTGCGGCCCAACCACTTTGCCTTTCTCTATCAACCATGAAGGATTTGAAGTGAGTTGATTCAATGGAGGCCCATCAAAACCTAAGCTGAAGTGTGAGTTGGCAAATGTTTCCAGGGATCTCCTACTAAGGGAAAGAGACTACACATTCTGAAATGAAAGCCCAAAACACATCTCTCACAGAAAATAGAAGTGCACCACAGTCATCCCCATGAAGGGAGTCAGAGAAATTAGGTAGAACCAATTCAAAGGCTTACTCTGAATCTGACTCTCTAGCCTTACCATTCAATGGACAATTTCCCAAGTGAAAGGGACCCATTTCCTACTTGCATTTGGGGGAGGGCAGTGCAGTTAAACATTAAAATTCCAACAGGTTGGCTACTCCAGGCAGCTGAGCCCCCTGGCTACATTAAGATATCCATTGTAGAAATATTCAAGCCAGTAAACAATTTTCATTGTTGATTCTAAGTCATTTCAGATTTGAATTTTGGCCCTGTTCTGAAGCTGGAATCAAGTCAGAATTAAATGTGGCTTGGACCCACTTGAATCATATCTGGATTTGAAATTCAATTCTCACCACATTGAGGGAGATTCTCTTATTCTTGTCTTTGAATCAGATTGTCAGAATTGACCTGTTTATCAGATAATAGAATTCTGTGCTGTGCTGACACACTTCTCAACATGCAGATATAGTAGAATCAACAGGAATCAGCCATGGTGACCCTTTGGCTTGCCCTAATCAGAGCAGGCTTAGGTCAGGTTCAACAACAGTGGGCTTGGTTGGTAAATATTGCAAGCCTGGCCCTAAGTTGGGCTTTGGTCCTGGTCAGGTCAGGCTGGGTTGGATTTTTTCTCACTTCTTTTGATCGCCTCGTAAATCCTATTTCACAGATCATACACTCTAAGTGACATGGGAGACATTTTGACCTTCAGATTTCAGTTTTCAAACTTGTATCTCCAGATTTAGAACTCCATTGAGGAGAAAATCTTCTGGACCACCTGGAGAAAGAGAACAAAAGACCGTCAATTTTGGGCTGGCAGAAACTTCTCTCCTCTAAATCTCATGCTCTCAAAGCAAAAATTTGAACTGATAATTTTATAAAAGAGGTCCCAGGCCCAAGCAGCACAGGATACTCACTGTCCCGTCAATGGGTATGGGCCTTCTATTTGCGATGCCATGACGGGTGCGGGCCACCACTGTGGGTGCCGTCTTTTTTCTATTGGGATCCAGGAGTCAACTTTGTATTCTGAGAGTTCAGTTAGTTCAGGAGTCCTGTGCTATGCCCTCCATCAACTTTCATTTGATGATTCATGTGAAGGAGGTCAGTTTATAGGCAACGCGTCAAATCAGAGAATATCATGTGGTCATTCTATCCCATTCAATATATTCAGTGGACCATTCTCCGGGACCATGGTCAGTCTTATATAATTTTAGTGCCAGGGCGTTTTTTTTTGGGGGGGGGCATTCTCTTTCATTTTTTGGCTCAAAATCAAAATGAAAGAATTGGTTTTATCAAGCAAGCACCTAGGCAGGATAGGATGTCCCCCTTCACAGTCAAGATGGCGACGGAGGGCATCCCCACCCAAGCTTGGGTCACGAGCTTGGAAAAAGATTGAGGCCGTGAGCCCCACTCAGGCCGGCTTTGGGTCAAGCCCAACTGGGAAAACACCCAACAGGTGTGGCCAGGAGGGTGACAGCAGTTGGTTTGGGGCTGGAATTGACAAGCTTGGTATTGATGGCTGTTCCCAAGTGGTATTGATAGCAATTCTCACAGCTCACTTGGTTTTGATCGGACAACCCAACTGGTCAGGTTGGGATTGATAGAATCCCATTAGGGTGCAGCATTGTTGTGCTATACAAACCAGACACCATGAATTGTACAATCTCATCTTCAAGAAGTTGAAACATCTGTATGGACTGTACACTGTTGTAAGTAGGGTGTAGAAAACTGAGTGCTTTCTCAACTAAGGCTGTGAGTTCAAAGTGCAATGCACAATGTACAATAAAGTTGTTAAATTCTCAGATTAAATGTACAATAACCCACTCCCTGTACCCAAAACAGCTACACATGTACTTGTTGGAATGTAGATGCAGAATGTTGAGTGTTCCACTCTTATTGTACATAATTTTTGACGAAAAAAGCTTTTATACAGACCCCTCAAATCCAATTCTCGATCTCCCACCCCAAACGCCCGCTTTCATGGCTCCTCGACACACCGGCGGCGCCGTTTGGAGTACACCGCATGGACTGGCTGGGAAGGCCGCTGGGAATGACGTGGGGATGTGGTTTGGGCCGAGTGCGGGTGCGAGCATTGTTAGGTTTGTATATTTGTGCTCTCACTTCCTTTTTCTTCCTCCTTCATCTCTCTTCCTTGCCTCTCCGTACTCATTCTCCCTCTCCAATCTCGTCCTCTTCCCCGTCTGCCACCCACTCCGTTTTCGTTCTTCTCCACCTATGTGCTCCCGTCCGTTCCCGTCCACCTGCATCATTACCCTTACCCCAGGTCCTCCCTCCCCTCTTCGCTCCCCTATACATATCAACGACGCCCCGCTTGTCGTCGTCCGCATTTGGCAATGCCGGCATTGTGGGCGTCGGGTGCTTATCGTTGTCTTTTGCTCTCTCATTCATGTCACTCGCACTTCCGCGTCGGCGGCTCTGGTGTTCCAGGACGGGGAGGATGGACATACACCGCATCTTCTCCGTGGTCGGTGGGTGCTCGTTGTTGGGGATATAGCTGTCGTCGTCGTTGACTAGTGATGTGCCGGGTCGGGCCTCAAGCCCAAGCCCAAGCCCGACCCGACCCGACCCACCCCTTGGGCCCGGGTCGGGCCCACCATTTTTGCCCGACCCTGAGTCGGGCTTGAGAAAAATTGTGCGGTATGGGCTGGGGAGGTGACGTAAATTGTGTGTACCATCTGCCTCTGACGCCTGGTTCAGCCATCTTTCATATTTGGAGGCATTCGATGCTGACATCACCTTTCTTAGCAGCGACCCAAGCCCGACCCGACCCTGGGTGGCAGTGCTCCGACCCGACCCAAGCCCGGGCTTTCAAGCCCGACCCGACCCGAACAACACTATCGTTGACGGTGTTCCGTCTCTCCGCGACGACGACTTCATTTTCACTGTCCTTTCCTCCTCATTCATCTCATTTACACCCAAACTCGCATCTTCTCTCCCGTCTTTCCTTGTCATATCTTGCTGACAGCGGTTTCTCTTCCCAGAATGCTCCTCGGCATCTCCGTCGCCACCGATGGGACGCTGTATCAAACCGAATACACCGCAACCTATTCGCCCACTGCCCTCGCCGCTCTCCAGCATGTGCACTTGAGTCCCGAGAGGTGCGTGCGTGGGCGCAATGAGCCCCGATATTGCACATGGCCCCGGACACGCGCTGATAACCGTGAAGGAGCTTCTCCGCCCGCCGTTCGCCGCTACCTCTAGCTCTAACGACGACCGCACTCCGCCCGTGCACGCAGGCGAGCATCTGGTTCCTGCCACACCAAGGCGGCACACTATGCACGCTCATGCACCGCAGCAGAACTACGCACGTTCCATTGCGAAGCGGGTTCGCACGATGCCCTTGCCCTTGTCGGGTCTCGATCCGAGTGTGCTTATTGGGTTTGTGTGTCACGATGAAGCAGATTGGGTAGATTTGGGGTGAATGGTTGCGGAGGTGCGTGCTTTTCCTTCTTGCCTCTTCCTCCATCACCCCTCGCTTGTACCTCCTTCCTCCCTCCCCTCGAGCTTCCCTTCATCTTCCTTCTCCACGGTTCCTTTCCTTCCTCTTTTTGCTCGACCTCCTTGCTTGTGTCAGTACTAATAGGCGGTGTCAGTACTTATACTGTAGGTGCCCACAGCTTCCGCGCACAATCTTCCTCGTTCAAGATAAGCCGCCAACGTGGCGACGACAACGATATGGGGCTCGAGATCGCCTGGACTTCGACGATGGGACGTATCGAGCGCGTCGCACGCCGTGTTGACGTCCTCGCACGGCATCTTCAGCTTGTCAGATGTCACCGCCTGAGCCTTCTCATACACGCCCAACTCCACCGCGAGCAGCAGCGCTAGCAGCAAGGTCGACACGGAGGATCACGCTGTCGCGCCCATCACCCTGCTGGCCAACCCGTGCTTCGACATTCCCTCTCTTCCGACCAAGGGTGCACCTGCGTATCCCGAGCTGGAGAGTGACGAGAGTACCGTCAAGCGAGCGTATCCTACCCTTCCCTGTGAGGACGCAGCAAAGCAGCAGGAACGACAACGGTGCATGACGGTCGCCGTGGACAACAGGCAGTGGGGTCTGGCGTGCGCGGGTTTCCTGTCTAAATGTCATATCTGTATCTAATTTACGTTCCGTATGCTACCCGCAATATCCACCCACTATATCTTGTCAATTTGGTTCATTCTTGACCCGTTGCTATTGATCACTTTTTTTTTCTTTTCTCGTCAACGCCTCTATTTTTTCCGAAATGCAAAGTCAAGTCAAAGTATGGCTCTCTAGCTAATTGTCCATGAGGCCGCGAGGAACCAACCGAAGGTTGGTGACGAGCGGCATGATTATGAATCCCAGTTTGACCTATTAGGCTGTATGCCCAGTTCATCATAGGATAATTGGATACAGTTTACTGCGGGTAACTGATAGTAAATTAAAACTGTGATCGTTATGTCTTGGGTAGCCGCTGGTGGCTGCGCTGAAGATGCATGTATTACATCAGAGGGCCGAGATGGGGACAAAAATGATGGCCCAGTTGCGAATTGAACGCAAGTCTCTATGTATCACTTTCCCAATGATGGGTGTTAGTTCAGCATAGTGTGTTCCCATTACACCACAAGGCCATACCCAGAACTCCAGCTAGGTGGATCATAGCACTTGGATAGCCGGCGACGATGGCAACGCTGAACTTATTGCATGACTTGGGATTGGGCCTCTTCGAGGCAGATGCTGAACCTTTAGGCTGAGGCTCCACCAGGGATGTGGAAAAAAAAAATTGAAGCCGCTTAAAACAACTTTGTTCGATAGGCCGTTTCCAACGAGTGTCGGTTTACATACATTCACAAAAGATGGGGGGGTCTCACTTGGGCCACTGTAGATGATGCTAAACACCAGATAACTGTCTAAACTGTTACATAAATCGGTTTTCTAGAGGTCTTGGCCATGCGCCGGGACACAGTTGAATTCCCTTGTTGATGATGGCGGAAAAAACGGTCCTTCGAGGCCAAAAATCACAATAAGAACAAAATTCAAGCCGCAGGGTGCAACAGGCCGTCCCGTAGCGAACAACTGCCCTTCTTCTCGTGTCCAAGACTGTATTGGGGGATGGACTCAGCACAGAAGAAGAACTTCAGCAGAATCGTGGCACTGGTAGCCTCTGGCTGGGGTACGAGCGGTAACGTATCGTACCGCGTCTGGCTTGCGCTGCTCTAGAGAATTTTTCGGATCCCATTTCTGTGGGTGCAATCCTACGGCTCCGAGTCTGGGGTAATGGTGGGGCAAGGACAGGCGATGGAAAGATAAATTCGGATCGAGTCTGGTGGGACTCCCTAATATCAGTGGGACTGTTCGCATCCTGACAGTGAATGAGTGGGTCATGTATATTCAGTGGAAAATAAACTCGTATTCGTAATTCATGCCGAAGTTGCTTTGTGGTACCTTCAATTGCACCATACGGAACCGCATTTTTTTGGAAAGCTTTGGCAGAATATATTGTTGTACCATGCAGTAAGCTTCTGCTCGAATTCGACATCTGAATTCATTTCTTCTTTCATATCGAGAGGTGAAGCAGGGGCAACGCCACTAATGGAGGTGAAGTGTACCACGGATCTGTGCCTCAAAGGCTGCATACCACCCATTGACCTTGCCGAGGATATCAAATTTTTGAAGCCTTCCCAGCATAATTTCAAAAAGAAAACTTGGTTACCATGGCGCGGATACTTGGTTCCTTTGTACCATCGAGTGTATGGAAATTTTTGTCCAGGTTCAGTGTTCCGTCCAGCCAAGACTTGTGCAATCGGTAGAGTGAAGCACAAATATACATTCATGAATATGAATATTCAATAAAGTTAGAGAAGTGATATTCGCATTCGTACGAGTATTGATGGCGAATATTCGTTGATTAGTAAGCAGTATTCGCGAATATTCGTGAGTGGCAACTATTCACATTCAGCGAGTTTGAATACTCATTAGTTGTGAGTTATTCATGAATACCAGGCGTATAGAGTTCAATTTCAGCTACTGAACTCCGAGCTGTCTTCTTCACCAACAAACTCCCTGTCGGAGTCCCTGATCTGAGGTTGCTCTACTGTACTATTTTGACCAAATGTTCATGCCATGTCACCTGTCACCACAGGTGTTCACTAGGACCCATGATTATCCCAACAGAGGTCGGATACCAAAATGGCCGCTCCAAAAAATTTTGCCCGAACTTTCACTCGGGCCCGCGGCCTAAATTTTGTCCGAACTCTGCCTCTAGTGGGCGGCCGGTCACATTTTTGTCTGAACTTTGCATCTGACCTCGAAAAAGTGTGAATTTTTTCTCCAGGGCCCCCAAGAAGCATAAAAAAAATCTCAATTTATTACTGGAGGTCCTCCTTGTCCTCCTCTAGCTCTAGTAAGCTAACATTGGTCTTCCCTTTTCTTCTCACCATATTCAAACTTGCGACCGCCTTCACCAAGAGTTCCTTCTCATCTGAGAGCTCTTCGAAGATTTTCCTGGCATGGAGTCCAACCTCGACATGGTCTTGGAAGATGCTCACTCCCTCATTGCCATCTTGGGATAAAAGGAAGAGAACAAAGTTTGATGCTACATGCCACCTGCATCTCCCAGTATCAACAGAGATAAACCACATGTACATTGTTCAGGTATGCTGTGCACTCCACCCCATTCCAAATTCGTCACAGCAAAGTTCTATTTCGACAAGTAAGGTAACTGCCATTTGTTGAACAACACTGCGGTGGCCGATGGATTTCAAGGACAAAAACATGTCGTCCAAACATGACTTCCCGTTTGGGTAAATTTTCCTCGCCGCCCCAAAGATCCGGAAAAAATGATCCATTTTTGGACATATGTTGTGCATCAAAAACAGAGTCTATTTTTCCATCCCAAACTCCCATGAAAAACACGCTATGTTCAGTTTCTTTTTAGTTGAGAAACAGACCCCTTTTCGAGCACCAAACAGGTGTTTTTCCATTGTAATCCCTCTGTTTGGGACATAAAACAACATATCTCTACTGCTATAAAAGCGACAGAAAATGGGGTATTTTTCTCGAGTGTTTGCGATGCAAAGGGGAATTGAATTTGGGTTTTATTTGTGAATCAAAAATGTATCCGAGAAAGTGGATTTTTAGGATTATCTTTCGGACGACTATAAAAATACAGGCAAACGGGAAGACATGTTTGGATCTGGCGTTTTGTTCCCAAAAAGTCATCGGCCACTGCGGTGCAATGTCCGAACTTTGATCTGACCTCCGATCACGGTGGCCCCGCTGTCCGAACTTCGCATCTGAGGTCCTGTGATTGGCCCTCCAATTTGTCCGAACTTTGCACTGACCTATGCCTCCCAGATCCAAAAATTTGTCCGAACTTGGTATCCGACCTGTCAACCGATAATCATGGGTCCTTGTTCACTCGGCTTGGTATTCATCACCCAAAATTACCATAAATAAATGGCCGGCAAGTGCCGGCCAACATCTTTTGACATTTTTTACCCCTATGATCGGATCATGAGATGATGAGAGTCTGCGGGGTTAATCGTAGCAAAAGAGATGGGGTAGACCGTCGCATATAATCTTACTGTGCATCTGCTGCTTCATACTGTTCACATCTCCAACTGACCCAGCGATATGATCTGAGACATAGCTGACGTATCTCATAACCTCAGGCTTGCCTCAGGATTGCTTAGCGTGGTAGGTGTCGTCCATGCATTCCGAGTCAACTTTTTTGCATTAAATCTTGCGCCACTGGAAGCCACGATCGATTCGGTGCAAGGCGAGCTTTCAATCTCTCATACCCAATAAATGTTGCACATTCGATGATGCATCTTGTTGTCTACCATTCTGACGCCATATGGAAAGAGAGTGGGCCAGAGCCAACCATTTTTCGTTGTTAATAACACGAACAGTCATCTTCCCCAATACTATCCCCCCCCTAGAACTCGGACACTTAAGAAAGAAGCGTGAATAACTTTGTTCTGAGTGACTCTAGTACAGTTTTGAGGTTATAGACTTTTAGAAATCCGGAAACTGATACGGACTGAGTTTTTGGTTTGTGGAAAACGGCCCAGTGTTGGTCGAGCCAGGACGACTTTGCTGACGAGACCTGGTGTCCGGGTTGTAGATAATGGCTCAATTCCTGATTGCCGGCCTCGTATTACAGCACCTACTCCTCGTAAGGGCTTGAAATGTTACATGGTAGGCCTCCTACCTTGGGGCTACTATATATATATAGGACTGGGCCAGGCAGACCCATGAGGACTGGCATGGGACATGAAATTTCTTGACATCAATTTGGCCAATTGAGAGATCAAATTGGCAGGCATTGCCCGAACTTTCATATTCGTATGATAGCTACAGGGCAGCTATGTCTCTGAAACTTTGCATGGTCACTTTTATGATATAAGAGTGTCCCATACATGCTTTATTGAGGCGATATCACCCCAGGTGAAGGATCCTAGGGCCATAAATACCCAAAATGTTCGAAATCCTGGTGGGTACCAAATGTTTCGAGTGTTATATATCCCATAACCATGGGTATGGAAGGATATTGCACCGTACATCTCTAGGACATATCCTAACGCTTATATTGAATCAAAAATCTCCGAGAATGGTGCAGAATTGGATGAGAAATGTTTGTTTGTCCGAGTTGTAGGTTTGTCCGGCGCGGCGGCGGGGGATAGTACAGCGCAAGGGATTCGCTGATCGTGAACGAGAAAACGTACGAGACAATTTTCTTTCATTCACAGTAAGACAAATGGGTCGTCACAAAACAATGCAGGGGGACAGGCCGCGTACGAGATGTCCGGAGACCCGTCGAACGGGGCGCCCGGATATGGCGGTCGTTATTGGACAAAATCCGAGTGGGCACGCGTGAAGAGCGTGACCATTCGTGCCCATGCGTGGCTGCACGGTGCCACAGTTGTCTCACCAGTGAATATTGAGTGGGCATTAATGTTGATCCACCTGTGCCCAGAGAATGCCAATTTTTCTGCACGCATGGAGCATTCATGGGTCTATAAGGACAAAATTTCAGTATTCAGCCATCCAACGACTCGATTTGGGAAGATCCAAGTAATTCCCATGAGTTCAATTTCAGCACAACTCGTTCGAGATTTATTTAATATTTTAAACCTCTGTTCTATTCCACTCAAGCCGTATCTCTCACTTGTATCGAGATTCAATACAAGATAGATAGTGGAGCAACAGGACAGGAGGGATGCTGCCAAGAACCTCCCATCCATTTTCTGCTGAAAGAAAGACCAGGAATTTAAGGAGAGGTGCTCGGAGTCAACTTTCTTGAAGTCTTCCCTGGGATGAATTCCCTAAAGACAACCAGATGCTACTGGAAGCCTCCGAAGACTTGAGAACTCAAAGAATAGGCGAGCAGAAGACCCAGAAGACTGCAGATGATAATATCTCGAGACCGAGTATATATCAAGCAAAATTCCGGGAGAAATTGAACAAAGTAGGATAATTGGCTATGAATGCCTTGCGTGGCCATGCGTGGGAGCGAGTGGATGCACGCAAGTGAAAAATGAGTGGGGCACGCATGACCACTCACCTCAAGTCTTATAGCAGCCCAATGTGAAGTGACCATGAATGGCTCACTCACTTTTCGAAAGAATGTGGGCTTGTACCCATTCGTGCCCCACGCGTGAGCATCGCATGGCCACGCGTCTCCATCCGTGGCCATGCGTGGTCACGAGTGTGCATCCGTGACCACTGGGGTTTTGTCCAGTACCAGTAAAACCTGGTATACCCGGACAGCAAGCGTATGAGCAGCTACAACATCGATACCTCGTGTACGGGGCATCGACGAGGGGGTAGATACCACACCAGGTCCACCCACGGACACTGGTGGGGATGAGGCAGGGTCGACGCCACGGACCACCGGCACAACAGCGTGCATGGGTGAAGTACGCGAGCGCGAAAGGTCACGTGATCGCGTCCGTGCCTATTTCTGCCATCATTCAATTGAGTCGGCTAATGATCGACAGCTGATCTCCCTCGGACTCATCGTCGAGTAGTCACCCAGCTCCTTGGGGACCTATTCGGTTGTATTCCCCTGAGTCTAAGCATCTCGTAGATACCCAACTTTCTCTCTCTAGCTCGCTTGGATCCTTAACCAGGTAAGGCCCATTTTCTATAAACGGTGGGTCCAGAAAGTCTAATCTTTATGTCATTCATGGAATAACATAATTAAATTGGGGCTTCTTCTTCTCCTTGAGTTGCGCAGGGCTAGGGCTCCCTTTTGCCTCCTACCACCACTCGACGTTGTTGACCGACATTCAGTGGGCACTCTCTACTCTCTCCTCTGCTCGCTGTCTTACGGCGGACATTGGATTCTCTGGTTTCTTGTACTGGCGCGCGCCTCTTTACCACCCATCTCGACGCTCTCGTCGCCAGCTCCGCTTTTCCTGCCCAGCTCATCGCCCTCATCCTCTGGGATGGCTTCGCCAACGCCGCCCGGTTTCCGCTCTACTGGGAAAGACGGCCGCCTTCTGGACCCTTTTCATCATCTTCGCGGCCCCGATACCGAATCCTTTCTCGATCTTTTGATCCATCACGAAGCTATCCACAAAACGCGCAGTAGCCTCCTCAAGGATTCCATTGAACGAGCCCTTCCTCATCTTGTGAGTCTTGTTCCTGGTTTTTAGACTTGATTTGCTAATCTTGTTAAAAGGAACTTCTACGCCTTCAGTTCGATCGCCATCACCTACCCCAGGACCTCAAGGAACTCCTGCTCCCTATCTACGATCTATGCCATAGCGACTTGCCCGACGACATAAAGGACGCCCTGAAGAGCTATCGTCCTCACTATGAGGATAACGAGGAGGTAAGGTTTTATCTCGTCCTTCTTTTATTCTGCGCTAAGCTATTTTCTAGGCGTATCACTTGCCGCCTGGCTGGGAGCTGCCACCCCCAGTCACTTTCATCGAACCTATAACTCCACCGAGGGGCCCGACGCCGCCAGTTAAATTGACCCCTAAGCCGGCACCCAAGGCGAAACCCAACTCCGCGCGCTCCCTGTATCATCCTACTCAACCCCTAGCCAACCCCGTTCCTAAGTCGAAGGGCAAGGAGCGCACCCAGCCTCCCAAAGCTCGCCAAGCCGTCACAGCAGAACTCGGTCGCATGGTGCCGCAGGGACCCCCGGTTCGACGTCGGAAGAAGAAGAAAGATGTTGATACATCGTCTTCTTCTTCGTCTGGCGCTGACGCTCCCCCTTCTACGCGCACGACTCGCTCGCAGGCGGCTTCGTCGCACAACTCGCCGGCGCCCACCAAGTCCTCGCTGCTCGAGAAATTCTTCACGGGCCCACCATCGACTTCGAAGTCCGCCCAAGGGAAGTCCAAACCTTCCGGGGTATCTCCTGGTGCGAGGGCTATTAAGCCTGCCGCGCCCGTTGATACGCCCAGGCGCCCATCTTCTATTGCGCGCGGCGTAACCCCTTCCGCGTCTGTGATTCCAGCGCCGCGCTCTTCAGGGGTTATCAAGATCCCACCCATCAAGCCGACTCGGAATCCTCAGCCCTCCAATAAGCAGGTTGAAGTCTTCATTACTTCGAAACCCTACGGAGCGTCTAACGTTGGCCCCCAAACTCTTCGACAGACGACACCGCGGAATTCACCACCTCTCGAGCTGTCGTCGAAGGCGCAAGGCAAGCGCAAGGCCGGTACCCCACCAGTCGGGTCTCGTTCAACGAAGCGCGTTAACCTTAGTTCCGACGCTGTAATATTTCCTTCACTCTACTCTTATGCTCCCTTTGTCTGATTTCTTATTTTTCTAGTCGACCACGGCCGCGAGCCAACATCCCACCGATTCGCCCGGCCCTTCGCGTCAACCCGCTGCTCGTCGTGATCCTCCTCGCAGTCCTCCGGCCAATCGCGACCCGGGCACAGAAACACGTGTCTCGACTTCCCAACTGGAGGACCGGGGTCCTAGGAACGCTGCTGGGCAACAAGCTCCCATCGGCGAACCTTGGTATCCCAAATCGTCCAAGGCGAAGTTCTACAATGGCGTCCCAACCGAGCCCGAGCCCGAGCCCGACCAACGCCAGCACGTTCCGACCGCTCAAGTGTTCTTCGCACCTCTTCCCAAGCTGTCGAAGCTCAAGGTTACTAGTTCAGACGTGCGTGTCCTTAACGACGTAAGTCCTTCTCTTTCTATTTATGTTCTATGCTAACTCTTTTGTAGCCCGGCTACCTCTGCACTACTTGCGTAGACCACGACTCGTTCTGCCAGTTCACTGGCTGGGGACAGCGTTGTACTTCGTGCAAGAATCGAAAGGGGTGTTCTTACACCAAGACCGACGAGGAACTCGAGCACATTCGTGCACAATCGGCGCCGTGGTTTGAGATGGGGAACCAGTGTAAGTCCCCGTTTCAAGTTCTATTCTTGCCTTATGTCGTTTAGACATCCACTTCCTCCTCGACAATATGCATGAAGCGCACATCCGTGCCCAGAACGCCTCGCGTCAAGCCGCCATTGCCGCCCTCGACTACGAAGACAAATTCCTCAACTTCATTCAACATGCAAATCGTGTCATCGATATAATTGGTGTCGACGCCTTCCGTGCCCGGTTTACCGAGGACAACACTTCGCCAGATCTCATTGACTATCTCGGCCACCTCATCGACAACTACAACGCTGGGATCGACACTTTCAACGAACGTCGTAACCCCAAGAACATCGCTGAGTTCAATGAATCTCGTGAGGCGCACGGCGGCAAGTCTCGGCCTAGCCCTATCCCTTCTGGTACGTCCTCATCTTTCTTCTACTACTGGAGTTGACAAGTTTTCTGTCTTGTCTAGCTGAGCACAGCGAGGACGACGAAGACGCCGCCAGCCAGTAGGTCGCCCTATGATTTTCATCGACACACTGGCCTCGCACGTTCACGCGCAGGGAAGTGAGACGACGGAGAGGTCACAAAATGGTGAACGGCACCATTCACATTCCTCTTCCTATCGCATTCTCTTTATTCACGGGCCTTCGGCGGACGATCCTTTTTCTTACATCGCGCTTATCCTACTATACTGCTCTGCCTGCCTTCAGTTTCTTGGTTCTTCCAGTAGTTACTGCCTTGTAATTGCAGATAAAATCCAGTACCCCTTTACTCTAGTGTGATTCAAGAAATTTTCTGCCCTCGTTGCTGTCTGCTTTCATGCGCTCCTCCTGCTGGCCGCTGCGACATTGCTCATCCTGAGCGGGGATTTCTCATCCCCCTCGTCGAACTCCGCAGCCAAGATTCTCGCCGACGCGGGAACACTGCCAGTACCGTCATCAACATCGTGCGACCTCGTACCATTACTACCTGAGGAGGACGCGCATACCCGCCTCGTCGCTACACATTTCCCTAACCTTCCTCTCCTTGCGCCTGCACCACCACGTATCCCTTCCCCCCCTTCTCGCCGTTCCCTCTCTGGCTCGCCTCCACTTCGCTCCTCCTCCCCTCCCCGTACTAACCTCTCCTCAGCTCCACCCCCCGCGCTCACCGATCCTCGACGCAAGCTTGACGATACGCCCATGCCGCGTCCCCGCGGGTATGGAACGCGTGGCGACCCCCCTGCGTCGCTCTGCGCCGGGAATACGAGGCACGGGCCGATCGACTCCGCATGCGGTAGCCGTCACCGCTACGCACACACGCTCCCCCGCACGGCGTCATGCTGCGGTTTTGGTTCGGAGAAGTGGGGCAGGAAGATCGGGACCGCGTATTTGTACCCTCGTGCGCCTTTAACTACCCATTCTCCAACGTGCGATCCTCGATTTCGCGCCTCCGCCTCTCCTCGCTCCCTCCTCGGACCCGGCTTCATCCCTATCTTCACCGGCTGCTTCCCTACCCCAGCATCGTCGACGCCAGCCCCCTCTACGCCTGCCCGCCGCTACTTGATCTCCGCAGGAACACGACGCATCCTCTGCTAGGCTCGATTTACACGCATCCATCGATGCGGCCTTAGCGCGAGTTCGAGGAGAGGAGGGATAAAGAGGGAGGGGCAGGCAGTGCTATTGCTAGACGGAGCGATCAGGAAGGCGGGTGCGCGCGGTCGACTGCGGGTGCGGGTGCGAGTCGTGGTTTCCTCAGACTCCCATCGCATCACCTCCGGCGCTCCCATGCCGCTCAAAACCGCGGGCGCGCGCAACAGGCGGACGTGGCTCCGAGGCGACGCATATCGTGCAGCGCAAGATACAGGATGTAATTGCTGCGGCTGCCGCTGCATTGTGCGTGATGCGGAATCCGGGTGCGCGAGCTTACTAGGTAGTCGCAGTCACGACATATATCCTGCCACCTCACTTCTCCTGCCGCACCATCCTTTTCCTTTCCGCGTCTCTCAGCAGCACTCCTCTTCCCAATGCTACACTGACGCACGTCCGCGCGAGGACCCACGCCACCCAGTCGTCCTTCTTGCGCGCGCGTGTGACGGATCCGATTCGCGCGCGCAGATACTTCCTCGAAGAACCGCACGCTACGGAACGTGCGGGCCTGCAAGGGAAGTGCCTACTCTGCGGCGGTGGCTCGCGTGACGACGCACGCCGAGAGGAGGCTCGGCGCGACGCGCTCGATGTTTTCATCCGAAACCGATGCTGCACGCCCGCGCCGTAGCGCCGCACAAGTGGGCACGCCAGCAAGCTCCAAGCTCAATCGTTGCAAAGAGTTCTACAGACCGGGGATACGATCCAGCCAGTAACACGCGTGAGTCGCCTCTTCGTACACGAGCTGCGGAAATACACTGACGGCTATTCTTGTCTTGTCTCCCTCCTGCGTACACGCACCCCCTCCCCGTCCTCCTCTTCTCCCCCTCTCAAATCTCTCCCCGCGTACATGCGTTCCCTCCTCGTCCTCTTCCTCTTCTCTCCCTCTCATCCGTCTTCCCGGATTCACTTCATCCCCTCGACACCTGCCGCTACTCTCGCACCTACCCGCTCCACGCTCCTCTCCCTCTCCCGCCTCTTCCTCGCCCCCAGATTCTCTGTCCACACGACCGGCGCAGGCTCCTGCGCCCTCCCCTCCCTCTCCCTCCCTTCTTCGGAGCCTCCTCGCCCCTCGCCGACCACTTAGCGCACGTCCTTTTGCTGCGACGTGGCAATCACGTGATCTCCGAGTCTTCCAAGCTCTGACTTCCGAGTGTGCGTGCGGCGAGACTAGCCTCTTCCCGGGGGCCAGCGGTCGTACCTGGAGTGGAGAAAACAACCCCGCACTTTAGTAGCCGCCGCCACTCATTCACGCACCGCGGCCTCGACGATAAAGACGGGCCATACACACAGCATTTGTTCCCCTCCGCACACCAAATCCGACACCTACGCTCCCGTTCCCGCAGATCCCGCTCTCGCACCCGCTCCCCCAGTGGGCGCCGTAGCCAATCCACATCGTCTACACCCGGAGTACAAGTCACATTCGCTGCAGATACACTCCCTCAGCTCCCTGCGCTCTCCGTCCAACGCCGCACACGCATCGACTCACTCGACGCCTTCCACGGTGCTGAACCATTGCTCCGCGAGACGATCATGCAGCGGGTGAAGAAGTGGGTCGAGATGATTGGGTTGCACCACATGCAGTACTTGTTTCCGTCTCCTGGAACGAGACGCCTTCGCGAACCTCGTACTCCCCGCGGACGCAAGGCACTCCTTCGTTCGCTCATCGAGGCAACGACTTTGTCAAAGGCAAGGGCGCGGGGTTCGTTGTGAATCTCTTTGGCACTCCCGGAGTTGGTCAGTATCCTTCCTATTTTTTTCCCTCTCCTTCCGTTGCACCACACGAGCCGGCTGACGCTACCCCAGGCAAGAGATTCTCGGCGAACGCGATCAACGAACATTTGAAGCGCCCGCTGTCTGTTTTCGGGGGCGGGGCTCTCCGCACGCGCGCGGCGGATCTAGACGGCGCTGGAGCGTATTTGATATCGCGTCGGCGTGGAAAGCAATCTTGCTCATTGACGAGGTATTTCTCTTTCTCTTGCATATCAAGCAGAATATTAATGATGAATCCAGGTGGATGTTACGTGTATTCCTCGAGCGCCGCTCGCTGCACTACCTCGAACGGAATGCCATCGTTGCCGTCTTGTGAGCACCTTTTCTTTTCACACTATCAGCAATTAATATTCCTCGCTCGTAGGGCGCGGCGTGAACGGACGGCATATCGAGAACGCTGTGCGTACAGCGCATTCAATTGCGCTCGGGCGCCACTAGGCAGTCGGTCTGCGCAACTTCGGGGAGACGCTCGATGCGATGGATGAGTTTACGGAGCAGTTTGAGGGGATGAGGGCGACGTCGGGATTATGTGAGCGTGGAAAGGAGAATGTTTGTACGGACGAATGATAACGAACAAACGCAGTATAAAATGTATGTACACTTTTACCTTAGGCAGCAGGAAAGATATACACGTTTGGATTACAATGCAGACACAAACAACGAACGGGTCAGTCTCATCTGGACACGGGCGCGGCGGACCTGGATGCTCCATTCCTCGACGACGTAGAAGCAAGTATAACTCTCATGTAGAATCGCGTGCACTCTAATGGAATCTGAATTGAATGTAGAATTTCAGTCGCTTCTTGTGCACGAACCATCGATCGGATTCGGGTCGGGTCCGACAATATCCGAACCAAACACTGGTTCCTCTTTCACCTTCACCGAGAATCAAGATTCGATTCATCCTCCGAGGCAATGACATCTCACTTTCCTTTAAGATACGACTAATACGACTATCTTTCCGCGGGCTCAGTATCCGAGACTAGTCTCACTGGAATTTCTATATAACGCGCGCGGAGAGTATAATTATGATGATGAACACAACGGTGCCAACACCGCTAGTCACTATCCCGACAGCCAGACTAAGTCAATTGTTGACAACCATGGACTCGAATACTCAAGCACCCACTCTGATCCTCACAAATACCGGCTACGCACCAATGTGAGTCCCTTCCTCTCTCCATCATTATGTTTCTCACTGGGTCCTCCCTAGAGTAACCCTACAACTCATTGGCTCGCTATTGAACTTCCTCTTCTTTGGTACACTCTTGGTACATCCCGTGCGTCTCCTCTTCCAACCCACCACTGGCACACGCCACTACGTTCTGACTCCGAGTCGCATCCAGACGTCTACCGGTTATGCTTGCCCCAAGACTCGCTCGGCATCAAGCTACTCGGTACATACGTCCTTCTCCGTTCAGCTACGTATTCGCGTCTAATATACGTTGTCGCAGTATACTTCATCCTTTTCGTCGCTACCGTCTGCACCTGTCTCAACGCCGCGGACGTCGAGTTCTGGTTCGGCACGGGCTTCGGCGACATTGCACGATTCGACGACCCGCGCAACTCGCCCATTTACACGCCACTACTGGGATCGCTCATCGCGATGCTCGTGCAGATGTTCTTCTCCTTACGCGTGGCTGGCATGCGGACGTGGCCGATAACTGTCCTCGTTTTGCTCGTGCGTCACCCGTTTCTCCTTGAAGGGCTGTGTCTAACTCCTTACCTCCTAGCTTGCGATGTTACTGTGCGCCGGCGGCATGGGCACCGCGATTCTCTCGTACATGGAGGCCGCCGATGTGCACGACGCAAAGCGTACCATCTTCGTTCACCCCTGGATGATCGGCGGCGCCGCTGCAGACTTGCTGATCGCCGCTACCATGATCGTCCTCATGCGTCCGTTCTATAATGCGAGTAGACGCGTTTACTGATCGACCTGCGGATACTGAAAGCTCCTACCGATCCGTGCGACATCGTTAAAGCCGCGGTACGCTTCATCATCAAGACGGACGCTGTATCTGCCATCGCCGCCCTTCTCGGCCTCATTCTCTACGTCGGTGTACCCGTGCGTTCCTCACTCCCCAGCGACAAATAATATCAACAAATGCTCCTCAGAACACGGCCCTATTGGACCTGCCCCATCATGATCCTCCCCGAAATGTATGTACGTCCATTTTTCCCTCCCTCCCTTCAGCACATTTATTGAACCCCACGCCACAGCTCCGCCAATACTCTCCTCCTCGCCCTTAACCACCGCCGCGCAGACTCCGGCATCGAGAGTTTGACCGCTAACCTCCCGATGTCCCAGACAAACTCCTCTCCTCGCAACGCCAACGCCAACGGCGCTTGTAGTGCCCCGGTGTACAGCGCCTCCAGCCCCGGGCGCGTGCTCAGCGTGGCCGCCATGAGCTCTGCGCGGCGCGAGCGCGAGCAGCAGGATGAGAAGACGGTTAGACTACAAATCCCAGTCCGGTAAGAGAGGCTACTAGGGACAAAACATTCTAAATTTCTTTCGCCGGCTGAACCCGACCATCTACAGCAAAAACGAATCTCCACTGAAAGGCCGTGGCTGTCAGAATCCAGTCCCCCTCAAGATATCTGGACTTTGTGCCGTGTGCTGCATGCTTCTTTCGTTGAACTCTCGCATCCATCCCAAAAAACATTGCCGAATCTTCGCTCTGCTAAACTTCAATTCGAGCTAAAGCTTATCATACTCGTTGCACGCTCGCCTTCTAATTCATCCCGCTCTGTATACGCCCAACAAACCTATCTAAAGAAATCCTGGTATGTACACTTGGAGTGCTGGCCGAATACGAATACGATACGGCAAATGGCGTATCGTATTCATATTCGTATCGTATTCACCTCGGAGGGCCCGTATCGTATTTGTAGTGTATCATATTCATATTCAACCCACTGAATATGAATACGATATGAATATATTCAAATATATTCTAACCCTCGCGAATTCTGATATAGTCAGTGTAGTTTACCCCCTCCGCAAGGCCCGACTTCAACCATTCCTTGCAAACAACGTCCACAGACACCGTGTCTGCAGCCATGGACGCCCGAGCATCAGACAGAGTGTGTTTTAGGCTTGAAAAGAGGCGCTCGACAGAGATGCTGACACCGGGAATGGCAAGGATATCCCGCGCGACGAGTGCCATGTATTTTAAAGTGCCCGAGTTTTCCTGCCAAAGATATCTCGGATCATTTTTTCGACAGTGGAGAATAAAACTGACCTTCCACCACTTTAGAGGATCGTCGAAGTCCGGGGCCACGGGAGAAATGTTACCGCAATAGAGATTGACTTCGTCCTTCCCGTCGACGCTCGCTGTGACTGTCGGTAAAGCCGGAGTGGCGGTCAGGGCCATAGCCATGGCAAAGATTGAAGGTTGTGAAGAGCCGGTACAGTGAGTCGGAGTGGTGTTGGCGTCGACATTGGTGGTCTTTTGATCGTTTTCGGCGTATTTCTTCACGATGTCGAGAAGCAACTTGCGCGCACGGATAGCAACACTGGGGTCCCATTGCTGACCCTGGAAAAAAGCGATACGCACTGCGGGATGCAGCACTTTGTTTTCGTTAGGTCGGATTAACCGATAACAAAATAAATCGTACCAGCTCCGAGAAGGACATAGTCGCCGAACAAGGCGTTCGAGATATACTTGGTAGCCATCGACGCACCCGCAAGTAGTGCATCGCTCAACGTGGGTTCGTCGTTTTCGTGTTTTGTGGCTAGATCAGTGAGAGTTACCTGGATCAGCTTGTACAATGGCAAGACCTTGCAAATCGTCGGAACCCTCTTCTTAGAGAATTCGAGAGTGCACTGCTTGAGTACCTGAGAAATATCAAACATCATCAAGGGTCGGCCGACTCGGGAAAATATCTGTATACCTGGAGAGCGTCAATGAGCTTAGAGACGTACTCCCAATCCCCCGACTTCATCTCCCATTTTTTCTTTCGGGCCTGCGCCACCCTCTTTGCCTTTCCGGCAAGTCCCGTTGGCAGCTTGCTCACGAACGAATCGAATGCCTGTACTACATGAGAGCGAACGAGGTGAAGAAAGAAGAAAGAGACGAACCCGCTGCAATAACTGTGCTCGCTCGAGCTCCGCGAGGGTCGTGTTCCAACGAACCTTCATACTGCGAATGAACACAAGGTGGCGGTATTCATTACTGACTTTGCGACGAATCAGGCGTCGAGCCTTTTTCCGCCGGATCTCTGAGCGAAGAATGTGAACGGCAACAGAATGAACCTGAAACTGGCAGTAAATCCGGGTGGACACGATGATACAAAATAAAATATACCTTGTCGACCGGAGTGAAGACCTTCGGCGCCTTTGCTTTCTTCTTTGTCGTGGTTCGTTTGACTGGTTTTGGCGTCACGTCCTCCCATTCGACATCGCTCTCTTCCACCTCTTCGTATTCCGAATCAGAGGAGTCCTCACTCGAACTTCCCTCTGGGTCCACGGCTCCCTCTTCTATCTCGGACATCTCCGCCTCCCCACTCTCTTTCTGGCCGCTCTCGACCCTCGCCTCGGCAGCCATTAGCGCTGTCTCCCGGACAACAACCGGATCCACCGTAGAGTCGTACACAAGCGGAAACTTACGTGTCTCGTTGTACAGATCAATCTCTTCGACCTTTGGCGATATCCCAAGGGCACCGGTGATTGACCTAAAAGAGTGTTAATGACAGGGGTCCCAGGTAGCAACTTTCACTCCCTTTTTTCTCCCGTTTGTCGTGGCGCGGACATGGGTGCGGCTGTCAGGATCATCGCTCTTTTTGGCAAGCCGGCCAATACGACGGTATACCTCGTTACCCACAGTTCTTGTAGCCCACGAAGATAAGCAAGGTCTAGCGAATCGAATATCATCGAGGGATTTTCCGGAGGAGAATGCCGCTGAAAGCTCTTCGGGATGCTTTTGTTTCGGCCGACTTTGGGGATGGTTATATATCAGCTCGATGAGATCGGCCATCTTGACAGTAGAAGTTCCTTGGAGAAAGCCGGTCACTGCCAACTTGTGACGGTGTGTTCGAGGGTCCGCCTCTCCAGGAACATGGTGATGGAAAAGTGTGGCCAGGAACTGGCCGAGACTATCAAACCCGTATGATGCAAAGACGTCGTCGATTTTCTCCCATTTCGTGCGCTTCGGGGCCCGCATATGGACCTGGGAGTGAACGGAGGAGGTAGAAGTTGGAGTCATAGGGCTGTGAGTGGCGGGGCCATATTCCGAGGACCCTGGTAGAGTAATCGTCGGAATGGTGAGCGGGCTCAGTGGTTTAAGACGCTTCCACGGCCGAACTCGGGCAACGGGCGGAGCGGGTGGAGGATTTTCTTCCATCAAGTGTCCTGGGAGGTGTGACGGTTCGTTCTACGCGTGTTTTGTGCTGGCTTTGGTCCTGGAAGCAGAGAAAGACACGTCGATGTGCGACGTAACGGTGTGTGACAGCACGCGTAAAAGTTTTCAAACTCCGAAGTTTACGTAATAACGTCGACTTCCAATGACACCGATCAGGGATCTGACAGACTACACACAGCGCCGGTCCGGGAATTAAGTAGGCATTTAAGTTAGGAACGCTTCTTTAAGTATGGTAAAACAAATGATTCGGCCCGAAACTCAATTTAATATATCTGATTTGGGACTTAACATAAGTTAATTGTATTTGGTTTACAATACTTAAAGAAGTGTTCCTAACTAAAATGCCTACTTAATTCCTCAGGAGCCAATCAGAGCAGCTCCTGAGGAATTAAGTAGGCATTTTAGTTAGGAACACTTCTTTAAGTATTGTAAACCAAATACAATTAACTTATGTTAAGTCCCAAATCTTTACTATAATAAAAAGTGGTCGATAACGAACATCAAAGAATCTTCTAAATCTCACGCCCACGGTCATGCTCATTGCCGAGCCAAGTCGAGAACACGCCGAGCCGAGCGGCGAGATGAGCCAGGGCAGTTGGAACATGCCGCGGTGGGGCCGAGCCGTGGCCGAGCCGGGCCCAAAGAAGCCGGAAGTTACATGGTACAGGAGGCTGAGAAGAGCCTTGGGACTTTGCACCGAGCAAGAGGCCGAGCGGAGTTTACATCGGATGTTGGAGACCACGTGGGCCCGGTACTTGGGCCGAGGCACAGCGTAGCTGGCGAGCGTGCTGTTGCTGACGGCGGTCAGCTCAACCTCATACCGCTATCATGCCGAGCTTGAAGCCGTCATCACCTCTTCTCCAAGTTATTCTTGCAGATGCTTGGTGGGATTTAAAACCCCAGACGGAGAGATACAGTACTCAGGGTGATATAATTGATAAATGGGACAAAAAAATGAGGTGGGTGGAAATGCAATAGAAATGGGTAGGCTTGGGCTGGAAACAAAAGGCCCAAGAGAAGGGGATGATCCGAAGAATAAGAGAAAAGGTCAGACAATAAGGACGGTCAGATAGGGCCTTGGTTAGTGCAGTCTGATAGCTTGCCGACTCGGGATTTTGTTTGAGAGAACCGGCTCACGGCAAGAGGGAAGAGAGAAGGGATGAGCAGAAAAATGGGAGAAAAGGATCAGAGACCGGGATGAACAGACAAAGGGGGAAACTGTATAATTCCTTCCATAAATTCTTTCTTTTGACTTGCTAACACCCGTGAATTTATTCACGGGGTTAAGCTAGTCAGATATATTAAATTGAGTTTCGGGCCGAATCATTTGTTTTACCATACTTAAAGAAGCGTTCCTAACTTAAATGCCTACTTAATTCCCGGACCGGCGCTGTGACAACACACGAGGTACGAGTTTTTTTTGTTGTAGCGTCTGTTTATAAGAGACTAGGAAAAACCGTGAAAGGAGGTGAAAAGAAAGATCATACTGAGCAAAGAGGTTTGTACCGTGGCCACCACATCCGATCTGGATGTTTCTTGCGCTCGCGGTGTCGGAATTGAACTTCGCGCATTTCTTCGCAAGAGTCCGGTTGAGCGGCCCGTTACTGGATGCGTGATCGGCAGCGCTCGCCACTGAAAAAGAAAAGGGTCATGCAATAGAATAGGCAAGCAGAAGATGCTCACTCAAAGAGCCAGCGACTCGAGCTGTCTTCAAACGATGGAAAACCAGCTTGCCGACAGACTTCCCGGAATGATCACCATCGAGCGGGATCAATTCGAGTACGTATTCCCGAAGTACCCAGTCCTCGTCGATGTACGAGATGACTACGCCGCAGAAGGCATGTACCATCTAGCTGGTGGTCACAATGTCAGTTGCGATACTGATTTTCGAGGTGTTGATCTGCAAACAAGCCCCCGACGATTAGATTGAAACTTCAGAAATGCGTAAGAAGATCAAAGCGACCTTGAGTTTCTCTGCGAGTTTATTTTTGAGAGCGGTATGCAACGCATCGATGTCGCGTCGTACTGTCTGGTGGGAAACTCTGGGTTTGATGCCCCGCGGCGCTAGATGGGTAAGCAGCCTCAACGTCCCGCCTCCCTCCGCAACACTGAATGCGAGATCATCCTCGACGATGGCCTCGACCAGATGCTTGCGATAGGTCTTGTTAGTAACAACTTTAGCTGGGTTATCAATGCCGCGCTGGATGAAGTCCTGCATCATCCCCTGTTCGGCCTCGAACGGCGATGGGTCGGAGCTCAAGGAAAGAGTAGGTAAACCTTTACGCTGACGCTCCCGCGCTGTCTGGTACGCTTCCCACGACTGGGCAGGGGGGCGACGCTCGCACTCTTCAGCATGATTAATGAAATTACTGGTCGCCTTGAGCTTAAGAGTTTCTTTGTCCCAGTCTTCAAGGCCTTCCGTGCGGGGGCAGCAACGAAATTTCCTATGACGTTTAAAACAAGTTAGACGACTCATGAGCAAAATAAGCAGGAAACCATGACGCACGGGCAGTAGCGACAATTAAATCTCCATACAGGCTTGCCCTTGCTCTCCACCGGTTTCGGTTTGCCATATTGCGAGAAGGACCAAGTCAATTTGGTGCTGGCGCTACCTTCCACGGTTTCGTCCTCCGAGCTCTCCGAGCTACTCTCAGAGTCTTCGGAGGAAGACTGTAAAAGCAGATTGAATTGGTGACGTTGAATAGATCGCAAATTTCACCTTTTCTGGAGCTTTGGAGGCGGTTTTAGGCTGCGGCTTGGGCTTCGCTCTGGCCTTCTAGATGTTTGGACTCAGCCGTGAAACATGGCTGACGATTAATTGAATCATACATCACCGTCCTCGGCAACAGTCTTTTTGGGTTTCTTCCTCTGGGAAGCTTTCTGCCCCGAGGCAACCTTCTTGCGCTTCTTGGTCTGTCCCTGTAAAGACATTGACGCAAATACTCACGTCAGATCCGGTATTATCCCAACGATATCACGTACCTCGTTCTCGTCAGCTGCGCTGTCGTTCTCTCCGTCTACAACATGATCGGAGTCCTCTGCATCGCGCTGTCAAAGATGATCTGGATAGACTATTTATGGGATACGCACCAGGGATGACAGTCGAACCCATGGCGTTAACGCTAAGGCGATGAAATCATTACGATAGCACGACGATAGTTCCGACACGTACGTCTTGATAAAACTGAGCAAGGTCTGGACCCGCAGCTGAATTAGGTCTCTTTCGTCCGACTTCACCACACCCGCGTAATGTTCGGCCCAGGCGTGGGCGAGGAGCAAGCCGTGTTTTCCGCGGCCATGGGACACAAGCTTCTCGAGTTTGTTGTCGGGATCGCCAGGCTGCTTTTGGAATACACGCTCCCAGCGCATATTGAATACATAGTTAGGGCCGTCTTCGTGAGTGGGAAAGACGGGTTGGGGATTGTCGTCCTTGGTCAGATCCGGGGTTAAATGTTTTCCCAGAGGACCATCGCGGCGACCATTCTGAGTGGAGTCCGGAAGGCTCTTGATGGCATTCAGCAAAGTCTTCAAATCCACGTCGAGCGACACGGAGTCGGCCATTGATGCGCCGCAGGTGACTCTGAGGAAGAAATTCTGGCTTCTGTCCGCTTGATTGCTGATGTGCTGTCAGCTGTGCAGCAGCTTGATCCGCTTGTCGTAGGCACAATTGCCGCCAAGATTGCCGCTGGGCCGATCGTGATTGACAGTGTTGGCCGTAACTGAATATATTTGAATACGCCGACTCGTATTATATTCATATCATATCGTATTCATATTCAGTCGTATTCATATTCTTGTGGACATCCTGGGGCCGTATCGTATCTGTATGTATTCGAATATATTCAAAATATATTTTTGCGTATCGTATTTATGGACAGCACTATACACTCCACTCCATTTATATTCAGACCTCCCATCTGCTGAGCAAGCGCATGAATGTTCCGTAGTGCTCCCCCACAGATGCATTAGATTTGAGCATATCCTTACGCAAGGCCGAAATCTCCGTTACAATCTGTCGTAAACCCACGGATTCCTTGCGCCGCGCGATAAGGATCCCGATGGCGATGAACTCTGCGGGGATGAGGGCCTGTGGCTCGCAGAATATGGCGAGATTTTGCGGATCGATGACGAGAACGCGGAAGGTGCTAAACGTGTGCTTGATGGATTCTACAGCCAAGGCTGGTAATTCTTCGGCACGAGATATCCACCCATGCAGCATTGGGAGAAAAGGAAGCAGTGCCGTCGTGGAGGCGTACGCGATCGCCGCAGCGCAGACATAGACGGAGGTAAGTTCCGTGGCGTTATCCTGCTTCCAGGTGAGAGCGGCGTCCATGGGGGCGTCTAAGAAGGATTCCACGACCATTCGTATAAATTCAGCGTGTGGAGACTTGATGGTCTCAAACGGAACTGCGCCACACAATTCAAAGAGCCAGGTGACAAGACACAGGTGTATCGTACCTTCTTCAAGATATGGAGGGGTGCTATACCGTACTCTCTGCACAGGTCAGAATTGGTGGAAGGAACAAGATGATGATTTTACCTCCATGAAATCCGCGTCGGTTGCCATCCGTTCGGGGATTTCTACACATACAACCACCTTCTTGCAGAACATCTCGCGGTGGTCTTCGGTTAGTATGTGCTCTCTCCTTGAATCTTGCAAGTCCTTAACCAGATATCTTCTCCCCTGAATCTAACAAGGATGAGTAAGTATATCATGGGGACCCTCAGCACGATTTATTACCCAACAACTAAAAAGAAAAAGGAGAATTCAGATTGGGAACGGAACGAAGGTACCCACGCGGTATCTGTACATGGTTATTAACCTTCACGGGTATGAAATCGGACTCGCCTGGCCGTCCATAAACCTCGTTCAATAAATACATCAACGTCCCGCCGCCCGGTGGTCCTTTCCGCAGAGTTGTGACTCACTTCCGAATGGGTATGACCCGCTGCCGTCCATCCGCCACTTCAATCCCGGTCTCAGCGTCCAGTTCCTTTCTCACTGCGGAGAGGATCAGCTCTGCTAAGCCTGTACCCGTGACATGTAGTAGTAAAGACGTACTAAAGACGAAGGGCGGGATGTATAGATTGCGAAAAATGGTTTCTATAAATGCAGATTGCTGTTCCTCGTCCCATTCATAGTCCAGTTCTGGATGAATTGGGTTACCCAGGGCGGATATTCCACAAAAAAAAAATCAAAAACCATTCTCGCCTAGCTGGAGCCTGGACGGACTGGGCCAATTCTGCAAATGCGAGTCAGAGAATACTAATGTGGATGGTTTAGAATATCCCACTGTAGACTTCAACCACTGCTACTGTAGTGGCCTTGGGGGTTTATGAGTGGATTCTCCAAGGGAAAACGCTCCATGGAAAAGTAAGCAACGGCCAACCCCGCCATTCCAAGGGTTAGGCCGAATCAGTGGAGCTTTTGCAGCACAGCGTACGCCGGAGCCCATCATTTGGTGGCAAGTTTGGACGTCGGACACATCTCCCGCTCTCGGCTACCCCTCCATCCACACGTACGTCCCTCAGAAACGGCCGCAGGCGGCAGGTTGAGTGGCGGCGAAGTGGCAACGTTCAACTTACACTCAAGGATCAAAGGGTGATGCGATCAAAGGCGCCGTTGATGCGCCCACCGCCTGATAAAAAGTGTACCACCCCAGACTGCTTGGGATTCAAAATACTCGTTGCGATGCGTAGGTCTCCAAATCACTCAGAGTTATTGGATGTTAATTGAATTATATCACAGCCTGTCTTATCTTTACTTCTGCATCCAATCGGTATCTATCTTATCTTTCCTATCTTATCTTATCTTATCCGACGTACCTTTGCACACCGGTACTTACCACTGGCAAAGAGCTTATCTAGTAGTAGTGGGCGGGTATGGTTGACAACGTTGAAGGTCGCGCGCTGTATCCTCTTTCGCGCGCGCCAAATACTCTTTCGCGCGCGCCAATTAATATTTATACAAAGGAACCCTCATACTGTATAGGTGGACGTAGCTGTATTTAAGATATCCTGTAATGCGAATTTTCCCCTCCAATTTTGCACCGTAAGAGAGATATCAGAAAAATAGTCCTTTGCAGAGAAGAGCTAAATGCAACATGTCTTCCGCACAACAGTGACAACACGCCGGCATGATCCAATTTATTGTCAAATAGACTCTGTGGTATACATAAATTGTATTGAGTATGACTCTCCGTTATCGATGGGCCCAGTAGACACAAGAACACCCTATGTTCATTTTTTATGTTGGTTTTTGTTCATGGAGCCACATTGTTCACATCTTTCAATCAAGCTAAATAATGAGTACAATCACCAGACCAGGTCATGTACAAGCATTTAGACTCACATCACGAGTTTTCTCTTTAACACTGCTGGGGTCTGTGATTTGGAGAGACCAGTCAGTACGAGTCATTCAAAGACCCTTGCCGGTGGTTTGATATCTACCTGTGCAACAGTCCTGAATCGGTTCGAGTTCAGAAAGATCATTGATTTCTCATGTAGTTTAAGATAACCAGTCAGAGAAAAAAGTGGCTGGAAGGAAAGATGGTGCGGAACGGAGACGTGCAGAACGCGTAGCATAAGTGCAACAAGTTAATGATGCTGCCGCCGGCTGATAGAATATTGCCGCCAGAAACTTGTCACGCTGCCGCCAACTGCCGCCACCGAAACCAGACTGCCGCCACCTCTGACGCCCACTCAACGCCGCCATTGACGCCGTGTGCCGCCAAGAAAAGTGCCGCTGCCGCCGAAGTGCCGCCACCGAATTGGGTAATTTGCCGCCAACTGCCGCCAGAATGCCGATGAAGTTGAATGTTCAAGCGTACATTAGGACGTTCTAGTGTTCAAATCTACATGGATACATAATTCAGTGATTATACAAGTCGTAAGATGGGCTCTAGACTTCCTATAGACGGTGGATTGGCTTACAAATAGGACTGCCGCCGATGATTGCCGCCAGCACTGCCGCCAACTGACGCCATAGCGGCACATGGCGGCAGTTGGCGGCAAATTCACTTTGCCCACATTTTGACGGCTTGTGGTGAGTTCCATTTTTTTTTTCGGCTTGTGGGTATCACTCTCTGCTGTCTTTTACATGTAAACCACCATTGGCTTGGAGTAGCTTATTACCTCGAAATAAAAATATTTCTCGGCCCAATATGAGTGTGACTCTAATCATTAGTACGTGCTCTTGATAGCAAGATGTGTGCTAAGTAATTTTTGTCTTCTGTTTGAACTTAGTCCGAGGTTGACATATGGCGATCAATGCCCGCCGTTGTTACAGATATACCATTATTAGTGGAGCTCACCCATCTCACCAAAGTCCATACCGCCGACGCGACGCCTGCGAAACTGCCCCGCTTCAATCGTTGTTCGAATTGACTGCAACATGTGAACCTCTTATCCTACCCAAAATCCTTACTGTATTTCTCTGTCGCTCACAAGAGCCTCGCCTAGCCTACTTTGCATGCATGCCGCGGCGTAATAAAGGCCATGCCTAACCTATCTAAACTATCCAAGGGCGTGCCTTCCCACTACGACATGAAAGCCACTTAGACGACTCGACTCAGTCCAGGCTACTCGGCCGTTACAATGCGGCGCCCAATAGCGGCGACATCCTCGGACGTCCGACGCCAGTAAACGCTCAGTAACTCTCATCTCACGAGCCTAATATTTCTCCATCTGAGACTATCCTCATCCGCACCTGAATCCAACAAGATTGACCGCCTCCGTCTCGCGTCAGACTCCGAGTTCCAACTTTGCCTTGCGAGTCCGGGTCAATGAGGTGTTAAAATCTAGATGGGTTCTTCTTATAATAAATGTCTGTGTTTAGAAAGATGACCGGATACTTTTTGTCACCGGGAGTCGACCTGAGTCGACTCGGGAAGTCAGAACATGTCACCGAAGCCACTCGGCACTGCCACCTAGTAACCTCCCCGGAAATGTAGACGCAGCGGCGAGGTTCAAGGCACGGAGAGGGGATGGGCTGAACACGGAATAGAGCGTGGATCTATTTCGAAAAATGTCTACGGGCTGAAAATGGACAGTGAAGCAACTAGGCGGGATCCAAGTGTACAAATTCCACCCCCATCCCGGCCCGGCCAGCGAAGGCGGTTCGGGCTGCAGCAGCGAGTTTATCCATCCTTTCTTCTCCCTGTTGATGTTGGAACGCCGGGGACCATACGACGGTCAACGTCCGCAGTTGGGGAAGACGGGCTAGCCAGGTTATCTCCTTCTGAGCAAAAAGTTAACTCCCGTTCCTTTTTTTTGTGAACTCAGTTACCACCGTGATGTCTTCGAACACGGGAATTTCCTTGACGTCTGGAAAGCTTGTCAAGAGACCTGCGTAAACCCAATGAAAGAGGGATTATTCCACCCGAAAAAGAACTCGCTCACGATCCAGAATCTCGACTGGCCATGCTCGCCCAGGCTGGCCATGAATATATTCGACGGGGAGTTCAGAGCTACGGGCTGTATCGAGCATTTCACGCAGGTGAACCGAGCTCGTTGACCCGGTGTAGGTGAGTCGCGTGACGTGGGGAAAGCAAGGGAAGAGACAGGTAAACCCCTCGCTCACAGCCAGATGCCGGACGGCTGTATAGGAAACGTCGCGCTGACAGAAAGCCCTCTGCAATGCGTCCTTGTTTGGACTTTCTGCCCACGATATCTGCAGAGTGTGGAGGTTGGGAAGGTCCCGGAGGATGTTTGCGAACTCGGCGTAAACACGGTCGGCTGAACGCACTGCCAACGCAACGGACACGCATCTCTCGTACTTTCAGTCGATCGATCGAGTCTTTATCTGTTGGAGGTGCGTACCTCACTTGATTCCCGTACCCCGGCAAAAGCGCGATGAGATTCTTCATCAACCTCAACTGCGCACGAAGTCGGAGAGATATTTGCCTTATGTACGCCTGGTTGGCACGCGATTTTTCCCGAGCGGAGGCGCCAGAAAGGACGGAAGCCACATTCGACGCGATCGCTTCGACGTGGATCAACGCGCGCCCATGGAAAGTTGCACGCAAATCTCTGCACGTATGAGCCAAGCGCCAGACCACACAAGGTCGGCAGTAGAGCTCGGACGAGAGGAATTGGCCTTGGTCGGTGGCCGGCGCTGGCACCGGTACCACTGGCAGGTGGGATTCTATCTCGAGCAAAACGTCCACTGGTACCCGGAGAAGGGTGTCGTAGTTCTGGGTCTGGCGTCGTTTGGCCTCGCTTCTCGTCAAGGGATAAGTCATTCTGACACGTACTCGATGAAGTGGCTCAAAGAAAAAAACGGTAACGCAGTCGTCACATCACATCACATATGAGCCTCGGCCCGGTAGCCGCCTCACGCACACGCCCCTATCTACCTATTTTGAGTTTTGAATCATTCCCTCGCATTGAGGACACGGATCCCGGGAGCGGGTTTGGGAATGGCGTCAGTGGGCAAGGCGTGCGGGCTCTCGCAGTAATTCCTTTTTTATCTGCGGACTTCTGAATCAACCACATTCGTTAACTCTCTAGATTCTGTGCTATATTATAATCGCTTATTGCGGTGCACATTAACGTAATTTCTTGCCGCTTTCGAGTCTGTTGTATTTACTGTTAGTCCTCGCCTTACCAAATACTAACATTGTTCCTAATGCAAATATATCTCTTTGTTGGCACCATGCATGATGTGTCGTGCATTTCTAGGTAGAAGACGGTATTTTCGACATTATCGAGTGCAGCGCTGCCCTTCATTTTCAAGTTCCGATGTCAATCATGAAGCACCGAGACCAAGCCGGTCCCTTCAATTTGCGAAGAGTCTGAATCAAATAAGCGAGGGAGAAAATAAGCAGCCAGGAGAATCAACAATGCGGAGACCTGGCAATAGGACAGGGAGAATAAGCGCCGAAGAAGCGCCCGTACGGCTTAATTGTAGCACTGTGATGTTTCATTTTATGGCGGCGATTTTTCTCTGCGTTTCGAGACATCGTTCACTGATTAGTTCTTCGTTCATAGGTATGACCTTCAATACGTTTCGCTGTTTTAATTAATCAGCCCAACTCACCGAAATTTCAACTGCTCGAGGCTGGAAAAAGCATCATTAAAGGCTCCCCATTACTACGCAAGGATTTCGTCCAAGGTACGGCACAACTTCCTGCCCCGTTCTCTTCTTGACCTCATTTAACGCCGCAGTGACATTTTGTTGGAAGAATACAAGCCGACACGTAGACAACTTCTGCCTCATGGCAGAAGCAGGCCAATGTAACGTGTATCAGAAGATACAACAAGTTTCGGGGTGCAGATACAACATGTTTCGGAGTGCACAGCAATGGGCTGGTACATGTTTCGGATATGTTTCAGCTGGACTGAAACATCTCATAGCTCATTGTTCATAGCTCTTATTTATACTTATATGGTCCATTGTTCTTAGGGTATAAAAGGCCCTCGTACTCTTGGAATAAATCATCTTATTCCCCATACTTTCATCCCCACCTCTACATTCCATTCTACAGGTTATTGGCCCCCACGCTTAAACCTCAAACGAATCACTACCTCTATCACTAAACTCTTACACCATCCATGTCTACCAACACATTCTCTTCAACCGCCAAACTTGGTGAATATTTCACGAAGCTTCCCGCCTGCAAATCCGATGGCACCAATTGGGTCTTCTTTTGCGATCGCTTCCTGTTCGCGCTGGACGCAGCAGGACTCAGTGATCACTTCGACCTCATCGCTGCCGCACCCGTTGCTCCCACCTTTGTGGATGTCAACACACCGACGCCAGCCGAAGTGAAAGCCAACGACAGCTACTTGGCACGGTGGCGGATCTGGAAGTCGGAGCAGGCCATTATCAAGCAAGGCCTGGCTTCGGTTTTACCAGATTCGTTATTTTTGAAGGTAAAAGGGGCGGAGACGGCGAAGGGGATGTGGGAGAAGGTCAAGGATGAATATGAGAAGAAATCAAAGATGGTCACAGTCGATCTGCGGCGGAAGCTTCAGGATGAGCGATGCGCAGACGGCGGCGACGTCAAGGGTCACCTCGACAAGTTACGGACGATAAGGGCGGACTTGATAGCTATGAGTGCCGACCCAGGAGATGACAATTTCGTTGCAATCATACTCGGTTCTCTCCCCTCAACCTATGAAACATACCTATCGGCACTCACTGGTGCTGCCACACTTCTTGGCAAGAGACTCGATCCCGACACGGTGCTGCAAGGCATCAGCGATGAAGCTGACCGCAAAGCGGCCAGGCACCCAGAGAAGGGCGGGAAAGAGGCCGCGTTCCATGGGAACAGCGGCAAGTTTAAGCCGAAGAAGACGATGGAATGCTTTAATTGCCGCAGAAAAGGGCATATGGCAAGGGATTGTTGGGCAAAAGGAGGAGGGAAGGAGGGTCAAAACCCGCGGAAGGGAAATGGCCAAGCCAACGCTGCAAAAGCAGGCAAGGAGTTGGGTGCTGCGTGGATAGCAGCATCATATAGGCCAGAGGATTTTATTGAGCTAGATGAACTGGACGAGGAGGAGCTGGACGACGAATATACGAACTTACCACCAATCTTGGGCGCCACGAACAGCGATGATGAAGCTGTCGGCGACCTCGAGAAGGATGAGAAAAATGATGAGCACTCAGCGAAGACATCACTCACCACGGAAGCCGTATTCGCCACCGCTGCCTCCGATGATGGGCTCGAAATATACGATTCGGGTGCCTCAGTTCATATGACTCCCTCACGGCATCGGTTGACGAATTTTCGGGCAATTCCGCCACGACCAATTACGGCAGCCAACAATCAAACACTCGACGCCGTTGGAATGGGGGATATGCATGTTGAAGTGCCAAATGGGGCGAGTAGGTCAACAAGAGTCCTAGCAGTCTTGTATGTTCCCAAGCTCGGTCCCACTCTCATATCCATCGGGCGAATCGCCCAAGCCGGCTGTGCAGTCCAATTCCGACAGAAGGAGTGCCGAATATTTGATGGGAAACATCGACAGATTGGCACCATTCCACTCGTTCGTGGCCTCTACACTGTTCGGGTTCCATCTCCACCACCACCGCCATTACATGCACACGTAGCATCAGATGCGCCTGTCATCGCGACGCCTGATGAGCTGCACCGCTTGATGGGTCACATTCCGATTGATGCAGCAAAGAAGCTGGTCAAAAATGAGTTGGTGGAAGGAATAGAACTTGATGAGACTGGAATTTCCTCGAAGGACGAGTGCAAGTCATCATGCCTGCATGGCAGGATGACCCGCAAGCCAATTTCAAAGACAACAGAGTGCGCTGCGACAGGTGATGTTGGCGATGAGGTCCACACGGATGTGTGGGGCCCGGCCACTGTTGAAACAGCACAGCACAAGAAGTATTACGTCTCGTACACAGACGAATCTTCGCGCTACACAGTCTTGTTCTTGCTCCACTCGAAGGACCAGACATTGGAATCGTTCAAGGACATTGATGCACGATGGGAGAATGAACATGGAATTAGAATCAAAATTCTACATTCAGACAACGGTGGCAAGTACAAACGCCACATGTTCAACAAATACCTGGCAGAGAGGGGCATTCGGCGCCGCCTCACCGTTCATCACACCCCGGAGCACAACGGAGTCGCTGAGAGACTCAATGGAACACTATTGGAGAAAGTACGCGCAATGTTGCACGCCGCAGGATTACCAGTCAATCTGTGGGGCGAAGCATTAAAACACGCCGTATGGTTGAAGAACAGGACATCTACGAAGGCACTAGGTGGTCGTACGCCCTACGAGGCATTCCACAAGTCGAAGCCGGACTTACGCAACATTCACGAATGGGGCTGCGAAGTATCGGTTCACGTTGCCGACGCATCGAAGCTTGAGGGGCGCGCCCGTCAAGGCAGATGGATCGGATATGATCTTGAGAGCATTGATGGCCATCGAATTTACTACCCCGACAATCGATCTATACGCGTCGAGCGAAGCGTCAGATTTCATGAAGTAAAGCGGAGTGGCGGGATATACAGAGTGCTGAATGAGGGGGAGAAAGCAGAAATTAGGGTGGAGGAAAATTTACAGAGCATCCAGCACCCACCTGCTACGAATGCACAGCCCGTATCGATCCCTCCACAGACTCAAACTCCACCGTCGCCGCTTACAACACCTCCTTCCACACCACCACGGTGATAAGGCGTGTATCAATACACACCTGAATTCATCGATTTTACACTAGTACACGCGGATAGCTGTATACAAGAAGTAAGACTAGAGGATGCTAGTTTAATCCCGGAACTGAGCATTAAGCCTTTGAAGCGTTGCAAACTAGCATAACTATCAAAGTCAGGCAGTATTAACGGTACCTTCACAAATGGGGCCTGCAATAGTGACTGAGCAAAACCCAGCTAGCTATAGGAATATCCTGGCAAGTTATATGTCAAAGATGTAACAAGCTCGGATTCAATATGGACGTCAGGCGACTAAGGGACTTTGGAAGGATTCAAACAGCATAAGACTATTAAAATGTGCACTACAGAAGTAAGGAAATAAACTAGACCAGGCTACTAGAAGGGCATTTAACTGGGAGCGCGGTTGATCAAAAACCGGCCCTGAAGTATCATGTGATCGCGTTTGATCACGTTTTAAAGAGAGAGGCGAGTTGGCTTCAAGGAAGTTAAACTACAACAGACAGATGACGCTTCAACGGTCTAGACAGACCTATAGGCATAGGGACTAGGCACGGAAAGCCTTCCGGGAGTTCTCTCAGGCCTTCAACAAGGCTAGGAGCCAAGTAAATTCCAAAGGGCTTGGTTCAATATAAATGAGCTCAAGTCCTTCAGTCAGCAAGAGACTGTTAGCCAATAGAACGGCCAGGAGATCAAAGGTATCCGGATAGCTATCCGAAGTTATTCACCTCGGTGGTTAGATTAATAGGTAGTAAATACTATAAAAGCAACATGTACAGTAATAATTAGGCAGTGAAATACTCCCCCAGTTGTTGGCACCCAGCTCTTAGTAGCTCTAAGTTTCATTTTGTTAAGACCTGTGCCTAATTAGCCGCTCTTACAACTTGTACTTACACCCATTGAGAATTCAATAAGCTCTTGTATTAGAGTCTTAGTTGTCTTCAAACCAACCAGCCGTTAAAAACTAATCAACTTGGGGTTGACTCTATATACACTCTGTGACCTTAAACCAGTCCTACACATTGTTTAGAACACGAGAGTAATCTAATTGAGGTGCTTAATAGACCTTTGTTTTGACTATTCAAGTTAAGAAGTATCGAGTTGGCGCCAGTTTGAGATTGAAGGTCGATACGCCTGACCTACATCCCCGAACACACACACGTTAGTATTGGAGTTGTTAGTTGTTAGATTTGGTATTAGATTTTGTGGGACTTCGTTTCACTCAGTTTGGTATTAGATTTCACGGCTGCACGCCACTGCACCGTTTCATCTGGAGCCCACCGCGAGGGGTAACAGTCTTAAAAAAGTCGCAATTTGTACACACTTGAAAACCTGAATCAAGGGCAGCTTCCTTCACAAGGATACTGTTGAAAAGAACAATCACAGAACACTGAAAACCAGTCCGAGGTTCTATTGAATCCGGATTAAAAACAATACAATCTGTCGAGCCGTGACCATTCAAGGTCCAGCTCCAGTTCATCTAGTAATAGAAGAAGCCCAACTGAATCCACATATCCACCTCCGCTTTCAAACGCAGGCAATTACTGGACTAGGAGGGCATCTCGACCTACTAGCAACTCTCGAGGAAGATCTGCTTCAGTTGTAACAAACAACTCGGCGCCGCAGGGAATCGCTGCCCGCGCTAGAGAAACAGCAGCAGAATCCACTAGAGACCGTGTTGAGGCTAGCCTCGACCAACAAAGAAAATCAGCACCTTCGGGCGCCAGTTCGATTCACGCTTCTGGATCTAATACGTCCATTGGCGCCAGTTCGAATACACTTCGAACACAAACTACTACAAATTCCCCTGTTACCCCGAACACTGCAGATCCTTTGAACCAGAACCCACTCTCCCAGAACCAGACCCCCCCTGTTATCATGTCAACCGACACTAAAATACCAGAGCCCTATGACAGGAATGCACCTAAGTTCGACCCGGATAGTCCGGAAGAACTAATGGAGTTTCTTGAACATATGGGAACTATAATGGAGAAAGGCAAGATTCAAGCGGCAGATCGCAATAAGAAAATTGTGAGCTACGTGAAGATGAGCGCCAGGAAAGAGTGGAAGGGCCTACCATCCTTTGAGAAAGGAACCCATACTGAGTTTCTGAAAGAAGTGGTAAATCATTACCCTTCAATTAGGGACCAAGAAAAGGGTTCTATTGTAACATTGAACAAACTCTTGAATAAATTCGATACGCATGGTATATCTATCGATGATCAAGACGAGTTAATGGACCTCATAAGGCCAATGCAAGTCGAAGTCAAACGGCTCATTCCTACAAAGTTGACTAACAAAATTGCGGTTGCACGTTTCATGGAGAAACTAACGCCTGAGTTTGCTAATAGGATATGGGCTAGACTAGACATGGATGAGGTGGCGCTAGATGCATTGCCTGTTGACCCGACTGATGTGGCGGCCGTTGCGGCCAAACTCAAGAGACAAACTGATAGAGAAACCGAAAGGTACATGTTCAGTGATATTCTTCGAGTGGCGCGAACGTTAGCTACAACGAGTGCGGACCGTGGTGAGTATGATACTGGCGCCACTCTACAAACATCCTCTGGAAAGAGGATTAAGACGGAAATTGTCGGTGTAAAACTCGAGTTGGGAAAGCAACAAAGAGAAAGCATTGATGAATTGAAACAGTGGACGGTTCAAGAACTAGATAAGAGTAATCTAGCTAATCAGAAACTGCAGAAAGCTAATGATGCTCGATGGGAAAGGGTCGAACAGTATCTTAAGACTTCGGCGCCACATGGATCTGTGGTTGAGCGCGAGTCTAAAACTACTACATTTGATTCTCCTAGTCGGATGCCAAACTATAATAGGGCGCTCCCTAACATGGATTGTCATCATTGCCGCTTTGCTGGTCACTTTATGGATAAATGTGAGCATAGGCGCAAGAGCATTGAAGAAGGTAAGTTGAAAGTGATTGACGGAAAGGACTTCTTTGGGGATGGTACTACCATGTATGCCCCCAGACTAGGTCCTAAGTCCCGGGCAACAATCATTGACGAATACTATAGAGGAAAGGCAGCCCAACATTATCAGGGTGGCATTTCTGGAGTTTACTCCATGATGACTGATAGTGAAGACGATGGCGCCGAATATGATTCTCGCAATGATGAACTCTTAACCATGAGAGTCAGTGAGATGAACCTTAGAAGGCAATTGGCGCAAAATGTCCAAGAGGACAAGGTTACTCAACTAACCCAACATCAGCAGCCTCAAAGGGTCGTTCAACCGGCCCCTAAAATTGCTAAACCAGAAGATAACCAGATGGCGGAAGCGGTAACGCTTTTAACTGGTATTACGGGCCAATTGCAACAGCAAATGAATCAGTTGCAACAATATGTGGTCAATACTAGAGCGAATCCTAATAAGTCTTCTCAGAACCAGGAGGGTTTCCAGTAGGTCCGAGGAGAGGGGAACGGTTTAATGTAAAGAAACCACCCGTGAAGCCCCTGGAGGACCTGAATAAAAATGTACGGGAGACTGCTGAAAAACCTAACTGGAGAAAGAACGAAAAGGCTCGCGCCACTCCACCTCAAAACATGGAGAAAGAGTCTAGGCGCGCAAGGATCGTAGAAGTCATTGAGGGTTCAGATGATGAAGGAGAGGAAGTGGCGCCCATTAAAAAGGCAGAACTACCCTTCAAAAATGTACCACCAGTAAAATTTGTATCAAAAGAAAAGGCGCCAGTCGATGGACCTGAGTATTTGGATAAAATTGCTGAAGAAGTAGCCTACAAATTAAAGGCGCCAATTGATTCCTTGACGGAAACGGCCTTAAAAGCTGTAATGGAAGCCCTGCGGAAAACCAATATTCCTATCTCCCTTGAAGACCTTATAGCCATAGCGCCCAAAGTTCAACAGGAGACGAAAGGGTTAGTCACAAAGAAACGGGTACCTGCGGGGTCAGCAGGACAAGTACACTTTCTAGACCAAGATCAAGATAGTTCATTAGAACGGGTCTTGGACGAGAGAGTAAAGCCTAGCTTTAGTGATCCCTTTTCTGAGCAATATATACAGGGGAACGCTATTAGTACAAGAGAACTACCTTTTGTAGAGCAATTTTATATTGCGCCTTGTACTGATGGTCTCGTACCAAAGGGGGCATTAGTTGCTAATGATCCAGTCTTAGAGTATCTAAAGACTGTACCGGAAGGACGGCCGCCAAAGCAAATATTCGTAGCTTTGGAGGATCAAGTAACTGGTCAGACCTCGGCGGCGCTACGAGTAGTCTATCCCCTAATTCACGGGAGAGGCTGAAGAAGAATCCATTTTAGATGGAGGATCACAAATTGTGTCCATGGCATTAGAAACGGCGGTACAATTGGGTCTAGCATGGAACCCAGATGTAACCATTTTCATGCAGAGCGCGAACGCTCAAGTAGAAAGGACGGTAGGACTAGCTAGAAATGTACCCTTCAGGTTTGGGGAGCTTACAATCTACCTACAAGTGCACATTATTAGGGCACCAGCTTATAAGGTTCTTCTTGGTCGGCCATTTGAGATATTGACAGCGAGCATGGTTCAGAATGAAACTAATGGAAATCAAACCATTACTCTGACTGACCCAAGCTCTAAGTTGAGGGTTGCGTTCCCTACATTTGCTAGGGGCGCGCAGAAGTCAATTCTCAAGCGATCCAGGGATACTTCTACGGAAATACCTGAGGAGAAAGCGGCGCCAACTGAACAGTCAAGTTTTCAGAACAACTCAAGGAATTGATAGACGATCAACGAGAGTTTGCAGCAATAGTCGAAATAGATAAGGACGGTCAAGGCTGGATTAAAAGTACTCAACATTCAGTTGGCGCCGATGGTTCATTTTCAAAGGAACAGTTAACTAACTTGTTTACTGAACAAGCCTTGCCGTACCTTGAAGATGATCCAGCGGTGGCACTCTTTCAAGAGTTCATGAATCTGACTGATCCTAGAAAGGATGTGAATGGGGTCTATACAATCGAAACGGCGCCAGACTTTGAAATACCTGGTATGTATGAGCCGAAACCGAAGGCACCTAAACCAAAGTGTCAGAAGAAATCCCGGCGCCATACGCATTCTGGCCGCTGTGGATGTTGTGACTATGCTGATTGGGTATTCCCAACAGAAGACACCAGAGAAAATCAGGCGCCAACTCAAGTAAAAGAAGGTCCAATGCTTGAAGTGTTCGTTGGTAAAAAGAAATATAAACCAGTGGCGCTAAAAGTTAGACCACTCTTGCAAGAGTTGCCTGATGAATTTAGAATTGAAAGGAACATCACTGGGGACCCACTGAAGGACTTGCCTTCGTTGAATCCTAATCCACCAGAGTTCAAACCTACAGGTAGATACACTGCTGAAAGGAGGGATATCGTAGACAAGCTACATGAAGAAAACTTCTTACTACCCCAAGAAAAGAAACTGATGCACCATTTCATGATGCTACACGAACAGAACTTTGCTTGGGAAGACTCTGAACGTGGGACGTTCAAAGAAGAGTTCTTTCCTCCAGTACGTTTCCCAGTAATGAAGGACCATAAAGTATGGGTTGAAAGGAATATTCCTATACCGCCCGGTCAGTTAGAAGAAGTTTGTAGGGTACTACGGTCTAGCATAGAGGCTAATGTCTATGAACCATCAAATGGTTCATATCGCACTAAGTACTTTAGTGTACTGAAGAGTGACGGGAAATCCATTAGATTAGTACACTCCCTTGAACCTTTGAACGCAGCCACAGTAGCACACTCAGGTGTACCACCTGGCGCCGAAGAGTTAGCTGGACATTTCGCCGGAAGGGCATGTGGAGGATGCTTAGATTTGTATTCTGGATACAACCACAGAAAAATCCATAAGGACTCCAGAGATTATACTACCTTTCAGACGCCATTTGGCGCCCTTAGACTGGTTAGATTACCACAAGGATGGACTAACTCAGTACCGATATTTCACGATGATGTTACTTATATATTGCGAGATGAAATCCCGCATGTTACTAGGCCATACATTGATGATGTACCAATTAGAGGTCCGGACACTAGGTATGAACTACCAGATGGAACGTATGAAATGATCCCGGATAACAATGGAATAAGAAGATTTGTCTGGGAACACTTCCAGAATTTGAATAGGGTTGTAACAAGAATGGGATACGCCGGTGGGACATTTTCTGGAAAGAAAGCTGTCTTATGTAGGAGCGATACAACAGTAGTCGGCCATATCTGTTCATTTGAAGGATTAAAGCCTTCAACTGATAGAATTGGAGTAATCACTCGTTGGGGCGATCTACACACTTACACCGACGTTAAATCTTTCCTTGGTACTGTAGGAGTAATGAGGATATTCATAAAGGACTTCACGCTACTAGCGGCGCCACTCAATCGGCTCACTAGAGCGGGAATTATATTTGAATGGGGGGATTTGGAGAAAGCCTCGCAACAAGCACTTAAGGATGCACTACAGCACTGTGAATGTTTGAAGCCTATTAATTATAATTGGCTTTCATCAGTAGTCCTAGCAGTTGATACATCTTGGATGGCGGTAGGATTTTACCTATACCAACTACACCCAGATAATCCTTTGAAGAAGTACTTCGCTCGGTTCCAGTCCATCCCCTTGAATGAAAGAGAGGCGCGGTACTCTCAACCTAAGAGGGAACTATACGGATTGAAGAGGGCATTAGAAAATATGCATTACTGGTTAATTGGTTGCCGCAAACTGATAGTAGAAACGGACGCCAAGTATCTGAAAGGAATGCTAGATAACCCAGGAATGGGGCCTAATGCTACTATAAACCGTTGGATAGAAGACATTCTGATGTTTCATTTTACTTTGAAGCACGTAGCTGGAAAAACCTTTGGACCAGATGGCTTGTCTAGGAGACTAAAACAACCTGGCGATGAAGACTTTCCTAACAAAGAGGACGGTTTTGATAATAACCCGCCTCCTTTACATCTCGAAGGAAGTGATTTGTTACCAGCGCCACTTGATTTGGAGGACTTCAAGCATGAAATTGATACCAGAGGCGGCTATATGATTCAAGTACTTGAAGGAGATGAAGCCGAGACAATCGCGGACTTCAAAACTGAGTTGGCGCAAGCCGAAGTTAGCAGATGTCCGCGAGATGCCGAAATAATGGCGCCAATAGTTCAGTTGGCGCAAGCATTAAAGAAAGGTAGAAACAGGTCAGTTAAGAAGGACGGTGAACCAATGCTCCCTCCTTCTGAACTAAAGTTCGATCCTGAGAAAAGAGAACCTTATGATGAAAAGCATAGGTCACAAGCAGGAATGAACGGGGACAAACGGCTAGATCTATTGAAACTATGGTTGCAAGATACTATGGTTCGGCCAGAAGGACTCTCAGATCCTGACTATAGGAAGTTTATGAGATGGGCGCGGATGTTCTTCCTTGATAGGAAAACTAACCGTGTATATAAGAAAGGCGCGGGGTCTACTCATAAATTAGTTGTGAGTAAGGAACACAGGATGTATATGATTCAATCGGCGCACGATAGTCTAGGACATCGTGGGTTCTTTGCTACAAAGGCACTGATAGAATTGAGGTTTTGGTGGCCTGAGTTTGAACGGGACGTAAGTCACTACGTTCGAACCTGTACACTTTGCCAACTGCGTCAGAAGACTTTGTTGCATATACCACCAGTAGTAACACACACTCCTTCCTTATTTCAGAAAGTACACATAGATGTAATGGTAGTTGGAACTCCTTCGAACGGTTTCAACAAGATAGTTGACGCGAGAGATGCTCTAAGCCGTTGGCTAGAAGCTCGCGCCATTAAGAATGAAAATGCAAGGACGCTAGCCTTGTTCATTCTAGAGGAGATAATTTGTAGATGGGGTTGCCCTGAAGAATTGGTTACAGATAATGCACCTCAGTTCTTAGCGGCAGTTGCCTGGTTAGAATCAAAGTATGGGATACGAGGCATAAGGGTTTCACCTTACAACTCCCAAGGTAATGGACCAATCGAAACGGGCCATTGGGATATACGGCAGGCGCTATTCAAAGCGACTGGCGGCAACCCATCCAAATGGTATTGGTTCTTCCCCCAAATGTTATGGTCTGACCGTGTAACGATTAGAAGAGGATTAGGGTGTTCCCCGTACTTCATTGCAACTGGCGCCCATCCGATTCTACCGTTAGATATTGAAGAAGCTACCTGGTTAGTTGAATTACCTGGAAGGGTCCTTTCAACTGACGAACTGATAGGCTACAGAGCGCAAGCCCTGGCGAAGCATCATACTCATGTTGAAGCAATGAGAGCAAGAGTGAATGAAGAAAAGAAAGCTGCAGTACGTCGCTATGAAATAGTTAACAAAAATACTATTGTGGACTACGATTTTAAACCAGGAGATCTAGTGCTTATACGAAATACTGTAGTTGAAAAATCATTGAACACTAAGATGGCGACAAGGTACCTGGGACCAATGATTGTAATCAGAAGGACCTTAGGTGGAAGTTATGTCATAGCGGAAATGGACGGTTCGGTGTTTCAATCAAAGATTGCACAATTTAGGGTAGTACCCTATTTGGCGCGAAAGAGTATTGAACTACCAGCTAACATTCACGACCTAATTGACTTGTCTAAAGAAACTTTGGCTGAACTAGTCGATGACGGTGAATTAAAGAAGTATAAAGGAAAAGACTTTCAATTCGATAAAATTCGACTTGGCGCCAATGATGCCGACTACGTTGAAGCTAGACCCGAAGATGAGAGTGATGAAGAGATTGAACCAGAATCTGAGGATTCTGACGCACCGAAAGTTCACCAGACTAGAATGAGAAAGAAAATTGGGAAAGCGTTAGATAGAGAGCGAGTTGAACAACTCGATAAGGCTTGGGACAGTTGGCAAGAAAGAAAACAACGGGATGCGTTGTTTAGCGCCAACTGGACTAGCTTAACGGAAGAAAGCTAAACAAAGAGTGGGCAAACGCAAAGACGGCTTCATAAAAGGGCGCTGCTACATTACATACAATGGGAGACTGAAGCCGTACACGAGGAGGACATGTAAATGACTAGGCACTATCGGGTTCCTCGGCACCCTCAACCTCTAGTTCAGCCAACCGTGATACCAAGTCCGCTGCATCATCAATGTAGTTGGCGCGAACCATCAGGTCGGACTTGACCTTCTCACTGATAACGGCCACTTCAACCATTAATTGGTACAAGCGTTTCTTGACGGCCGCCGGAGTGGTTTGAAAGTCACAAGGGAATGGCGCCATATGCCGAGACTCCTCAAGGATGTAGTCGGCGGTCGGCCCTTGAGTAAGGTTCTTGACCGCTGAAAGAAAAATTAGTATGGCGCCAATGATAAATGATGAAAGAGACGCACCGTCCGAAATAAAGGTAGCCTCATCAAAGGAACCTCGGCGGCGCTTCTTCTCTCCCTTCTTAGCCTTCCCGTAGGTAGTCTAATGAAAGGATATGACAGTCAGTATTGGAATAAGAAGGGAAGTTAAACCAACACACTTTGGGCGCCAACTGGATAGGACAATCCAGTAAGTGACAATCACGGTGAAAGGTGCAACCAGGTAGTACCTTCTGTCTCTTGAAGTTGAGGCCGGGTGGAAGTTGCGAGTCAGAGGCAACAGAAGGGCCAAGACCATCGTCAACTTGCATCTGTGAGAAAGAACGAGTAAGGCCACCAAAGTTAATCTTGAGAAAAATGGCTAGATATTACCGGGTAAGTTACGGGGTCATCTATGACTATGGGATTTGTACCGGATTTATTGGCCGATACAGCGACTTCTTCCTCGCTCTCAGCAATAGGCTTAGGAAGGGCTTTTGCCGCCTAAAAAGAATACTTGTTAGAACAAGTTAAGGAAGCAAGAAAATTGAAAAGAGCACCTTTCTAGCAGCGGCAGCAGCCTTCTTATCAATGGCCGCTTGCTTCTGCTCGTCGCGGCTCTTTTGAATGAGATAAGTCAATTGCCTTACACCATCGTAACTGGGAGGGTAGGCGGCTTTGACTTTGACGTCCGATCCATACAGTTCATGAAAGAGCGACCGAATGTTGAAAAAGGATTCCCGGACAACGTCTGACTCTTTAGCCATAACCTGTTCACTGAAACTAAGGAACTTGGCCTAGGAATAGTCAGGCGCCAGTTCAACCCGAGTAATAAAATTGCTTACAGCAAGGAATCCGAGGTCGTCAAGTTGAATCTTGCGCTTCTCAATAGCAGTTGGCGCGAACTCGACAAGAGTGTTGGCGATTCCGAAGGCCCTTGGACAGAGCCTCGCGCAAAGTAACAAAGTCGGCAGGAATTGAAGTCATAGGAGAATAGACGGGAAGTGAAGGTTTTGATATTTTAAAATTGAAGTTGGCGCCGCCTTATAAAGGACCGCTGCTCCACCTGTACTAACGTCGCTTAAAAAACTTGGTATACCTACGGATAGACTACCGAAGGAAACCAGGGTGATATGGACGGATAATCAACCGGAGTGGCGCCAATGCATCAATATATGTTGGGAAGTGACAGGCGGTGTGTTTTATACCGGAAGCCTTCCGTTGGACTACCATTCGGGATCTGATACAACCACAACCGGATAACAACCGAGGACGGTTGAAATCTTTAAGTTGGGGGGAGGGATGTCTGAATAGTACCAACTATCGAAACTTAAAGGACGAGAGTAACAAAATACTAAAGCGCTTAGGCTAAATGAACGGATTAATCTGATCAAAGTAACATTTGAAGTGATGAAGTATTATAACAATACAGCCGTTGAATGGAGTACCGCCAGTATTATTGAAGTAATCGTTCGAACAATAGGAATGACAGTCCAATTTGAGGAGAAAACACTTTTTCAAATTAAGGCTTTCACAAGGAAATCAAGCATCGTTGTATTCAAAGCAAAAATACAGTCTACAGTGAACAGTAGAAGGTCAAAAGGCTACAAAACGATACATGATAAGCTAAGAAACTAGGCTAAGGAGTGGACGCCATAAGGCTCTTGGCAAGGGTAGCTACAAAAACCGAATTGGCGCCAACATGCCGAGCGTGCCAAAACAGGTCATACTTCTCTTTAAATGAATACAGAGCGAGTTCCCGTGTAAGCGCCACCTTGTCGAGTATACCAAAAGAAGGGAAGGACCGGTCTTTGAAATAGAAAGGCACGAGTTCTTTATGAAGGAATAATAGATGGGCCAAATCAACGCTCTTCCCTATAAAGACAAGGATTAGTATGGCGCCGAGTGAAAGAATGAAAAAGAGGACGTACCCGTGCTATTAGGACTCACACACATCCGGGCTAAGATCCTTACAAAGATGCTAGTCCAGTGCTCGTAGGTGGTGAAGCAGCATGTACTCTCGAGCTTCATAACCCGGCAAAGAGTGCAAGGGTCGGCACAGGATACACTCTTACACACAGGGTTATGGGCTCCATAACAATTGGCGCAGATAGAAACCTTAAGAACTGTGTAAGAGACTAGGAAAAGATAAGGAAATGGTAGAACACACCATAGCCGTTGAAAGAAGATATTTCGCTTGGGCAGATAATGAACGAGCCGGCTCGGGACCAGCCAAGTCTTCCCTAGTGAAGTTTGGGTTCTCGAGTGTAGACGGATCCCAACGGCGTGTATTTTCGATGTAGTCGATACTGACTGAGTCCAGCAGTCTAGCATCAGGATGTAGAGAGAATAGCAGACATTCGAAGTCAGCTACAGTAGTAAGAGAGGCGTCCATAGCTGATATGGCGCCGAATGAAAAGACAAGAAATTGGTACTATTAGAGTACAAGAGGGCTAGCATTAAATAGTTGGCGCCAATGGGCCCGACTAGCGGGAAACGCATGCGGAGTACTAGTAGCTGGGAAGTTAACCCGGATACGCTTCCGCACTTGAATGGGGATAGCCTCGAGTTAGTGGAGTAAAAGAGACTACAATTTCTTGGATTGTTTAGAAAACTAGTAAGCAAGGAAGCCAGGTCAGTTGCTAGCAGAACTAAAGGAATCAAGAAATGAAAGTAAAAGTCTATACGACATAACGAGAGCGTTGAAGTCAAGAAAGAAGTCTATTAATACTAAGCGGTGTTCAAGAAAAAGATTAGAAATTGAAATGGCGCCAATAGGCCTTTGTATTCACGGACTTCAAATAAAGCTCCACAATCAGTTGGCGTGAACCAGTTAAAAGGCTTGAATTGAAAGATCAAGTAAAAAGCCTTAGAAATCATTCGGCGCCAAGTGAATGAGTTAGTACTTTGAAGTGCACTTGAAAGGGAATTGAAGCCAGCCATACTATTTTCGTTAGGATCGTTCATTCAATCTAATGAAGTGAGATGGCGCCAACTGAACAATGAATCGCGAAAACAATGGCTTAAGAGTTGGCGCCAAGTGAATTTTGTATCACTTGGCACCGGCCCTAAAGTTGGTACATATCTTGTAATGAAAAAACGAGTTGGCGCCAACTTAAAGTTATTGTTCTTTGAGTCATTTGGAAAAGGTAAAGGCTTAGCCCTTCATTAGAAAACAAAGTGGCGCCAATTTAACAAACGAGCGAAGGAAACATGACTTAAGAAAAGGTATGGCGCCAGCTTGTTATGCAAGTTTTGGCGCCGGCCCTAAAGTCAGAACCACAGGAAAATGGTGTGGCGCCAGCTTGTTATGCAAGTTTTGGCGCCGGCCCTAAAGTCAGAACCATTGAAAACGGTGTGGCGCCAGCTTGTTCTGCAAGTTTTGGCGCCGGCCCTAAAGTAAGAAGCGTTGAAAAACGGTGTGGCGCCAGCTTGTTCCGCAAGTTTTGGCGCCGGCCCTAAAGTGCATACTATCAAAGGCCGTAGGATTGCTGCAGCATGAAGCTGGCGCCAACTGGAATTAAAACCATCGTTCTAGCGCCACTTCATCTAAAACGCTGACTCTGAAGGACTTTTTACCGAAGTCACACTTGAGTAAAGGACAACAATATCTTTGTATACATTTTGAAAGACTCTTTGAGTCACGAGTCGGTGATACATATATGATACAGAAAGTAGCTAAGTGTTGAACTAAGCTACTGATGTACTGACTGTATAACAGTCAGTCTCAAGAAAAACAGGGCAGAGTGCGTGCGTGTAGTAAAAGGTAAGAAAATTCTGAAGGGTAGTTAGAAACCTTAGTAAAAAGGTAAGGAGAAAAAGGCGTACCATAAGACATGCGCCATCCCACTTCAAGTCGGCCTATTCGAGGGTCCTGCAACGGGTGAAGGGGTTCGACTTACTAAGTCGATAACCTCCACTGGGACTGTAGGAATTGTGGCCACCTATGAAGAAGGTTAGAAAAAGAGGAACTCAGTAAAAGAAGGTAAACTAACGGTTGGTTCCTGCTTCACTAGTTCCGAAGTTGGTTTTGAAGGCCCAGCTTCAGGTTGAACTGGCGCCGGGTCACTGGCAGGTTCAACTTGAAGAAGCCCTTCAAAATCAGCTTCTGAAACGGGCGCCACCTCGTTGGGCAAGAAAAGAGGTTCTTCTGGCATCTTGAAGTCGTCGTCGCGACGAACTGGAGTGCCAACTTGAACAGAAAGATGGTTGGCCATCTTAACAAGTCGCTGGTGGGTCCGAATGGCCGCCTCGTCGTGGTACTCAGCATCGTTTGGCGCCACCTCACCGAGAGTCGAAACAAGATAGTAAAGCAACTTTCTAAGGCGATAGAGGGTTTCAACCTCTGCCTTGAAAGCTGCCTCACTAAGTTGCTGCTGGTTGGTGGCGGCCGCCTCGAAGTCCTCAACCAGTGAAGAAACCACTAAAGAAAAGTCAGTAAAGTTGTAAAAAGACTAGAGAACAAGAAGAAGAAACGATACCGTCGGTATTACCCCCGGTAATCTTGTTGAAGAAGGCCGTATCGATAGCGAAGCGGCGCGGCGTCTTGTTAGTATGCGAGCATACACCTCGCTTTGAAGAACCGCATTGATAGCAAGGGAAACCAACCCCTTGCGGAACGCAAGTCTTCAAAGAGGCGACGCAAGATATGCAACCGGTTTTCTAATAAAATTATAGGATGATCAGTTAAGGAAATTGAAACTAGAAAAGAGGGGATGGCTTACTGGGAATCGAGGGTCTTCGAACCACCGACTGACCCGACTAATGGCCAAAGCGCGAGCTTTAGAGACCGAAGTCTCAAGCATTGTGTCAGAGTAAGAGATGAGGGGTGTGCCGCGTACACCAAGGCGCGCCATCTCAGAGTGCTCGTTACGAGCGTAAAGAACGAGATCTAATGAAAATAAGTTAGGATTGAATACAAGTAAGAAGAAACAAGGAAGAACCGGTGGGATTGTGAAGTAGCAAGTCGGCTGGCGCCACTGCGTTCAGCGGCGTCTCGTCCTTGCTCTTGCGCGCTCGAGTTTTCTTGGGGGCTTTAGAAGAGGCCTTGCTCTTACCCTTCTCCTCTGCTGTAAGACGGGGAGGGGACTTCTTGGCTTTCTTGACGCCTTTGGGTTCTGTAAAAGAATAGTTAGAAAAATAAAGGAAAAAGAAGAGTCAAGAGTAAGAAAATACTGGATGGCGCGGGCTTAGCAGGCTTGGCCGTGGTAGCTATGATTCAAGTAAGAAAACTTGAATAAAATGGAAAAGAAGGAAAACTTACTTGGCGCTGGCGCTGCTGGAGTAATGGTGGCGCCTACAATTGAAAGTAAGTAATAGAAAGATGATACTGAAAGGGACTTACTACTCTTGCCACTGCCCTTAGCCTTCTTGACGGCCGGAGGCTTGGACGCCCCTAAAAAGTAAGAAAAGTTGGTAAGAAAAGCTAGGGCAATAGAAGATAAAAAGACGAACTAGGAACTTCCAAGGAAGGCTTGCGCTTGGCGCCAACTTTGGGAGCAGGAGTGTCTGATTCACTAGAGGACCCTAAAAAGTAAGAAAAGTTGGTAAGGAAAGCTAGGGCAATAGAAAATGAAGGACGAACCAGGGACTTCCGAGGAAGGTTTGCGCTTGGCGCCAACCTTGGGAACGGGAGCGTCTGGTTCATTAGAAGATCCTAAAAAGAAAAGAAGAAGTCAGGAAACGAACAAAGTCAGTTCAAAGAGAAAAGACATACTAGAAACAGTGTGGCGCTTGGCCGGGGCTTGTGAAGAGTCGTCAGATTCGGACCCAGAAGAGTCAGAATCGTCGCGAGGTTGCCCGAAACCAGCTACCTCGGCGCCACTCGACTCTTCTTCAGATTCAGACTCGTCAGAGTCGTCGTCAGAAGAACCAGCTAGAAATAAGTATAAGGTTATTAGAGAAGAATAGTAAGGAAAATAAAGAAAGAGGGACTAACGAATAAAGAGGTTGGCCGGAGCCTCCAAATCAGAATCGGCGCCATCGTAACGAAAAGGATCGACAAGTTGTTTGGGTTCTCCCAGAGGAGGGAACTGGAAGTCGTGAAGGCGGTCGGACTGAAAGAAAGAAAAATTTAAAGTGGCGCTAGAACGAAAACGAGGGAAAACTTACCAAGTTCTTGTACTCGGGCAGGTCGAAGTCGAGGTGAGAGGCGAAGTCCGGAACGAGTATTGAGTGGCGCGGGTCCGCGTCGTAGATTCGACGCATTCCAGCCATAAAGTAGTTGCCTTGATAAGGCGCTTGGGTTGAATGTTCAAGGCGGCTAAGGGTGTGAGCGTGCTAATGAGAAGAGAACAAAAGTAAAAAAATAAGAAAGACAAAATAAAATGAAGACACAAACGAAGTCGTCCTTAACGCGCTCAAGAAGGGCAGGAATCTGTTGAGGGTGGTTCCGAACGACCCATTTGAGATGCGGGAGTTGGAACAATTGAACAATTAGAAGGAGGTCGGTCTCGCGTATTAAACGAAGGTAAATCCAATAGTCCTCTAGAATGGCTTTGACTCTAGAAGAGGGTTGGGTGGAGGCCGTGGTAGAAGACGACATGGCGCTAGTAAGAGACGAAAAGAAATAATGGGATTTTTGAGAATAAAAGAAGGGAATCGTGATGGCGCCGACGAAAAAGCTGCTCTCTTTTTATACTGCTGAGAAGAGATCGAGTTGGCGCGAGATATATATCACTGAAGCAAATATCGGGAGCTTAATGGACTGTTGAGTAAATACACACGCCCAATTTGGCATGTGGGGTCAGTCTCCAAGGCCTTGGAAACCTATCCGAGGCCTCGGATAACATCCGAACGGAACCAGTTAAAAATAGCAACAATGGGATGGCGCCGGTCAATTAATTATGAGTCATTTCTCGGCATGACACAGCCTCAACGGTTGAATTAGCGCCAACCTGATTGGCCAAGATGGTCCCGAAAGCGTCCGAGACGACGCAACAGAAATAATAAAATAATTGGTCACACAAATAGCAAAAGAATATTGGCGTGACACTGTTAGGTGTCTTACTGCAGTGGCGCCAGAAGAGAGAAAAATGTGTTCAAAACCACAATTTGAGAAACCAGTAACCGGGGACGGTTAAGATCTTAAGTTGGGGGGAGATGATAAGGCGTGTATCAATACACACCTGAATTCATCGATTTTACACTAGTACACGCGGATAGCTGTATACAAGAAGTAAGACTAGAGGATGCTAGTTTAATCCCGGAACTGAGCATTAAGCCTTTGAAGCGTTGCAAACTAGCATAACTATCAAAGTCAGGCAGTATTAACGGTACCTTCACAAATGGGGCCTGCAATAGTGACTGAGCAAAACCCAGCTAGCTATAGGAATATCCTGGCAAGTTATATGTCAAAGATGTAACAAGCTCGGATTCAATATGGACGTCAGGCGACTAAGGGACTTTGGAAGGATTCAAACAGCATAAGACTATTAAAATGTGCACTACAGAAGTAAGGAAATAAACTAGACCAGGCTACTAGAAGGGCATTTAACTGGGAGCGCGGTTGATCAAAAACCGGCCCTGAAGTATCATGTGATCGCGTTTGATCACGTTTTAAAGAGAGAGGCGAGTTGGCTTCAAGGAAGTTAAACTACAACAGACAGATGACGCTTCAACGGTCTAGACAGACCTATAGGCATAGGGACTAGGCACGGAAAGCCTTCCGGGAGTTCTCTCAGGCCTTCAACAAGGCTAGGAGCCAAGTAAATTCCAAAGGGCTTGGTTCAATATAAATGAGCTCAAGTCCTTCAGTCAGCAAGAGACTGTTAGCCAATAGAACGGCCAGGAGATCAAAGGTATCCGGATAGCTATCCGAAGTTATTCACCTCGGTGGTTAGATTAATAGGTAGTAAATACTATAAAAGCAACATGTACAGTAATAATTAGGCAGTGAAATACTCCCCCAGTTGTTGGCACCCAGCTCTTAGTAGCTCTAAGTTTCATTTTGTTAAGACTGTGCCTAATTAGCCGCTCTTACAACTTGTACTTACACCCATTGAGAATTCAATAAGCTCTTGTATTAGAGTCTTAGTTGTCTTCAAACCAACCAGCCGTTAAAAACTAATCAACTTGGGGTTGACTCTATATACACTCTGTGACCTTAAACCAGTCCTACACCTTGTTTAGAACACGGGAGTAATCTAATTGAGGTGCTTAATAGACCTTTGTTTTGACTATTCAAGTTAAGAAGTATCGAGTTGGCGCCGGTTTGAGATTGAAGGTCGATACGCCTGACCTACATCCCCGAACACACACACGTTAGTATTGGAGTTGTTAGTTGTTAGATTTGGTATTAGATTTTGTGGGACTTTGTTTCACTCAGTTTGGTATTAGATTTCACGGCTGCACGCCACTGCACCGTTTCAACGGCCCACAACACCTGTTGCACGTCGCAATATTTCGAGCATGATCGACCCCAAGAACATCATAGAGGGCACTCGTACGCATCGAGCAGCTCTTCTCGCAGATGCTGAGGACGACGACTCGCCTCTGCATAACATTGGGATGCAATATGCCTGCGTAGGAATGGAGGACTCAGACGCACCTACAGTCGAAGAAGCGATGAGACGTACCGATTGGCCACTGTTCAAGGCGGCAATGGACATTGAGATGGAAGCAATGAAGAGGACAGGCACATTTGGCAATGGCCTTGTTGCCAGACTGATCGACCGGAATGTCATTGGATCCAAATGGGCACTTCGGATCAAACGTAAAGCCAACGGCGAGGTGGACAAATACAAGGCTCGACTAGTTGCGCGAGGATTCACGCAGGTCCAAGGCGTGGAGTATTTCGAGACCTTTTCACCCACTGCCAAATTATCCTCTCTACGCACCATTCTATCCATCGCGACCCGATTCAACTGGGACATCAAAGTGTTCAACTACTCCGCTGCCTTCCTGAACGGAGAATTCACACCCGACGAAGAGATATATATGGAGCAGGCACCCCATTACACGAACGGCAACGCTCAGGAGGTCATTCGACTCCGCCGCACAATCTACAGATTAAAACAGTCAAGTCGCAAGTGGTACGAGAAGCTGACTTCGGCTCTCGCTACCCTCGACATCCACCCTCTCCGTTCCGACCATGCAGTCTACCGCTTAGTCCGTGGCAAGGACATTGCACTCCTCGCTATTCACATCGATGACAGTACGATCACTGGAACTTCACCCGCATTGATCGACACGATTCAGGAGGAGATCGGGCGCATTTTCAAGATAACCATGCTGGGACCGATCAGCTTGCTCCCCGGGATGGAAGTCAATCGTAATCGCGAAAAGGGCACGCTGGCGTTGTCCCAGACGACTTACATCGACTCGCTCCTGCGGAAGTTCAACATGATTGATTGCAAATCAGTCTCGGTACCTCTCGATCCCACGGTTCAACTCAGTCGCGAACAGTGCCCAACGACACCAGAAGCAACGGCGGAGATGGAAAACATCCCGTACCGCGCTCTGATAGGCGGACTTGTTTGGCTCACCACAGCAACGCGACCAGACTTAGCATTCACAGTCTGTGTCTTATCCCGATTCATTGACAATCCGGGAATGCCACATTGGAACGCTGGAAAGCGTAATACTTGAAGGGCACACACACTTTTGCACTCGTTTATGGTGCATCCGACTCCACACCCGGCCTCGATATTTTTGCCGATGCTGACGGGATGTCACTGGAGAACCGAAAAGCCGTATCAGGCTACGCATTCATTCTGAATGGTGCTGCGGTTTCTTGGTCATCCAAACAGCAGGAAATTGTCTCGCTGTCCACGACGGAAGCAGAATACATCGCCATCACCTACGCCGCGAAGGAAGCGATCTGGTTCCGCTATTTAATGGCCGAACTCTTTGGACCTGTCACCTTCCCTTTCCTCATTTACAACGACAATCAGTCCGCTATCTCGCTGGCACATGCCGAACTCGGGCAATTCCATGCTCGTACGAAACATATCGACATCCGCTACCACTTCATTCGCGAACAGATCGAAACTGGCACTCTCGAAGTCGTCTATTGCCCAACAGCCGAAATGACAGCAGACATTCTCACGAAGGCGCTGGCTGCATTCAAGTTCAAACCGTTAGTCCAAGCCCTTGGATTAATTTCGGCTTGAGGGGGAGTGTTGGAAGAATACAAGCCGACACATAGACAACTTCTGCCTCATGGCAGAAGCAGGCCAATGTAACGTGTATTCCTGGTACCGACTTACACGGCTATCCCGGATGTCATAGGAATTTGATAGAATTGATGGCCCATAGAAATCCAACGATTTTCTCCTCGAAGTTCGAAAGGAAAATCATCGGAATCCTCTGGATATACGAATCATAGAAATCCGACGGTTTTCATCTCGGATTCATATCATCCGCCCTAACTACCGGCCTCCGCCCCTCGGAATTTGAAGACTGATACCCGTGACTCGATTACATACACATCATTCTGCCCGCCAACTCCCCGCCGTGCTGGCGCGCCGGCCGTCAAATCCACCTGAAGCTGCCCCTCTCATGATGCGCACATCAGTGAGTGCCAGTTGGCCCACAACACGACGTAGCCTAGACGATTGCATCCCTATGCACACAATCGTGACCTGCAATATGTTGAATTCCATTAAGAACCACTGCTTGGATTGGGATTAGTACTACATGCATCGGTAGGTAGTGTAGTGTAGGGTTTTATATAAAGCCACCAGATTATAGTATACCTCACGACAATTCATGATCAGGCCTTAAACACTGAAACGATCAAAAACTATACCAGCACTCGGTACCTGGTCCTTGACAAAGTCATGCCAGCAGCCCAGTCTAAGACAGTATTCTAGCCTGACTCGGGCCACAAATAAAGCATGCACTCGTGAGCGAAGGGATCATTATACTCCCAGATATGCCTACATGCAATCCCTACCCAGGCTACTGTGTCTGCAATAAAATGCCGTGTTGATGTGGGTAAAACGGACTTAGTCCTGCAGAGATTTCAATGCAAACATAAGAGCCCGGGGTACTATCATATCAGCATCCCAGATATGGAACAGTCAGTTTGACACTGTGGTTAAAGCTTTGAGATGATTATTTAGCATGGTTTGCAAGACCTTTTGTGTTCGATTCTCTTTAAACGCAAAATTTTGCCTTTTATCATCCCTTGGCGCCCGTTGCCGGGCTCTCAGGACTCAGCGGCTCGTCCGTGGTGCACGGTGGGCGACCCATCGGAATCCGAAGGGGCGGATATCCGTTGGAATACAATGGCTGCCCATTGGAATCCGACGGGCCATCATTTCTATAAAATTCCTATGACATCCGGGATAGCCGTGTAGGTACCAGGTCTACGTATCACAATTGCAAACCCCGATCGTAGCGGTAACTTCCGGGTCCAGGCCTTTGATGGGCCCTTGCGAACCCGAAAATTCCAACCTCGATCGCAGCGGTAACTCCCGGTTCTAGGCCTTGGTCGGCCTTCCCGCATCGTAACGGTAATAACTCTTTTGATTCATCATTCAGAAATCTGTTCCTCCTCCTATATCTTCATGCCTCTATCTCACTCTTCTACCATGCCTGGTGGGCTGCCTTTTTGTTCCAGTCTCTTATCCTAATTTTTTCAACAGCTACAGATATATCTGAGGTGCCTAGCCCTACCGGATGTCCAGTGAAATTTGTGTAGATCCTGGGGACAGTCATTTGTCGTGCACATATTTATTAAATCGAGACTCGGAGTTTGAATTCCACTAGGGAGAGATCAGGGTGATAATGGAATGAAATTCAAACAAGCTACGTGTCCGATCTCTCAGTAAAGTATGTCACTATGTTCTGAAAGTTCACCTCGGAAATCTGGTGCCTTCTGACCCTGTTCAATCACTTCAATGTAACACAAATAAGCACTTTGACATCCTGGCACAGCTTGAACGTTGCAAACTGGAAACCTGACTTACTGATGTCTTTGCAACAACACAGTTGTACACGCAGTCATTACTTTTTCCTTGGGTTGTTTGGCTCGTTAAGCAACCTGGTTCTGGCAGGAGGTATCAGGACATGCCCGGAGGGCCTTAAGAATCAGAAGATACAACAAGTTTCAGGGTGCAGATACAACATGTTTCAGAGTGCACAGCAATGGGCTGGTACATGTTTCGGATATGTTTCAGCTGGACTGAAACATTTCATAGCTCATTGTTCATAGCTCTTATTTATACTTGTATGGTCCATTGTTCTTAGGGTATAAAGCTGTAAGGCCGGCAAGCGGCAGAGCCCGGTAACATGTGAACTGACGTATCAAACCAAAGCTTATCTTCGCAGCTTAAGAGAAGGAAATACTTAGGGCCTGATCGGATGCACGGCTTGTCCGGAGCTACGGCTACACCTTGGGCCCGTCACATCAGTCACCTCGCTCCGAGGTAGTTCCGAAGAATACCGATTGCCGATACTTGCTTGATTGGCAACGCAGAAAACCCTCTGCTCATCGTCTTCGACACCGACGATTTGTCGGGATTTCAAAAGTGCTTCAAATTGAGGCGCGCTTGTGAGATTATAATCTTGCGTAATTCATTATGAGTTTCTGTATGTTTGTTCAACAAAAGATTTATTACAACTCATAGTATTGAAGGTTTAGAGACGGGAGGGAGGGGGCGGGGGGAGGCGGGAATGAGCGGATACAGCGGCGGCAGATGGTTGATGGTCGTCGTCAAGCGTGTCAAAATGATGGGTCCAGACCAGAGTGACTGGGCCGAATCACGCTGGAAACGAAGCGGAGCGGAACACAGGCGTATGCTTGATTTTTGGCAGAGCCGCTCCGGATAGGCCGTGCACCCGATCAGGACCTTACGCACTTCATATTCCTTACAAGGAATTCTGTGGACTGCACCAAGTACCGAGAAATTAACCACATAAGTACAAGAAGCGGAATGGCTCTGCAAAGGATTTACTCTCACTAAAATCCACAGAAGATTCACTTCAAACCCTGATGCTACAATATCTTCAATGGAAGAAATTCATTCTTGAATACACTTATGCACCTGGGAAAAGAGTCAAGGAAGCAAGAAACAAGGGCGGCAATTGTCATGTTTCATTATGCAGGAAGCAAAGCCCATCTGAATTGTATTACCACTACAGCAGGTTTAATTCATTGGATATGGGGTGTAATGTTGGCAAGATGACTGATTGATTCTGTATGGTGGCAAGGATCCATAGTGCAGGGATGAATTTCATGATATTTGAAAACTCCTCCGAGGTGGTGGAGGCCCCGAGAGGAATGTATAACTCAGCTTATTTTGTGCACTGGAATCCCTGACACCAGCCTTTAATATTTGGATCACACGGTGTAATACCTACCTACCTATCTACCCACCGACCTTATTCTGAAGTGTAAGACTGAAGAAGTGACGAGAATATGATTTCAATTAGCATTCCTTGCCCGGCCTTTCGGTTTAGCACTTGATATACCGTTCAAAACTGCTATAAAGACTTAAAATCACTACGGTGACAGTCTATTCGGGCTCGGATGCTCCATAAGAGAGCCTACTGGCGTGTTGTTGAGTTGTTTTATTTTGACAATTCCGCCCTCTGCAGAACACGAATCTATTATTTGCAATGTAGACTTTTTGCTCAGGCCGATAGCTGCCGGCTGCATGTGGTGCCAGCGGAGGTAACAAGACCGCCATGAGGATGCTGCAAATAAGGGTATATTGCATTGACATAAGAATTTAGTGATTTCTCAGTTGCCTTTATCACGTAGTACAGACTCCTCGCACTCCTCAAAGGGGGGTCTGGCTCATATAATTTAATGGGTGTCAGAGGCCTATTGATAATGAAACAACCGGCAGCTTGGCCGCTTTGCGCCCTCGCATCCCTTCTTTTGCGCGCAATATTCAGCTGTTGTTGATGTTAAGAATTATATCAGCTTGAGAATAAGTACCGAGAAGTTTACCCACCTTCGGATAGAAGGCGCAGATAGAGTCTGTGGCTCATTCACACGTCCAAGGTTATTTGGCGGGTGGCTAGGACACAGCAGAAAACAGCACAACTTGGAAAGTCCTCGGTGAAGGGATCAAGGTGTGGACCCGTAATAACGGCGCACATATAGAAGTTGAGTGGAGTTTAAGGGAAGAATGCAGACCCATCTAACACAAGTAAATTAAGTAGGACCACTGTCCTGTATGGATGGTACACCAGCCCTCATTCAACCTGGCAGATGGCTTCTCTGAAAAGAGGTGTCCCAATTAGACCAGCTAGTTTTCCGGGCAGTTCCTGGAGTGTAACAAATGCAGGACTATTATTACTATGTGTGCACACCTCGTCAGGGCATCAAACTTGAATTTTCGAGATGGAACTGAAGAATGAGACAGGTAAGTTTGGGTTGAGGAGAGCGACACAATCGGGGATAAATTTAATGAGAAACCCAGGCATCAGAGAAACTTTGAAAGGTTCTAATGCGCAACCCCTCCGAAACCACTGATCATTGTCGGCCTCGGCCCAAATGTCCGGATCTGCGAGGGGGATTATTCTACTGAGGAACCCAGCTTTCAATGGAAACCCCTATGAAAAAAATGGTGTTATTTGGAAACCCCGCTTTCAAGGGTTCTCCACGGCCGGATGCCCGGGGAGGTGCCGAGGCGGCAGCGCGGCACGCGGTCACATGATCAGTCCGCCGATATTTTGAGTACACCCATACGCCTGAGCAGCAATTCATGGACAAGTTTTTATGGCTTTTATCTCATTAAATTCTACCTGCATATGTTCTTTTGTCAGAATTGCTTAGCCGGGCAATCCGGACCATATTTTCCGTCTTTGGGATGTTGAATAAAAACTGCGACACGAATTTGTATCCTACAGACTACAACTGCAGAGGGCACTTCGAACGATTGTGTCCCTCCTGCCTACAGAGGGCGCATTTGTAAGTTCTACCCACCCTGGACTTTTTTGCAGGAGGGGCTGAAGCAGATTCGGATGGCTTACCGCGAGCGCGGCTGCCAATCACAACACCTCCGCCCCGCTGCCGGCGCTCTCGTGCATTGGTGATACGACTGGTACGAGGTCGGCCTTTTTGAGAGATAGGAGGTGGGTCCATGATCCGTTCACGGCGCGCCTCATCTGCATTCTGCTGACTACTCACCACAAATTCAGAGTGTGCTCAAATAGACGTGGACAATGGACTTACTGCAAGTCCTCAAGGCTCTGTATCAATTCAGACACCTGTTCCCGTGTCTGGATACCAGCAATGAGTGGTCGGATCGCAGCCTGGACATTGTGGAACACTTCGCGGGCCGGTACAGTCTGCGTGTGAGGTGGTGGAGTTGTTTCGTGTGAGGTGCTTTCAAGAGGATTGGACGCGAATGCAGATCGCATGGTCCTCGTTGGAAGTCGGAATTCCTCGGGTGCAAGTTCACGAGTTCGGCAAACAGCGGGCATCGACTCCACAGCGAAGGTCGGGTCTTGATACCACCTGAAATATAGTTGTGAGTTGATCAAATTAAAGAGAATGAAATCACTTTCCTTGGTCGAATCAAGGAGATATGGAATGGCAGATTTTGAACGTCAACCCAGATGCGAAAGTAGTGCCGACAAGGAACGCCAAGGTTAGATGGCATGCAGCAATCACAAACATAACGCCCATCGGGGAGAACTGCAACGTAGTGAACTGCGCCCGTGGACTCATGTGTTACCCGGAGAAGATGGCGAACAGATAGCCCTCTCTTCGTTACCAGAGCTATCAGCCATTGGACCGAGACATGTGCCTTATCATTGTTGAATGTGTTGATCATTTGCTGAAAAGGAAATGAGAACGGCATGCTGAGAAATGGAGAGGGTTGAACCCACATTTTCTTCACCTGGTAACCACTCGTAACCAGTCTCCCGGGTCAAGTTCAGCGCGTATTCCGTCTAGAAGTCAAAACTGAGCATTGAAAAACAATAACCACAGCTTGACTGTACCCAGGAGGAAATCTCATTGGGGCGTTGGATGACCTCGGTCGAATAGAAAAGGCTGTCTTGCATCTGTTTGTAACAGGTTTGGAGCGCAAATGGGCCTGCATGGTCACGTAGCATCTTCAATGGCCCCGCAAAAAGTGATTCCAAGTTGGATTCATGGCGACGGCGTGAGGACTGAGAAATAATGAGCAATGAGACAAAAGGCCAACAAATTGGCTTACCTGCCGGACTTGGATAAGATCTTTAGTGGTTTGCTCTGCAGTACGGTCATTCAAGCCATTGAAAAGCTGAAGGAATGTCTTCTTTGGTCCACCAATAACCTTGTTGATTCGGTTCTCTCCCTCCGCACGACCAGTTGTTCTCACACCCGCAGTAAAAACATTACTTACCCAAGCCCACGCCCACTGGGCTCGACAAGGATAAAGTACCTCATCAAGGTATTTCGACGCCACGGGGTAACGAGTCAACAACTCGGCCCACATGCGTTCGAACTCGGCAGGAGAAACTGCGCGATAAACTGCCCAAAAATCTTGGTTGAACTGGTCCCAATCTAGACCCAGGGCAGTGCGGAGGTTGGTAGTCATGTTACCACCAAGATGGTGTAGACAATATAGGTGAAATGAGAGCGGCATGGTGTTACCGGCACCGCTAATGAGCGAAGGGTGTCGATCAGAGCCCAAAACCTCGGGTGGCCGTCCTGCGCCTCGAAGGTGATTTTTAAAAACCCAATCGTGTGTTTCTATATCTTCGGAGCGGTGAACAGCATACCAGATGTTACGGGAGTCCCCAAAATTATCAATGGCAATTCCTTATGGGATAACTCGTTAGCGTCATGTTGAGAGAAACAAATAATTAAATACCGATGTTGAGAGGGTACCCGTATTGGTTGCGACAATATGTGTTGTCGTTGATGAGAATATCGTGAAAACGACGCGCCAATTCTTGTTGGGCCGGAGACTGCCACCACAACGCTATGACAACCTGATTCTCGTCCAACTTGACATCCCAGTCCCATCGAGGATCCACCTCCTTTAACTCACGAAGTTTCGAGAGAACAGCGGGAATATCACCTCCAAGTGCAAGGATCTCGGCATTAGCCTCCTTCCGAGCACTATTTATGAGGTTAGAAACTTGGCGCGGCTCCAGAATGTGGTCAGGGAAGCGGGCGCGAAGAATATGGGACATGTGAGAACGAGTGAAATTGCCACTCAAGGCATATTCGGAGACAAGCTCTCGTTGCTGTTCCGTGGGTGGACGAGGGATATGACCGCCCACTGGGACCTGTGCGGGATGATTGTGGGTTCAGTCGATGACCGTAACGTGCCATCCACCAGGAACAGACGCCAGATTGATGTGTGCAGAGCAGTTTGTGCGGATTGTACGCCCCGCACGGCGCACGATGATCAGATGGGTCAATATCTTCGCGGTGAGTCGCATTCGGCCGGCCATAATGGTTGCAGCGGAGGGTTATGCGGCGCACTGAATCATCGCTGTCCCGTTTCGTTTGACCAACACGCCAAATATGTCCGAGGCGGGCCTCGCGTGCATACACTGCTGCCTGACCTTGTTCAAACGTCGCAAAAAAGGAGCCGATGCGAACAGGGTCCACCGTAGCCACAGAACCATTTGATAAATTCGGTTTAGGGGGATCAGGAATATTTTCCTTCTCGCAGCCGAAGCGGGAGGAAGATGTAACTGGATCAAGAACGACAACATCTGGATCCAGTTTGGGGTGTAAAAACGTGAGAACTCGGCGGGGAAGTGGTCGCGCGGGTTTACGCTCCACAGGAGAGAGGGTAAGGTCAATGATGTCGTCCACAACCTCGGTTTTAGTCGCTGGATGTTTCGGAGCGGGACTAGAAGTGCAGAGATCGATTACCCCGGATGGTTCCGGCTCTTGTGTGTTTACTAGGTCAAGAATAATCCGAGAAGGGCGAATGCGTGGAAGCTCTGTGAACGCTGGCAGTAATGATGCTGGAGGGTCTATCTCCATTGATAATGGGGCCAAGGGCGCAAAAATTGAGGGAGTCATCTACAATGAGTAGTCAGAGAATGCAAATCATAATGCGAGACAAGGACTGAAGTACTGACCTCGGGCTCTCTTACAGACTTCATTGCGTTCGAATTTAATGGCTGCCCAACTATCTTCAGGAAGCGATGAATAGGATGGAAACTCTGTATAACATCGATCAAGTTATGGATTCGGCGAAGAAGTGAATAAAATCGCACATTCGGAGTATCAAGATTGAAGTCACTATATCCAACTGGCCCGTGGTCGATGCCAGGACCATTTCTCGGGAGACAAGGAGTCACCCAGTCATCGTAAGTCTTACAATGAATTTAGTGAGGGGTGTAAATCGAAATTGAACCGCTCACATCAGCACCGGCTTGAGTTGACGACGCAGTAATGTGATACACAATGAGATCACGGAGGGCGCGATTACGAAAGAAAGGACTCGTGGATGGGTTCCATGTCCCAATCTCCGTGTCCAAGTCAGTTTCAACGAAATTTAGTGCTGCAATTGCACAGCTGCCGGAACTGGCACCCTGATGAGATACATCCGACGGTTCAACTGACTGAGGTATGGCAAACCCAGTTCCCTTGAGAAACCACTGGAAAATTGACAGTATGTTCGAGTCCGGCTGAAGGTGCAACGAATCACCGTGTCTGAGTCTGGGAGAGTCTGAGGCGCTGTAGGCTGAGCAGTGGTTCGATTGACAATTAAAAGTAAAGATTTTGTCCACTGCTGTGCTTTCAAGCCGGCGTCGAAGTGCAGTGAGATTGGAGGAGAAAACAGATGGGGATTGATCAAAGAGATATCTGGCGTCGTTGAGGAAATGAGTCGGCAGGATGAGAGTCGAAGGTGTTCCGGATGGTGAGCGGGTGGCCTGGGAAAAGTATAGGAGTTCCCCGAGCGCATTGAGTACGTCGTCATGCAGCCATTCTTCGCCAAGTAAACAGGACAATTTCCAGAGGGGAAAATCGGTTACACAAAAGCCAAAAATTGGCGAACGGATCGGAAGACCCAAAAAATGGTCCAATATCGCTAGTGAAACAAGGGGTATAGACGCAAGATGGGATACGAGCGCACTAGCGGACTGAACCGCATTTTCGTTGTTGTTGATGTGGGTGAAGAGACGAAGCTACGCAATGAATGAGTGACGGTCGGGTACACATATATATATAAATACCACCTTGGAAAAGTGGTACAGTGCATCGATGTATGTTCCCGCCACCCTCAGTGTGACGGCAACAGAACGAGCGCCGTCCGAGAATGCATGCTCCATCTCTCGCAAAATCGGAATGAGGTCTTTGATGTTGGGAACACCTTCACCTGGTTCAACCCTGCTTTCATGGTCAGCCGGGGTCTCATCTGTAAATGTCCATGCCGAGATAGATTTGGACTCGTATATGGTGGGAAAGACAAGCGTAGAAGCCTCGGTAAAAGTGAGGCGGGTGAAATAAGTGGCCGAATAGGGCGCAGAAGGGTCGGGGGTCGAGTAAGCGATGAAGGGGGAAGCCATTGCTCGATACTTTGTGGCCAGAACAACCTGGCTTTTATAGACAGCTGCGGCTGAACAATGTCAGCAAATATTACAGCAATAGCGGGAAAATGGCCGTGAAACATCGGAATATTTTCCCTGGTTGCTATACATTCAGGAGATCGCCCTCTGTCTAGGTGCACGCCACCGTGAGTCGGACTGAGTCCAGCTGGTGCCAGCACAGCGTCCGCTTAGATATTTGAAAATCGGGGGTGAACCAGTGCAGAATGCGCCAAAGTAGCACGGCAAAGATGAGCTGGGACCATCGAGATAGACTGAAATTCATACCTCAACCCAGGTTCTGTAGAGGCGAATTTTTCACCCGAGTTCCGCCAGGTTAATTGGCCCACTGAAGGGCCACAAGATAAAATTCGGGAATCGCGGGACTTGTACATCATATGGTGGACACAGCCTTCGTCTAGCAGTAGCAACCAAGATTTTCCGTAACTTTAATACATGTCAAAAGGATCTTGCGGTCGGGTCGCGCACACGGGGTACATTAAAGCCCGTAAGTACTGCCTAGAGAGTCAGTACATCCCGGAAGATTTCATTGAGTTTGAATCCAGACTAAGGTATGGTTCTGCCTGCAGGATGCCCACTAACTTTAGGTAGTGGGTCCTGTAGAGCCCTATTTCAAGTACGCTTTTTTCCCACGGCAATCATGAACAAACAACCGTATTTCCCGTGCGGGTTCGAGTCCCGTAGGTTACTTTTTTTTGCCATTTTGAGGAGTCATCAATTATTTTGGCCTGTCACCATGGGCTTCCGCGGAAGCAGAGATGGCCATGGTTGGTGAGTTCATTTAGTTTCAGGAATTTTGACCCTCTGCTGTCTGCTGGTATTCTGACTCTGTCCACTCTGCCTTCATGGTCTACTCCATGGCCAGCGGCAATTACAACAACTATGACAAAATCAGAGTCTATGTATTCAGATTTCCAGCCACTTTGAACACACTTACATATCAGAGTGAGCAGTCTATTATAGCCCTTAGCAGAATTTATGGCACAGCTGTTTTTTTCTGTTTGTGGTAAGTTTTCACGAGAACAGCAATTGCAAGCTCAAATCTCAACAGTTATCTCTGGAAATAGGCTCATTCAATTCGTGCTGCAATTCCGCAGGGCCCTGTGTATTACTACTTGTTCTAAGCATCTCAAAATAATTCACCAGTACAATTTTCGGTGTCTTCCACTATCTGACATCAGAACATGTTCCATAGTAGCTATTGTGCTCCGATTGGCCCAGATTTTTTAATATGATGTAATTGGAGGTATTCCAGAGGGCCTGAAGGCTGGGATAGTGAATGTAACTTGTCCTTCACATATACAGCTCAATAGGGAAATTCACTTGTTAATGACAACCCTGTCAGAGTGTGTACCCTCCGCTGCGCGATCTCGACTTCAGATGATAAAATATGTATCTTCTTTTTTTTTGGGTGTGCTACTCATCGCGGAACACCATGTACTGCTTGCCAGCCGACACACAAAGATTGATTCGGAGTTTTGATTACTAGCTATGTGGGCACCAAAATGGGGGCCTCTAGTTATAAACACAGCACAGAGTTGTCTTCTTTCTTTCACCTTGGCAACTTTGTATGATGGTCTTTAACAGAGTTCAGCTTGATGTGTGCTTCAACCCAAATTTTTCTTTGTGGACGTCGGAGTCCTTGGAGTCCGAACATATTGATCCAATCACTAGTTAGGGTATTCCGACCATTGTACTGGGTCGCCGAAGGGGGAAAAATGCGGAAAAGAAATAGAGAAGGGGGCTTCTTGATCCGCTACCATCACCATCTCGCACTTTCCCACGCTGGCGTCTCCTCGTCGACGGCGGGATAAAGAGAGACTGGTAGTGTTGGCTGGTCAAGAAGGGCGTGAGCCAGGGCCTGAACCCAAGGGTGACCTCCACACCCGCGTAGCCTGCATGCTACACCGCTTAATGCGGAAGGGGCCTACGAGCCCGATTATTATTATGCCACATTAGGCCACATACCGCCACCGCCGTCGAGCGAGCCATCTCATTGCGTTAAATGCACTATCTGGTATGTCTAGCAACCATCCCCAGCCTCCCCAGCCCCCTCATCTCTTCACTGCCCTGCCCTGAGTCATTGCGACCCCACCTCTTCTCCGAGCGCATTGCGCTACCATGTCGCGATTGTCACGTGACAATTCGGGTGTTGTTCCGAATGTTCGTACACACCGCTGACTGGTTGCAGCTCCACCCCGGACTTGTTGATTGATGGAATGATAGTGCCGGGATTGCGATGCGGGCCATTCGTCCTTGAGGGTTCAATTTTAATACTCAATCTGTACCTTTCGAGTTTCCTGATATCATTGACTTCTGAAGTTGACCCGAACCTTAGACTCCTGATAGCTTACAGCTGTACTACGATGTCTGGAATGCGTTGAACATTTTGGGAGACGCCACAAAACCGAAGCATGCTGCGAATTGCAGTGCTCTCGACGATGCTGATTGATAATCTATATGTTGCGACTAATCATTATTAGCTGCGATAAATCAACCGGAGAATGAGGAATTCAAATATGCAGTCGGTAACTGTACCTTGTCGACCTCACCTTTCCTCCGAATCGACCCTTGCACACCTATTGCCTCTATCTATGTCTGGAAACTCTCCCAAAAACCCCGATATTGATATGTCCGATGAGTATGCATTGCTGATCCCCGGTGCCAAACAATATCCGTATAAGGTCCACGGATTTAACATCGACAATGCGTTGCTGGGACTTAAACCCAACCTGGTGCAGCTGGTTAAGAAAAGCCCATGTGTGTAACAATGTTACGTGTCTAGTGGTTTCTTGCTGATCTTAAACAGCGGACTATCTTGGAGCCGTTGTCCTAACCAACGACTTCAAGGACCGTGGCCGTGCGGCCGGAGCGATCAAAGCCATTATGGAGGCTGAGGGTCTCGGCAGCCACGATGTTTACCCCGCTACTCCCGAGTACCCGGCTCCAGATGGACGCGAACACCTCCCCCTGCCCATGCCCTGGACTAATATCATCCCTAACGTCACTCCCGAGTTCAGAGCGATGGCACTGTCCCGCGAAGTCATGCACGGTGTATACGAAGAGCAGTTTTACTGCTTTTACTTCATCGATCTAACGTTCGACCAGCCGCCCTTCCTTGTCCTCACCTACTGGAAGCTGGCTGACGGTACCAAGCCTGCGGACGTCAAGAAATTCCTCCTCGAAAAACTCCTCAGTGACCCCTGGGTCCTCGATGCCGCGAAAGACCACACTTACCTCCCGAACGAGACCAAACCTGAGATCCTCCTTAAAACCATCCTCGAATTTACGACCTTCCGTACCTTCAGTTACTTCCGTGAAGGTGCAAAGCGTACTGTCTGGTCGATCATCATGCCTCCTCTCTCCACCGATCCCGCACACACTGCAGCGCTCCAACGTCACCTCATGGAGTCCCCCGGTTTTTCATTCGATGTCGGGTTCTGGGGAACTGCCGTCCCATGGCGTGGTCCCAAGGGGGATCTCATGTCTTGCTCAGGATGTCACAGCATCGACCATTACCGCCAGGATTGCACCATCATCACTTCCGAGGGCTATCTCCTCCGCCGTGGGACCCATTCCGACGTTCCCTCCGAGTGGAATGCATCCTCAAAACTCCCTACTTCCCTGAACGATGAGATGGACACCTCGGACTCCGCTGGTCCATCTAATCGCATGGGTACACATTCCAGTGGGGGACGTGGCCGCTTCCATGGTGTTAATGACCGTAGACAGGGTGGCTTCAGCGGATATCGCGAGTCAGGGGGTAGCCGAGATGGCCAGCCAAATTTTCGTGGTGGCCGTGGCTTTCGCCACTATGGTCCGAACTCCCGCTCTGGCGGTTTCCCCTACTAATTGACATATAGTTGTGTGCATTCATCTTCTTGTACCTATGCCATCTATGTTTCTATGCATGTATGCCTCTATGAATATGTTTTCTATGATCATGGTCGCTGTCAGAGCATCTGAAGTGCTTGTTCACGGTCGAGTCATGACACGTGAGCTGACAAATGTCGCGCGGAAGGACGCAATTTGTCAGCTTTGCCCTTTGCGTGATCTCGGAATGATCCCAGGCTGATAGTGGTTTAAATCAACCCAGCATAAAACAAAATTGGATTGATGATATCTGCTCCCAAAAATTGACAATAATATGCTGGACATTCAAACCTTACGGAGTGTGCTTCAATAAAAGATATGAACACAATATGTCCAGAATCACTTGATGCCATGACGGCGGTCTTAAAACGCACCCAAAACATGCCTATATACAACACAAATATTCAGATTGGTACCGAGGGCCCTCCTGATTCACGGGAGGGTTTTGGGGACGTGGTACATCCCTCTCGTCAGTGCCTGCCGGCTACGAGTTCAGAGAGTGAAACCAGCAGGAGTCGGGGTGATCCGGGGCCTAGCTCCGACTACCCAATGCACGGCCCCTTCTGTAGCAGCTCTGCTGCTCTGGCTGCTACAGCAATAGGCGAGGGGCAGCATTACTGTTCCCCCACTAACCTTCAAAATATGACTGCTACAGACCATGATTCACCATGGCTGATGCCCGTATCATCCACGGTGGCTCCTGATCTGTGGAACCAACCTAACAGCCATATTGCGAATGGTGCACATACAATTTCGGATATACATATGGGAGATGTAGAGGGAACGTGTAACGACTCCCATACTAAATTTTTTAACAATGCAGCAGGACATCTAAACTCGCAAACAAATATTGACATGCTGCCTATACAGCCAGAAAGAAACACAGAGAATATGAACACAGTGCAATATCATATCCCCGAGAATTGGGAAGAGTTGAATATACAGATTAGACAGAGGAATAAACCTCCAAAACTCGCTCGCTCAGCAAAGTTCACACGTTCGAACGTAACAATTGCGTCTCAAAATATAAACGGAAGAGACAAGAATAAATCCATGACGAGCACAGGGCACAAATTGGCCTACATGAAGAGAATGGTTGATGATAAGAGGATAGGTGTTTTTGCCTTGCAAGAAACACATATGAGTGATATAGCTGCTAGCCAGTTTAACAACATTTATGGGAAATGGTTCAAACTTTTCAACTCTGGACATCCAATAAAACCAGACTCCACAGCTGGAGTTAGCTTCCTTTTGAATAAAAAATTTGTTGACTCTGAAAATGTAAAGGAGTACATCCTTATTGAAGGACATGCAATCCTACTTGCTATCCCATCACATCGGAAAGAAACAATAAACATTCTGAACATCTATGCCCCAAACACTCCTCTGGAAAGAGAACGGATGTGGGCCCAGTTATGGTATTGTTACTTAAAAAATCCGGAACTTCCATTTCCAACTGAAACACTGGGTGACTGGAATTTTGTTGAAGATATTAAAGATCGTACATCGAACAAGGAAGAGTCAATACCACTGAGTTTCTTATGCCTGAAATCCCTCTTCCGCATGCAAGATGGTTGGCGTGCAACATTTCCCGATGCAAATGAATACACCTGTTTCCAGAAGCGCAGCAACCCAATTACAAATGAGACACATGTATCTGGCTCACGTCTTGACCGAATCTACATACCGGTAGACCGTTTTAAACGATATAGAAACTGGTCAATTGAACCTAGTTTAATCACCAGTGACCACCATCTTATATCCGTCCAATTGACCTGCCGAGCCGATGAGGAGTATGGACCTGGAATTTGGAACCTACCTATATACCTTCTCAAAACACCAAGATTTATGAACTACATTTCAATCCGATTAAAGAAGCTCACCAAAGAGCGGGAAGAGTTGAACCGTACTGGACGGCAAAGCCAGCAGAACATCCAAACCCTTTGGCACAATTTCAAGATTGACCTTACTGCAGAAGGTAAAAAATGCTCGCGCTTGGTCAGTGAGAGATCACGTCAAATTCGTACCTGGACAGCGCAGAAACACCTGATTCTCAATGACATAGACATGCCTACCGAAGACAAGCATCTCGCAATTTTACACCTAGAAGGAAAAGTTGAAACCTATCTTAAGGAAGAAGCTGACCGTAAGAAAGCCCAGTCCGAAGCCCGATATGACATCGAAGGCGAAACTCTGAAAACAGGCTACTGGACTCGATCCACCAAGGAATATCACCTGAGGAGCACCATAAACGGATTTAAAAGAACAGATAATGATGCAACTGTACCCTGCTTTGAAACTCGACCAAAACATATGGCAGAAATGGCCCGTGCTTACCATGAGGCTACACAACATGTTGATGTCTCAGAGGATGACTATGGTCGAATGATGTGCACTGAGGAAGTGCTTGAAAAATGTGATGCACAATTATCTCAAGATGAGTATAACGAAATGGATGAGTATCTAACTGAAGACGATATACGAAATGCTTTGAAACTAACTAATAATGGCAAAGCCCCAGGAGTAGATGGTATACGATATGAATTTTTTAAAGCCATGGACATTGAATACAAAAAAACTAAAGACAAACCAGGGGCTTTCAACGTCATGGGCTTCCTAGCCGACTTGTACCGGGACATTGAACAATTTGGAATAGCAGATGGCTGCAACTTTAACATGGGATGGTTGTGCCCTGCATACAAAAAGGGAGACACAGGTCTCATCAGCAACTATAGACCAATTACATTGTTGAATACAGACTATAAACTTATGACAAAGGCTTACTCTATGCGATTAATGAATGTTGCCCCCTCTTTGATAAGGCCAGACCAAGCTGGTTTCATGAAAGGGCGGAAAATTGAAGACCAGGTCAAATTAGCAAAATTCCTGCTGAACTATTCCGAAGTTGCAGAAGAAGATGGGATCCTCATTGCCCTCGACCAAGAAAAGGCTTATGACCGAATAAACCATGATTACCTCCTGCGGGTTCTAGACCATATGCACTTCCCTCCCAAATTTTCAAAGACAATCAAAAGTCTGTACACTGATGCCAAAACCATAGTTATGATCAACGGTGAACTCAGTAAACCATATACTGTTACCAGAGGTGTAAGACAGGGAGATCCCCTGTCCTGTTTATTATTCAATCTGGCTATTGAGCCTCTTGCATGTCTGCTCCGGAAATCTGATATTAAAGGAGTAATCATTCCCGGAACAAACAAGAATCTAGTGGTATCGCTTTTTGCTGACGATACAACAATTTACCTCAAATCCACTGATTCCATGGAAACTCTCTGGGGTATTCTACGCCTCTGGTGTGCTGCATCAACTGCAAAATTTAATGAACACAAAACAATACTTCTGCCCTTTGGTAGGCCCTCATATCGTCAGAAAGTCATAATGGAAAGGCGAATTAATGATCAATGCCCAATTGGTGCTATCAACAAAACTATTAGAATTGTCCCTGATGGCGAGAGCTGCCGTATGCTAGGGGCATGGATTGGAAACAAAATTCCTTATACTACACCATGGCCCTCCGTGTTGGAAAAAATTAATGCAGATATCATGCGCTGGCAAACAACACTCCCAACACTTGAGGGGAAACGGCATATCATAAGCATGGTAATTGGAGGTCGGACACAGTATCTGACGAGAGTCCAAGGAATGCCAAAGGAAATTGAAGAAACCCTTGAAAAACTGATACGATCCTTCTTGTGGGACGGAAAGACGGCCAGAGTGTCTCTCGAGACAATGAGCCTCCCAGTTGACCGAGGAGGCAAAGGAATCTTAGATATCTCTGCTCGAAATAAGGCTATTAATCTCTGGAATCTTCAATGCTATCTGATGCAAGGAGAGGATCGTCCACTATGGTGCTATTTTGTTGACTACATCCTCAAAAAATACTTGGAGACCAGCTACCTAAATATAAGGCCTGGTCAAATCATCAACATATTCATGAACAATATACACTTCCCCATCCCCAGGTCAAATGCAATACCTGATGACCTTAAGGGTATGATCTCTGTAGCCCAGGAGTTCAACCTCAAATTTACAGCTCTCTCAATTGACCCTAGTGTTCAACTTGAGATGCCAATATGGAAGCATCCTGCTGTCTGCTATCCAAATTACAAAAATATCTGCCTTCGAGATGCTGCAACCTGCCTCAGAAATCAACATGAAGTTCGAACTGTTAAAGATGCCCTTATAATCGCTACGAGAAGAACTACGATGGCAAGACGACCACACACTATCAATCCTAGTGGCATTGGCCGGAAAAAACTGTGGATGCCCACCTTGCAACAAAGATCGAAATGAATTGGGTTGCCTTAACCCTGGCAAGTGCATTGACACTGCCAAAATGCTGATAGACTGTATTATGCCTAAATGGAATCCACTTGCCCCAATGGTAGACCTCTGTGATGAACTTGAGCTAACAGCAGAGGAGATAGCTGCTAACCGGCAAGACATTGAAATTGACAAGCCAATGACTTATGATCCAAACTTCAGATTGCGGGATGTCAAAAATGGCTTCCGCATATTTGCTGCAGATGATTCAATGAATGAGATCTCCGCAAGACGACAAGGCCGGTTAGTCCCACCCCCAGTGCTTATTACAGCCTTTGTGCATATCAAGGTTTTGCGTGCCGGTCAGTATGACCCTCAAATCTTGGCTAGATTAAGAATTGTTTCAACTGACCTAGAGGAGGATGAAACTATGTGCCTCACATTTGACAATCCCACCATAAAAATTAACTTCAAGTCGGGAATCCTGGGTGCTGCCCTGGCCTTGTTGCAGAAAACCCCAAATAACACTCCCCTACTCCTGTGTTCTTCATCTGACTTTTTGCTCAAAACACTTATTAAAGAGCGAACAAAATCTGAAAATGACATGTTAGACCCAAGCTTCCTACTGTTCAAGGCAGTGTTTGCAGCTCTGAATGAGCGGGTTGCATGGACACAATTCAAGCAAACAAAAAATATTTTACCTGTTACCTTAGGGGTCAATGAATGCCCTCCACTCGAGGTTGATACCCAAATTGATGTAATGTTCAATAGCCCTGGAATTCTAATCTCACAAGGCTCCCAGCAAATCTTTACAAAAATTATCAAGGGTAGCCACCCAGAACCGCTGAGAAAGTCAACATTCATCAATCTAGACCGCATCAGGTGCTCTGTTCATGAAATTTCTGACTATACCCCAACAGATGAAATGATTTGGAAATCTATACGTTCAATCAATTTAAGACGACTTCACCGTGAATTATTCTGGAAGTCAATTCACAATATTTTCAGAGTTGGCGACTTCTGGACACATATTGATAACCTTGAAATGATGGCAATCTGTGAAACCTGTGGTGTTCCTGAAAACCTGGAACACATAGCAATGGAATGTGAGGCCTCCGGCGCAAAATTGATTTGGAAATTAACCCAGAATCTCTGGCATATGAAATATCCTATGTGGCCTCCCCTCAGCTGGGGGCTTATATTGGGTTGTAATCTTGTTAAGTTTAAAGGCTCGAAAGGCAAAATTATCCCTGAGATGGGAAGATTATTTGCTATCTTGGTATCCACTGCATGGCATACAATCTGGAATGTTCGCAATGACAAAGTTTTAAAAAATCCAGACCGAAAGATAACAGATGTTGAGGTGCACAATAAATGGCTGAAATCTGTCAATTCTGCACTAGGACGAGATCGAATCCTCACCAATAAACTGAAGTTCGATAATCTTGCGCTGAATAAGGATCTTGTCCTAAGAACATGGAGTGGTCTACTAATGTATGAAGATTCGCTGCCGGATGACTGGACATACACAGTGGGGGTTTTAGTGGGTATACAGCCATTATCATTGAATAATTCAAAAAATGGGATAGGATGAATTTACGGAGGCTGGAGTCCCACACTATGGTAATTGTGCGTAATGGCATTTCCTCCCTGGACAACTTCCCCGGCATTAACTGGAATTTTCTGGTAGACCCAGCGGATGACTTTTGGAATGCTTCTGCAGACTGAATGTCATTATCCCAAACGCTCCAAAAAAAAAAAAAAAAAAAAAAAAAAAGAAAAGAAATAGAGAAAGGAGAAATTCAAGGGGCTTCAAGTGGACTGTCTATTGGCCTTATATGGTCCCAAAACTCAGTCTGTGGGGTTTCATGAACCGTCGACACGTCGAGAGTATCTAGGTCCAAAAATGCATGGCACGGCAAAATCTACGAAAGGGTATCGACACCCGAGTACTTGTATGGATTTATTGAGTGAGGCACTCAAAATACGAACATGTAAGCCACTGTTGATATTGGAATGTACCCCCAAGTTTCAACTCCAACTTGAAGGATGGTTATGGTTGGAAACTGTAAGGAGCCAGTTTCCGGCTATACGACACCCCGGGTACTATCCTTTATCATCGCTCCGGACAGATCTAGAAGTCGGACAAACGACGATTGCTCCATCAATTCTGGGGTGATTTCCGAGATTTTTTTTTCTAAATACTGTTGAAGGTCTATTCTACGTTTCTAGATGCCATGCTGTGCCCCAGATGGATATATTTGCATTCATATCCTCGAAGGAAGCCATCAAATCTGGTGATTTGGGTAATTTCAAGCAGCTAGAACATAGCTGAGGGCCGTCTGTGCCATATCAGCATGATAAATCATGTACTCGACATCTGAAGAGTGTCCACACCAAATTTCATGGCTGTGCCATCTCTTATCATTGCTCTGGAAAATTAATACCAAAAAGGATACTCAGACAGACAATGTCTTACCGGTCATTTCCTGACCCTCTTTCCATGTCAATGCATTTGGACACTCATTAGACTTACATAATTGACCTCAGATCAAAAAGGCCTACAGCATTAGAGCCTTCGGCCTGATTTCAGCAGTAACAATCAGACACACCCGAAAATTGATGATTTTCAGTTACTTTCCACTCCAATTTAGCCAGCACAAGGTTGTATGGGCACATAAACATCTTTGGGGGTTATTGGGCCTGTAGGTGACTCATGGCTATTACAGGACACTGAGAAGTACTGTTGCCACCACCAGAACCAATGAGTTTGATAGCCAAGAGAAGACCCTTGCTGTGGTTGCACATCCGGGAGTTTCTCTGTGAGTCCAGGCTCCATGGAAGCTCACAAGATGTAGGAGAGTTTATATCTCAAGTTTAAAGGTGCTGCATTGGGAAGTAAGCCTGCAACGCGGCCCGCAATCCGAGTTCACAACTTTATATAGAACTCGGACACTCGGACCCGGCGGAAACATCAATGCCGTTCAACAACAGATGGACCGTTTTGCATGAAGTAAAATTGTAGACCAGACTAAAACATGAATTGGAATCGACTGACATACTCAGATTTTTACGTAGCACCTATGTGTGAGAAGATATGGGATGATTTTCCATTAGTGTCCGGGATCCCGATAAAGGATAGTACCACTATTTATTAGACAGGATGCGCAGGAGCCGCACATGGCTTTTGTCACTTGCACAAAGCTGCACGGGATTCTCTCTTTCTTGCAGGTAAAACATGATTATTATGCATCTACACTTCCATTCCATGTCTGCAAGTTGTGTATGTTCAGTATTGTGGAATCTATTCATGCGAGCAAACCTGTCCAACTCATTCTTGGCAAGTTCTAGGATGACATCACTGCCGCGGCTTCTGTCTTACGGCCAACCGTTGATCCACCGCGTCATTGATACTCCACTCCAAGTTTGGAAACAAGTAAGGGATACTGAATTTCATCTTTTCTATTGAAACCTATGGCATTCTGGCTCGCAATCTTTTTTTTTTGGCGCGGCTTTGCACAATGCATGAAAGCCGCATGAAGCCGCATGCGGCCCATGCGGCTTTTGCGCATCCTGTCTATTTGCTTGGTACAAACATTTCTCGTATACATACTAGTAGCTTTATTTGCTATACTTTACCTCTTTTCTTACCATTACCACTACGTGCAGTACTTTGACAATACACATTGTTCGAAGTCAGCGCGAGTGCTTGGTTAGGAAATTATAGTGCTGGCAGGGTCCGGTTCGGAAATCGGTCCGAACCTGAACCGAACCTGAACCGAACGGGGGGTTCAGGTTCAAGGTTCGGGCTCCAGAGATTTTTCCCAGACGCGTTCAAACGCCGAACCGCAAATGGCCGAAAATAGCCTATTTAAACACAATTGAGTCATAATTTTTGGGGTTTAACAAAGGTATTTCCATCTCTACTTTCAATTATCCATACCATTCGCTCATGACCATTTTTAAGTGGGTTTCTTGGTGTTTTCACGCAGGACCCGTGATTATCTCACAGAGGGTCAACTTCTCGTTTATTCAAAACCCATAGTATACCCAGAGTCCACACGAATATTTTAGAGATTTATCAAAGACTTGAAGATGTGGATCATCGCCGTCATGTGGCCATCATGTTATGTGACCCAGCTGATCCGTCGGTAAACCCTAGTTAGTGGGCTCTGCCGAAAAGCGCGCTACAATTGTTATGCGTGCAGTCAGGGACACGTTGAGATTGTGGTGAAAGCGCGACGTGGTTGTGTGCTTGAGTTTGGTTTGATCCGGTCAAGTTCAAACTCCGCCCGGCTCTCGGCGGTGATGTCGGAGGGGCTTTCGATTAGACATTTGAAAGATTTCTCCCGAAAAGTGGGGTTTTTATTGAAAGCCGGGTTTCTCAGTAGAATAATCCCTGCGTGGGTGCTAGTGTATTGCAACACAGCCGGTTCATCGACCCTTCATCGCATGCTCGCCAACCGCATAAGTCAAAGACGCATCTGTGGGCTTAATAATGTTGGTAGTACCCAACATCTGCATCTATGCCCCATTTCCCTCAACATGGAGGTACACTAAAATTTCAATCTAAAGCAAGTAGACTGGACTGGAGAATTCTATTCTGCTTCTTGTGCTTTCGCGAATATACACTGCTTTATCTGTTCATTCGCTATGCAACCATCTGAATGCGGTGCTTCCGACTATGAGCGCCTCATTCCGAAAATTGCTGGAAATTGCTGCACGCCGATTACACGGTCTTCCGATTGTGTCTCACTACACTGTGCCTATTGAGCCTACTGTATAATATTTGCTGACTGCTGCAATTCCCCTGTGCTCGTATACAAGCTGTGATTTCTTGCAGCAACCCATTCCTCGACATGGGTAACTTGACCTCCGACTATACTACCTACTCAAACCCCCTGCCTACAATAAAATTCTCAGCCTTTTACTTCACTGAGCTCACCTTCCAGACTGCATCACAACTCGAATACCCATCCATCTATGCTCCAAAAACCACTTCTGCATTGACTTTTACAAACGAGGTGCCATCTGATATTTTGTCTCATGTTGTGGTAGCCCAAGAGGCCATCCTGTGCATCAATGACCTGAATCCTATTCTCAAAATATGGAGGAAGCTTATCACCATGGTTGTTGTTCTGTTGTAGTCACATCCACCATCCCTGTGCAATGATTAATTTCATTTATTCATTCACCAAGATACAGACTCAAATCAACTCTCCATACATTTTTCCTGATGCAATTTAGATTCAAACTTTGAATATGGAGTAGAATGTAATCCTGACAATGCATGATCTTCATGTTCGGGCATTTTTACTCAGCTTCCTATCTTAACCCTTACACACTTGTAATTTTCCTTGGATAAATTTGCCTCATTGTTTATTTTGAACACATTTCTGGTCACTTGTTTCCGCTCCAGGGATTAAATACTACCGCTTGGTCCATCTTGGCGCCCGGCCATGTGGATTGGCAATCTTTCCTGATGGGGGATACCGGCCGGAGGGGTTTCTTGAAAAACCCGGGTTCCCGATAACATTCAAATTATTTCAGGGGTTTCTCTGTGAAACCGGGTTTCTCATTAGATTTATATATGTTTCTGTATAATATTTTGCACTCTTCAAGGGTCCCAGCAATTATTTAATGTGTCATGGACCTTGTTGAATCTATTTAAAATGCTCTTGTACTACCCCGAGTGCGGGTGGAAAGCACGCGGTCGACTGTGCGCGCGTCACGACTCGGACTTCGGACTTGACGCGGTGGGAATTTATCACGTGATCCCTTCCTCTTGCCTTCCTCCGCCATCTTCGCGCTCATAGGCCTTCCTCCCGCAACGATACTCTCTCTTTCACTCTTAAAACGATTCTAAGACCCTTTCCAAAGACTCCTGCGACTTTGTTTGGCCAATTTGAGTCCCATTCAACCAATCAACGCGTGAAAATTGAATATTCCGTCAATTCGCCAACAAGGACGCGCGGTCCTTCTCTGCGGGACAGGGTTCCTTCCTAGGGGACCCCTATGTACTGTAAGTCATCCAATGTACCCCATACAACCCATTTTTCCTTCCCGCATTGTGACACCAATAAATTGGTTTCTCATGGATTAGACCAAAATGTGTTCCCAATCCGATCGCGCAAATGTTTATTTATCAATATGTGGAACCGGCAAAGACTGCATCGGCCATTTCGGACTTCCACATCACTCCGTACCCATCACTCGGTTCTTAATAATGCCACATTTGGACATCAAAACCTCCAGAGTCCTAACCAGGCAATATCCCTTCAAAATTCATCGATCGTGATCGAGGACCGCATGGCCAGGAACCTGCTGTTCATTGGCTGCACAGGCCTCCATTCCATGTGAAACAATAGAACAATAAACTCGCATTTCGCTGCTCACAATAGCAGAGCCTCTCCATTCTATGACTCAAGACACCAAAAATAGATGGAACAAAAGGCTTATTGTTCTCTATCCGGAGCCGGACTCATGACATCATAGCTAAAGACAATTAGCTTATTGTTCTTGCTCTTGACTCACTTTTAATATTCTGACTCACTCTCTCCATATTTTGATGCCAAGATATTTTTCATTTGTATAAAAGACCTGTAGCTACCTCATGTAAAAAGAGTTCCCCCATCCTTTGTATCCTCCCTCTCACACAATCGAAACGGGCTTTGAACTCCACTCTGCACCAACTTCGCCTGTACTCTGCTTACTGCCACAAACGTCCTCTGGTCCTCGAAAAGAACGAGACCACCTGTTTAGTATCTTTTCATTCTAACTACATTGACTTCTCTGTTCTGTAGGTTCACTCCCCAGACGTAACTTCAGTGGAAGCATACACCCTGCGTGTACGTTCCTCAGAAACCGAACCCACTCCCAAAAGACTTTGGTATCCTTCGTTCTTCGGAACGTGAACCGTCTAGCATCGCAGCAGGACCGTTTTCGATACTGGACCCACTCAATCACGTATTGTGATTAACGATACATCTTATCGATACGTGATAGTATTTTTATACGCCGTCACAGCATGCAGAGAATTGACTCACACCCGGGACACTGGTCGGCAGGTTGGAAAAACAGCGGGTGGGGTCTCTTGATTATTTGTTTCAGGGACTCGTGTCACTATATACCCTCTTTAGATGCTCCAGTCGAACGTGCGCCGCCTTTGAGGCCGACATGGAACCCCCGCTTCGCTGTCGCACGAGAACCTTGCGTTACTCCAGCGGCTCATCTTCCCCTCGATTACAACACCCCCATCAGATTTGCGCGTCGAGTCTTGTTGAATATCTTGCTGATGCCGTGCCTTCCAGATCTTCCCCGTGCGCCTCCTTTAACGATCGCTCGGACCGGCCTGACTCCTCGGGCTTGACTGCGAGGACTATATACGCGGGACGCACCTCGGCATGTACTACGACCCGTGGGGGTATACGCCCACAGAGTCGCGCGGTAAGTGGGCGTACATGAAGGAGAGGGTGCCGGAGGTCAATGACGCTGTGAGAGGCGTGGAGGTCGATTTCAATGGGTGGACCCGCGGCGTCATTAGGTCCGTATTACACCCTTTCCTGCTGAACCGCACGCTCATTGACGCCCTCACAACCCCCTTGGCTGCGCCGTTGCCTCGACTGCGCTCTGCGTGCCGGTCGACGAGCAGCTCACTGCGTGCGCGGCCATGCCAAGGTGTTCCATGCACGCTAAACCCACCGCTTGTGCAGACCGGGCGCGGGTGTGGACTACTCAACGCCGTTGTAATCGACGACGCGAACACGCCAGAATTCTGGTATTGTCGAGCCGCGGCGTCCTCGCAAAACCCACCCTTGTCGACATGTGTGTTGTCTCGCTCTCCAGGCCTCTCTTCCACATCCTAACATGCGCCTTACATGTTCACCCCTCAGGAGAAACTCCCCCGGGCGTTCCTCGTGGACAATGGATGCTGCGTCTGCGTGGCGCTCTTGTCCTACTTATTGATGGCCTTTACAGCTCAAGGAGATCCGAGCGCGGGCCCGCTGACGTGCCGACAAACTGACGAACTACGGCCTCGGTGCACAGTGGTCAGTCTCTTTGCGTCGGGTTAGGTTGGATCTAACAGAACTCGCGTGTAGTTTGGCTACAACATCGTTGCCTCGAGGTTGTCTTCCAGCGACTCGGAGACTACATTCACGCGATCACCAGCAAGGCACGGGGGCAGTGAATTAACCAGGTGCGTATAGTCAGTCTGTTCTCGCATTCTCCCAAAGCTGAAACTCCTCGACACGCGCACAACTGTATTAGGTGGAAGTTATCCGGGATCAAATACAGCACCGGCGGGCGTACCCCGATGTGTTCACGAACGGCACCGACAACTACGACGACTACTCGGGCACTGAGAGTGGCAGTGATGAAAGATGCCGAGAGGACGGCAACGTCGGGTGGGGACGCTAACGGAGAAGGTGCGTTGCCGCTACTGCTTATTTTTCAAGCATCTTTCGTTACTTCTCAATATCTTCACCCAGATTCGCGCATTGATACGTTTCTGAAAGTTAAGTGACTTCTTTTCAAATTCTACTGAGGTGAGGTTCCTATCTTCTGGTCCTCTTCCTCATATCACCCTGCCAAGCCCATACTGACATACCACTCAGGAATGTAAAGGAATGGCTCGCCGCTGCGCGTCCCATTCCATTCCCGGTGGCCGATCTCGAAGCATTTTCGGTAAGATGTCTACCCCTTCTATAGCTTTCTCCGTAGGCTCACCAAGTCTTCACGTATCTCCGACTTCATCCGGTTAGACTCCACGAAGAATTCAATGGTATGTGCTAAGAATCATATTTGTTCCAAAGGAAAGGCGTTGTTCCTTCATCGCAGTTTTGTATTGGGTGTGTATGCAAGTAAGTACCCTCTTCGATGACCGCAGTGTGATTTTGTATCTTTCAAGGTTTCTTTTTCTCCAACGATACTGCATCATGCCGTTTTGGTCACGATACGTCCAAATTTTATTCGACTTGATTTCCCATACTAACTTGCGCCGCTCCGCAGAATCTACATTCCGGGTGAGTAACTAGTCTTTTCGTCGGAATGTTCTCTGACTCCTATCTCATTCCAATAGACTTGAAAGCCGCACCTCAGCACCACAGCACGCTGCGGTGATCTTGGCTAGATACAAAGTCATGTATTTTGTACCAATAATATATTTATTCCAAACCCTCTCCTCGAGTGGAAATGCAATCGACCTGATTGAAAAGTACAATCGAGCTGATTGACTCGATGCGCTCGGGTCGAGTGTACCAGACGCTCAACCCGAGTGTGATTTCTGCCAAAAGTCAATCAGCCTGAGTGTAAGGTTACACTCGGTCCGATTGACCCATGCACTCGGCCTGAGTGACTCGGTACACTCGGCCTGAGTGATTTGATACACTCAGGCCGAGTGTAATTCCTCCCCACAGTGATCAACGCTCCGTTTTTCCTCTTATTTCCGCACTTCCTGATTTTCGACCCCCCCATTCAGCGTTTTCTTTGCGCTCTATCAAATCCTTAGGCTATTACAAGGTATTCTACATCTTCCAAATTATATTCTGTGTGTTCCCTCCGCTTCACGACTGTAGACGATTTTGGGTGGAAGTCCCAAAACGGCCTTTCATACGTAATCGAAGCTTGATCCAGGCTCTGATCGCCTCCTTCCTCCCACCCATCATGCACGTAAGATCTCCGTTTATGCCTCAGGGCCACAACATGCCAGCGGAGGATTGTTTTTTTGGGTTCTTGGCTGGTTACCACCACCACCTTCGTCCGCCTCCCGTGAGTTTTTTCCTCATCATCTCTTTTTGAGCTCGGTGTGCTGTGAGCCTCGCGTCGCGTGTCGCGCGATCTCGGTGGTACAGTGCTTGAGATTCGAGAGCAGAGCCGTACGCTGAGGCCTTACCGCAGTCTCTATGGTGGAGCTGCTCTCGAATCTCAAGTGCTGTGGCACCTAGGGAGGCTCTGGTGCACCCTTCTCATCCATTCTCACCATGAGCGCGAGTTAATGAGCATTTTCAGGAGCGGGATGCAGCGGGGTCACCTTCGCCGCATGGGAGCTCGATGCGGTGACACTCCCTGCGCGTTCCGTCCAGGTGATCCAGACTAATGTCTGCCTCGACCGCCTGGTGCAGGACACCCTTTCTGCAGCAGATCAGCACGCCGCGTGGCTCGACGATGATACTGTCACGCCGGAGGAGGCAGATGAATGGGAGGATGTACACAAGCTCTGCTCTGGGCCCCCATCCCCGCTATCCAGCACGTCCTCCTCGCCCATGTCAAGCACGCCGTCTTCACCCTCTGTCTCACCTCGCTCCTCCAGACCGCCCAGCCCCTCTACATCGCCACTCCCGCCGCAAGACCCCAGCCCCTTTACGGGAAATGTTCACAAGCAACGGCAGAAGAACCGCACTACTCTCCGTCGCCAGGCTCGGCACCACCGCGCAGCACCCCACACGCCGTTTGACCGCCGCCCCGACAGTCGCTATTCCCAGAAGTACCGCGAGCAGCCGATGCACAACCTTGATGTCAACACTGCTAACCTACCGACGCCTGGGGCGGGAGCGTGGATAGGCCAGCGCTCAACACTGCGTGAGCGGCGATACTTCACAGTGCCCGAACTTGAAGAGCTTGGGTGTGTTAAATCCCATGCCCAAAGCTAGCACAGAACCAACTGTGCCAAAAGGCCATTGTGACCAGATAATCTGGCCACAAGCTTTGGACTATATATACATGATTAAACACATTTGCATGCATTTAACAGGGTGTGAGGTCATAGAATGGAATGGCCGGTGTGTTTGCCAGCACTCTATTTCTGCCCACCATTAATCTTCACCACCAGGGACCCCAAGCTCATCGTCGATGCTGAAGGGCGTATCATCGCTGTTTTGCTTGGCACCCCCGATGACGATGACTGGCCCGATGTTATCAAGGAAGCCCAGAAGGCTTTCGCGCGTACACGTCGCAGTGCCAGACGTTACGGAGCTTGGGCTCCTGGGAATTCTCATTGCCGGGGACACTACTTCCCTCTCACGACAGGTGTCTCTTTTGGCGGTGGACAAAGGGTATGTCCTCTCTCCCAGACGTGATCATTTTAGCTCACAACATCTTCAAGCGCCCGGGGAACTTGCGCAATTCCAGGTACCTCAGGCGTCTGATTCGGCGCCTCTTGCGCAATTCAGCAGTTCACCGATTTGCGGGCTTCCAGTCCAGTGCGTGAATTTTACTACCTCTACTACCTCTACTCCCTTTACTAACGGCGTCCCAGCCGGGCTCGCCATGTACGCGCCAAAGCTTTATAGATATTACAGTCAAAATCTCAAAGCCCTATATAAACGCCACCCAGAACTTATCCTCAACTTCTTGAACTCGGTTTTCCCCGCCGCAACCTTCAATTGCGGGCTGGATGCGGTCACATTCGATCATCTTGACCATCTAAACCTTAGCCATGGCATGTGCGGTATCACATGCACGGGCGACTTCGATTCCAAACGCGGCGGCCACATCCATCTGAAACAGCTTGGACTCATCATCGAGTTCCCTAGCGGGGCGTCGATACTAATCCCTTCGGGCCTCCTCCACCATGGCAACACCCCCATCCAACCTGGCGAGACGCGCCACTCGTTCACGCAATATGCGGCCGGCGGATTGTTTCGTTGGGCTGCGTACGGGTTCCAGTCGGCCAAGCCCCTCTTGGCTACCCGGGGGGGCAAGGAGGCGAAGGAGGTCTTTGATGGGGTTCCTGGGTCGCGGTGGGGATGGGCTCTAGGCTTGTTTTCCAAGCACGAGGAGCTGGATAGCGATCGGATCGCAGCCTTCGCTCAGTAAATAATAGATCTAATCAATGTATCTATTTGGATGAATTCATATTGCACGATGATCTCCTGTCCGCTGGAGCATTATAAATCAATGGTATGTATGCAAGCCGTTCTTCCTGGTCCGTCTGACTTCGTTTCGTAAGCCCAGCTTTCCGTGGATGTAGGGCGACCACACATTCAAGTGAGCATGCCCCCTTGATGTCGACGACTAGGTTGATGTGTTGTCTGTCTCAGATAGTTCATCTCCGAAACCAAGAGTTCAAAAAATCTGTCCAGTCGCGGTACTTGTGGATTTTGCTACTTTGTTTGCTTGTATACTGACCTGTTTTTCGCGGAATGCAGTATTTCCCTTTGCCTTGAAATTCGGTGAGTAATGAAATAGGTAAGAAACCTAACTTGACTGGATGGCAGTCCCTTGGGCTGAGGAGGGTAGGTATCAACCGTGTATTTATGTACCAGTAATATATTGTCGGGCCCTCAACTTGAGTGAAGTATGCTATCAACCTGATTGAACAGTACAATTAAGCTGATTGACTGGATGCGCCCAGGCTGAGTGTACCAGACACTCAACCCGAGTGAAATTCCTGCCAAAAATCAATCAGCCTGAGTGTAAGGCTACACTCAGGCTGATTGACCCACGCACTCGACCTGAGTGTTCCGATACACTCGGGTTGAGTGATTCAATACACTCAGGCCCAGTGTAATCTCTCCCCACAGCGTATGTGGTGGAGGTCGTAGGCACGTTCATGAGCATGCTGATAATTGTCACTCTTTTAGTGGTTCCCTTTTTCTATGTTATTGTAGTAATCTTAACCGTATTTTTCATGCCATTTTCGAGCTAATCCAATGTTGGTTCTGTATTCCTGAGCAACTAATATTACGTCGACCTACTCTTCCTCGGCCTTCCAACCTTCCTCTTGGGTTTGTTGAGCTCTGCCACAATGTTCTCTGTGCCCATGTCCAGCCCACAGCACATGCGCTCACAGATATGATCCGAGAGGATGGCCTGAATTCCATCTTCCCCATGGTCGCCCACACCGCTGGTCCTGGAACATGATTAGTGAGGCGGAACCTAGTAAAACCGGGAAGAAACTCACCCATCAAGAGTAGGAGTCATAACATCAAACAAAATCCATCCTGAATTCCCCAAGCGCGAACGGCCCTTGGAGCCTGTAGTCGCATGGTAAGAGTACTGTTGCTATAAAATCCTGGTACCTTCACTTACCCTGGAGGTCCGCGAAAACAAGTGTTTTCTGGCTGTATACATACGAAAAATGCATGAAGGCATCCATCGTCTGCCCGGGCTTGTTTCCGTGGTTTAGATGCTTCAAGGTACCACTCCATCTCTCCATGGCAGACCCACGCAATGGCTCAAGCAGCCAAACAACAGCACTGTCGGGATTGGCAAGGACTGCTGAAAACTGTCCGCAGGCCGGTGATGGTCCACTTGGACCAATTATGTCTCGGACAAGTAACCCAGAGGAGAAAATAAAATCTGAATGATACAGGGTTTGAGTCGCACTGAAGATGCAAAGGGATTTGATAACACACCATTGGAAACTTCCGTTTCAGTTTCCTCCGCACGGGCATGGAACTTGTCAAGGAACCATTGACCTTGAATTAGACGAATCATCTCGTTCTCAAGCTGGGTCGCATTTTCGTCGACTGATACACATTCGGGTCCCCGGCCAACTTAAAAAAAATGTTTAGCCACATAGGGCTCGTCATCAAGCATTAACTGTGATCCCATAAGCTGATTTGCGTTTGAGACTTGAAAAGAAACAATGTTACATGATAAACTTTCTTTGTCTTTCCCCGTGCAAAAGACTGAAGATCGAGGACTGCCTCTCTGGTGTCCCCAGAGTCCCATAGAACCTCAACTCGGCCATCGTCTTGATTCACACTTGTGGTGGCAACGAAGAGAGAGATCGGGGTCGAAGTTGAATACTCTCTCTCACTGCTCGAAGTGGAGATGATTGATTCTTCCGGGACGCTTGATGACTTCGAGGCAGCAACTAGCATAAATTCAAATCAGTATATTTCCGATAATGTAAGATTAACTTGTATACTTCGCGCTCGAAGGTGTTTGAATGAAGCAGTCTTTGGTGGTTCCAGATCTGCTGGTTGGCTCCGCTTGCCTAGAACCGGGTGTGGTACTGGCGTACAATTGTCTTCAAGCTAGTAGAAGAGTTAGTAGAGAGAGAGACAGATAGGGAGATGTATCCACGTACATCGCCGGGAATGACATCAATGTACAGTTCAAAGCAGATCACCTCCCCTCGCAGGTGCGACCATTTCTCGGGAATACCGTTAAAAAAGAGGTCCAGATTCAAATGTCCTTTGTGTGTATCAAATAGTTTGCCAATGGTACTGTCAGACGACCCTGGAAGTAATTTTGCATTTCCATGCCACCGCAGATCCACATCCTTGCTAGACAACTGGTTATTATTTTTGCTAAAGACGTTGAGAGCCTGTGAAACAAACCATGTAATCCCACATGCGCTCTCCCACACAGTGTTGAGAGTTCTAAGGAAGTCATCTTGGATGTCTACCACCCAAATGAGGCCAAGTAAAATAGAAAGGAATGACGGTTGAAACTCACCACTGACTTGGGTGGCTTCATGATATAGATTTGAGGCAGAAGGTAGCCAATTCGACTCTGTACCATCAACCATCGGCGTAATATTGACTGACAACATCCGTCCCAGAGACCCATTAGTCCTACTGCGCAAATTCTCGAGATTAGCGGTTGTCATCGACTGGGATGGAGCGCCCGAGGTGATGCCTTTCCAAGACATCGATGGTACTGGAAGAGGCTGGTTCCAGGATGAGGCCGCGAGCTTCTCCTTCTTCTTTTGCTTGCCCGCAGCCATCCTTGCTTGAAACTCTTGTCCGCGCTGACGCTCTGCAACAAGAAGTGTGCCGTCCTGCTCGCCAATTAATTGTTTGTCTATATGCAGTATGAGTAATAGAAGTTAACGCAACAGACAAACCATCGAGATTACATAGACGCTCGCATCGACCACATCGACCGCCTTTGAAGTTCCGTGCAGCCGCACCACAGTCCATGCCTTGCGGAAAGGTCTGAGAAGCAACTGCGATAAATAATAGGACAAAAAGAGGATAATAACAAACTGACCGCGCGGATTTCACGCTCATTGGGATCATCCTCTAAGGCCTCAAGCATTAGACATCGAGCGCAAAGACCTTCATGATTCTTGTTGGGGAAATCGCCTTGACAGCCGTCGCCCATGCAGGGCCCAACACATTGAGTAACGGGAATAGTCTCTGAGTCCTGAGGAGCGTAAGACATGGTGTAATAACGAGAAGGGACGGTATGCAGTGAGCGCGGGCCACGAGTGTCGAGAAGAGAGAGAGAAACAGAGGCCCGGGAGTGGCCCGAAATAATCTCCGAAACGGGAAATCACAAAAGCCATTGTCTCGGAGATCAGAATAAATTTGCCCGAAATACATGGTGATGGCGGGAGTACAGTGTCGTCGACAACACCGGAGCACTTGAGCAGCAATCAGCACCGAGTCTTGGCTCCACAATTGATTGGTTGAAGGTGGTGATCAAAACAAGTACGCTAGCTTATTTCCATTGAGTTGCCGCTACAAGTGATCCCAATAAATATAATGCTATCAACCATACATGTTTTCGATGAGCGGAGTCATTTGTCCAAAAATTGTCCAACCTCTCGACGGCTCTAGTTTCGGGCGTCTGATCTCCTCGTAAACCTGCCTTGCCGTCACATCGAATTCCTCTGGAACCCATCGGAAAGCCTCTTCGCGCAAGCAGGCCAGGTTCTCAGCGCTTCAACAACTTCAGCTTCGACAGGGGTGCTCAGGCAGGCAAGCCCATATGCCTCGGGGTTTCGGAATATTTCAAGGGGAGGAACACCAGACGGCAGGTGCTTCTTGTTGTTATTGCGTGACTTGTGGTAGTTCCAGTAGTCTTTGAACTCGTCCAAAGAATTCTGAACAATCTGAGACCATAGCCAATGGACGAGGTGGCTAAAATGCCGGTAAGCAACAGATATGGTTCAGGTGGCATTAGAGACGCACACATGGATTTCGCTCCCGGGATTGAAAAGTCCATTTGTTTTACCGTCTTCAATCCACTCGCGCATGCTGCGGCCACTGGTTTTTCGGAGCCACTTCCACAGATTCTCGATGGGAATGTTATTGACACTCTTGATCGCCACAACCATCGGAAACTTCGAGGGATCGAGATCCGGAGTGTAAGTTTGCCTGTGGTTTGGTGAATTCAGTGTTGAAGAGTGGCGACCAATAACAGTACAAACCTCAGTGCAACGTGGGCTGCAAACATGTCACCGGTCTCGAAGCCCATATCGACAGTTATTTGAACCGGAATGGCTTTGTGAAATTATCAATCAAGCAGGGAACTCAGACTCACCACCGAACTCAAGAATGAGGTCTAGATATAAGTGGCCCACAACAACAGCATGGCGTGCATCCGGAACGGCACGGAGGTCGCATGCGACGCCGGAGCCCTTGTCTCTGAATGCGTAGATGGCGATTCCTACCGGTCCCATTTGGAGAGCTGCGCTCGACAACTTCTCGTGTCCATCGCAGTGGACCTCTTGAAACACGCCCTGAGCTGTGAGGTTTTTACGATGTATCTTGTCCTTGTTGCCCGGATATCTTCTCTTAGCGGCGCCAGGAGCATTGTCTTTCATTACCTCACGAATAGTATCCCTGCGATGGTCAGATATGCAACAAATGATTATCATAAGGTGTGCTCACCGAGGAACTTGATATCCGTCTAGAGCAAGGAATGTCTTCATTGCTTCGGGCCCATTGCCTTGAACAACATCGTTCTCAAGCTTCGCACACACCAATGTGGTAACGACGGGAAGTGGCGGTGGCTTTCGGACAGTATGATGTTGAAATGTTTATTCAATTCCTTCAACTGTGGAGTTGTCAATATTACGAGTAACGACTTGCAGAGTGGACAGACCCGATGCGGTAATTGTGCTCCGAGGCCAAGTTTGCAAGTCTCGCTGCGACTGTCAACCGAAGTCTTGCATATCTCAGAAGGGATTCCTTAAGTACATCGTCGGCGGGCTCTGTATAAATTTTAGATGTTTTTTTTGCACGGGGTGGCATTGCCACTCACGTTCACCATTCTTGGCCCCATTTTTCCCTGCGAGATTGACCATGAAGAGCGATTAGGAATGAACAGGATGAGCGGCGCTGTTTGGTTGCGATAGAAAAGGGATATGTTTGTGGAAAGAGAGTGTTAAAGAGAGGAATTGAATTTGTTGTTCATGTTTGCTCGGAACAAACCACCAGTTTCAAGTGGCTCGCGCTAGCTGGAAACCAAAATAGAGCAGGAAATGAAAAAGATGAAGAGCATTTGAGGCCTCAAGGCCGCCCAGTTGTTCATGTGGATGGAATGAAATATTTTGAAAAAATGTATTGAAGGCTGAACACGAGCAACGGAAAACAAATTGTATCCTACTGCACCGATGGAGTGCATGGGAGCGTCATAGCAGAAGCCCTGTGTAGCGGGCCAGCATTTGCGAAGTGATGAAGATGTAGGGGACGAAGACGACTCACCCCCTTGAGTCGAGGCGCTCAAAGTAGGCCTCGCCCGCCGCAGGTCGAGGGCTCTGCCTGCACACAACGTGTCACCATGTCTGCTGCCTATGGCCGCTAACTCCGCCCTGCGCAACAGTAGACGCGCTGCAGCTGCTGCCTCTCGTTCACATCGAATGAGATGCTGCTCCTGTCGCCTGTATTCTCCGCCACCACGGGCCGCGGTTTGTATGATATGACGGCCTCTTGCCATCGCGTGGGGACCTGGGTCATATGTTTTTGCACCGCCAGTCAGCGTGCGGGGTACACCCTCCGCTCGCCCGGTCTCCCCACCTTCTTGGACCCCCTGCTCGCTCCTCAGCCAAACAACAATGGATAAGAGCGAAAAGAACAACGCACCGAGATTATCGTTGATACCACACACGGACTCCCCTCCCGTGCGCGGCCCTGCTACGGGCAGTGCTGGAAGGGCGCGTGACAGTAGCCGATGTCTTCGAGGAAGTGCTATCGGGGAGGGTGCATGAGTATGGTGCCACAGGGGAGGGCGAAGGGACGCGAGGGGAAAGCGAGGGGCGAGGAATGCAAGGAACGTGAGAGATTCGGTGGCTTTCGGTGACTAACAGACACCCGAGGGGGGAGCGGAAGAAAGGAGAAGGAGAGGCGGGCTTACGATCTGGTCCTTGCGCGTAGACAGCACCACGCCGATGGAGTGCACGGGGGCGTTGCCCCAGCACTCGTAGTAGAATCCCTGCAGCGGCGGTCGGCTGTCACCTGTTTAGGATTGCTTAAGCAAAACACGTTGAGACGTGAAATTGCTTAAGACCGGGGTTAAGCGGTTTAAGCGGATTAAGCTACTATATACCGTGTATAACTACATAATACATCGTTTCTCCCTGTGCCTGACACATTAAGCGGATTCAGCGGATTCACCGATTCAGCGGATTCACCCGCTGAATCACGTCCAGCAGTTTCACCCATTTCAGCGGATTTAGCCGCCCGATTCATCCCTCTGTAAGCGGCCATCAGTAGGATGACCGACGTCAGTTAGTAAATCCCTCACCGTCCATGCGATCTGGTGTTCCTTCTCCTTCGCTTTCTTCGTCCTCCTCGCCCTCATCGTCATCGTCATCGTCCTCGCTTTCTTCTTCCCCGATGACTTCCTCCTCCTCCTCTTCGTCGGTCTCCCATGCATCCTCCGCCGGCTCCGGCCCACCGCTAACCAAATCCTTTTTCAATGCCTCCGCCTTCGCCAACGCTGTTCTCAGGGCGTCCTTATCTCCCTTCGCCTTCGCCGCCTTCCAGGCACTCGTCAGCGCCACCACCCTACCCTCTGCCTCCTTGAGCGCCTCGGCCTTCTCCACAGCCGCCACTTCTTTCGCCTTTGCTAAAACTGCGTCAAACAACGCCGTATCCTCGGCCCGATTCTGCTGGATGAACGCCAGCAGGTCAAACTCGTCATCCACGATGCACCCGTACTTCGGACCCAACGTCTTGTCGTTCTCCAGCGCCCCTCGCCCCTCCGCCTCCTGCAGTCCAAACATATGCGCCTTCTGCTTGGCGTACGCGATGTGGCCGATCTGCGTTGCATCTTGTTCGAGGGCGAGTTGCGTCCAGATCCGCTTGTACGCCGCGAAGCTCCTAATCGTCGTCCGTAGCTCAGCCAACTTCATTTCGACTTGTTCTCTCCAGCGCTCCATTTCAGCCTCAGCACGGAACCACTGGATCCGATCCCCTGTAAACCAATCTGATTAGTCCCCGCATCCAGCCTAACATATATGTACGATCATACCTTCCATGTTCCAGCTTCGCACCTCTTCCTCTGTCATCTTCCCAGGCTTGAACGTCCACAGCCAGCCATCGTCCTTCTTTTTCTGTTTCGTTGCCGGCGCAGTCGAAGTGCGTTCTTTCTGGGGAGCCGGATCCCGCCGCGCTGCTCGCTTGCGTTGCATCATCACAGTCCCGCCCGTTACCTTAACGCCCCAACCATCCGCAGTCGAAGATGCCAAACCCTTCGTCGAGGAGCCCGCACCCTTCGTCGCCGGCGGTAGAAGGCCTCGGGCACCGACGGAGATGGCCCCTTGCGCCCAGATAGGCCCATCCACCTTCCCGGAGTCACCCAGCTGTCGGCGCAGTGTCCTGGATTTCATCAAGGTGTCTTCAACCGTCAGCGGCGGGAACTGGTCCTTCACGGCCCCGTCACGTTCGTCGAGCTTGATCAAGGCGGTCCTCGCGGCCATGTAATCGGCGATATGCAGGTCACGACGTCGTTCCGTGTCATTCAGCTGCTTCTGTGACATGGTGTTCTTGTACACGCCGGTGTCGTTCTTCCGCTTTCGATCTCGCATGGAGCGAAAGGCCTTCGCTACAAGCTTCACGATCGCCAAGCTGTCGAATGCAGCCCCCTCCCGCAGGTCGCTCTCCTGCCGCACAAAGGCCTGGATGCCTAAGACCTGTCGCTCCTCCTCGTCGAAATCCGACGGTAGCCCCAATAGCTCGTTCTCGACGGCGCATGCCTTCTCTTGATTCAGGCGATCTTCAATCCAAGGCTTGAGCGCCTTCTGCTCCTTCCGCCACTGCACTATGGCCTTTTCAATCTCCTCCCGCATCTCATCGATCTCGTTCTTCAATGCCATCGAGAAATGATTTTTGCAATGGGCGACCAGCTTCTTGGTTTTCAGTCTGAAGGGACGTCAATCTTCGCATGCACGTCCACATGGAGGGGGGCTGCACTTACTGGTCTTGTTGTATTCGAATGCCTTCGTTGAGAAACGCGCCGGCTAGGTTTAGCCGAACGTTGGTGTTGGCGACTACCGCAGCCTCATCGGAGAGCATCCGCTCGTAAACCGCCGTTTGAGTAGGGACTGGAAAAACAGCCCTTTAGCACATGCACTATAGTCGAGATATTGACTGCGTACCCTTGGTTTTCGAATATCTATATACACTCTTCGTGTATTTCGGATTCGACGTGTCTGGCTCGCGGCTCAGTTTCATCCAGCCTTCGCTTTCGATACGCACAGCATAGGTCGCCGACAGACCCAAGAAGTTACGCTGGTGTTTTTGGAACTTCGCATCGGCCGTCCGGAGTTCGTTAATCAGTAATGAAACTGGTACGACGCTGTCAGCTATAATCCAGTAGATCAATCACGGACACACTTACACGCCTTCGCCATCTTCTTGTAATTCCAATCGTTGTGGTGGTTAATGATCGTGTCTTGACGATGCCCACCGCTCTGTTGCGACACCTGCGTACCAATCTGATTCAACTCTGGCCAATAAAACTCGGCGGTTTCCCCGTGGAAGTGGCCGGTTGCCACCATGTAACTAGTTCCGAACTTGTACATGCACTCCTCCTGGTGTCCCTGGATGTGCAGTGCGGGTACCGACCATTGAAGCTTCTCCACGATGTACACTAGATCCGGGGAATGCACCTTGAATCTGGAGACTAAGTTGACCGAGTATTGGCAGGCGGCGTCGTATGAGGCGCGACGGTCGATACTCGCTTCCTCCTTGAGCCACTCCTCGAAATCGAACACGAATGTGACCTCGCCCTCGTGTTTCTGGGCGAGTTTTTGGCGGATGGCTCTTGCCAGCGCAAGGTCGACGTTGGCATACCTGCATTAATTCGCCTCAGCCTCGTTTCACTCTTTTATGAAATAAAGAATCGTCATACCGTTCTCCAAACTGCAAGTCAACGGACGCCTTGATGAATACATGACTGCATTGCACATTCACGATGCCCGTGATCTCCATATTCTTGAACTTCTTCTTGTCCTGGTTGTTCACCGCTTTGAGATAGTTGCAGGTAGATTTCTGAGGCAAGGAAACCCGTTAGTATTCGCGCGCACGCATGGAACATGAACAACTCGCCTCCTTGGTCACTGGGGCCCTCTTCAGGTGGTCGTTAAGGACCTCGTTGGTCGGGAAAAAAGTGCTCCCTCTGTATAGAGAATAATCGAGTGGATCGCTGTTCTTCGTCGACTTGTTGCAGTGAAAGTTGCCATCCGCGGTCTGGCGCTCCTGATTTAAATGCCTGAAGAATCTTTGAGATGCCGTCCGACCACCATTGAACAAACATACCTCAGATGACTCGGCAGGGCCAGAAGCCGTTTATCCATATTGAACCCCGGTTCGGGGCAAGAGGGGCAGTACAACATCATATTTCCGGGCGGTCGATACGGGAGAAACTTGTTGATCCCATGTTCCTGCCCCAAGCGCTTTCTGGTGGTGAGAAAGCTCCACATGCGGCTACACCGGATGAAGTTTTCATACATGTCCTGCAAATGCTCCGTCTGAGTAACTTGACTACGTTCGGACAACTCTGCCTTACCGGGACACTCGCGGTAAACGAGTTGTCGCTGAGACGCCGTAAAGCCCCACAATAATCGAAAGCGGCGCCTTTCCCTTCCAGGTGGTGTATTTGGAACTGTTTGAGCGCATTGAAAGTGATAGCGCTTTTGGGTTCCGCGAATGTACAGGGAAACAATCGGGCGTCCATTAGCTGGTCGACCCGGTCGAGTGTTGGACGCCCTTCCGTTCCCCAGTGGCCACAGAATTGAATCTGGAGGGCATGAATGCCAGTCTCGGCCGTGATTTTGAACCCCATGGGCGGAGGAGCATTACCACAGGGTTTACCGTGGTGGCCGAGCTGGAAGGGCGCACCCAAGGCGGAAATGGTGTGGCGTACGAAACACCCCAAGTCTAGGTCCCACACTTCTGCCCAGTGAAATGGATTGTTGAGGTGAGCGGCGACGAAGCAAGACTTGCACGATGGCTCGGCCTGGCTGCAGTTGAAGCATTTCACTTCGCGAACCGCCGTCGGCGTCCCGCACGCACAGGGTGATCCCATACTGGCGTCGGCTTCGTCAGACTCCAAAATCTTGCTCGTGAGGTATGGAACTCGATCCATGAACTGCGCTACTATCCTGGCCGTCTATACCCTGGTCAGCAAACATTCTTGATCCTGCGACAAGTAGCGTACCTCTGTCTGCCGTTCCTCAGTTTTGTCCTTCTGCTGCCTCTTCTTCTTCTTCCCTTTCTTCGGCTCCGTCGGGTTCAGCACGAGGGGAATCGACCCGGGCGCCATGAGCTTAGTTCTCTTCATGATGTTGCCGCGAAATTCAATCCGGTCCGTCGAGTCGCTGGGTTCATCTATCACAAAATGAGACCCCCGCTCTCTCAGTTCCCGCTTCCTCTTGCCATCCTTCTTGTTGCCGCCGCCTACATACATGACGATGTGCTGGTGAGCGGTGCTTCCGCAACACGTAGAGCAGAAAGTAGTGCTGCTGGAATCGGGGCGGGGCGACGTGGCAGGAGAAGAGGATTTAGCCGGCTTTATCACGTGGAGATTCAAGACAATAAGGGCGGTGATCGAGTAGGCGAGGTGTGCTCCGGGTACGGCGGCACAAGACTCCGCGGTCAGAGTTGGAATCGGAGGTGAGGGGACGAGTGTACCATGACGAGGAAGCCAACCCGGAGGGGCCGCAGACACCAGCAGAAGGGGCTTGGCCAAGAGAGACTCGGGAGTCCCGAAATGTTTGCACGTGTTGTTTGCGCGTGCCGTCGCCCTCGAGGTGGTCCTGTGCTACTTGATGGTTTTATAGGAGGGTCGTAGGGGGCAGAGGATCGACTTACGTGTAAGGAATCGACGCAGCTGCCGCCGGAGAAGGGGCCTGCCAGCCAACCGAGATGCGAAGGGCGTGGGTTCATCATCCTGCGCGCGGTGATCCAAAGGGACCAGCGTGCGACGTGAAGCTGACATGTAGTCAGCTCGGGTACTTTGAGAGGTCGGGACATTCCTGCACAAAATGACTAAGTTACAGGAGTCGAAGAAAATGGTGACTTACCTGTACATGTCGCACACCATATTGCCAGCGACGACGACGGCGCTGGAGCCGAGTTCGAGCACGGGGGCGGTGGGAGGGGATACTAGAGCATCATGCGATAAAGGAACTAAGAAAATAAGGCAGAAACGAGTGAGTTACATTGTGTCGAGTGGAATAAAGGGTACCTTACCTGTATATGTCGCGCACGACGTTGCCAGCGACGAGCATGCGGCTGGAGCCGGATTTGAGCACAGGAGAGGCGGAAGGTGATGTTACAGCATCAGGAGGTAACGAAACTAAGAAGAACAAGGAAGAACTGAGTGAGTTACAGTGTGTCGAGTCGACAAAATGGAAGCTCACCTGTATACGTCGCGCACGACATTGCCAGCGACGACGACGGCGCTGAAGTCAATTTTGAGAACGGGGGAGGCGGAGGTCTTCTTATATCATCTGGCGGTAACGAAAATAAGAGGAGTAGGAAAGAAATGAATGAGTTATAGCGTCTCGAGTAGAAAAGATGGTCGCTTACCTTGTATATCACGACGTTGCCAGCGACGACGGCGGGGATGGAGCCAGATTTGAGCACGGGGGAAGCGGGATGTAATGCCAGAGCATCGGGCGGTAACGAAACTAAGAAGAATAGGGACGAAATCAGTGACCTACAGCATGTCGTTTCAAAGAAATTGGTAACTCACCCATTCATGGCATCGAGGCGGGGGCGGAGTATTTTGAAGCGTCTAGCGCGCCACAGCGGGTCGATACGCATCCAGCGCACCACTTCTTGACAATAAGTAGGTACAGTAAGTATAGAGTCCGTTGGATGAAAAAAGTAAACAAAAAACAAAATAAAAATATGGAGGTCTCGTCGATGAAAATGGCCGTTTGAGGAGTACGTACATAAAGAAGAGACCCAACATGTAGGTAGGTAAATAGGTAAAAATGGCCGTTTGTCTACGAAAAATGGCCGTGCCATAACCGAAGAAAAGAAGGGAAGGGTTGCTGACATAAGTCTGGCAAGACCGACATGTAGCCTGGTCTAGCAGTGGCATGTAGCCCGCTGCGTGGTTTTGAGTGTTTTGGGGGTAACCTGGGATTGCGCGGCTGGGGTGGGTCGTGGTGGCTGAGCGGCGGTTTGACGGAGCAGGGAGTAGCGAAGGAGGGAGGAGAGGGGAGGAGAAGTGAGGAGAAGGAGAGGAGAGGAGAGGAGACCCGACGGGGCCAACGACGCGCCCGGCGAGGTCGATGCGCCCAGTGTGGTCACTGGTGGTGGGCGCAAAGGTGGCAATGAGCGGGGTCACGTTTTTTTTTGTCACGTGAAATCTCTATGTTTCCCTCAAACTCAAAGCCAACTTTCGCACTTCTCCTCTATGAGTGAGTTCGTGTGCACGAGAATTCGTGACAAAATTCTGACCTGCTCACTCTCTCTTCTCCTAGATTCTTCGCACCATACCCAGCCAGGACAGAATTCCACACCATCTCCAGGGACCCGCGTCCTCAGACTGAGCGCCAAGTACTACCAAGTCGGGGAGCTCTACAAGAGGTCCCTTATCCATCTCTCGTCTGCTTGTCCAACGGAGCTCCCCCATGGTCCCTTTTCTCGTCCTGGGATGTACAAGATTCCATATCCATTCCGGTTACTCTCCTGAGTCTCCTCGCTCGCGACATGGGGATTGACTCAATGTGCGATAAAGGTAGTAGGGTACATCAAATAGAGAAAATTCCGAATCAGACTGGACGGAAAATGTGTATGTGGAAACGAAAGGCAGAACGAATGGAGCGAAAATGCGGATCCCAGTGGTGGTTTGAAGAACGGAATGAAACCAAGTGTGAAGTCAGGTAGAGCTGTGTGAAGGGCCGGACACATTGACCCGGAAGCGACGACTCACAGCTGATTTAGCTAGAGGGAAACAGATAATTTTACGGCTGAATCTTGATCAGAAAGGCACGGAATACGGATAATTCAATCGGAAAGGAACCAAGAAATGTGGAAGGGAAGGAAACCAGAGTGGGTTAGATTGGAGCTCGAGGAGCAGATAGAGCTGTGTGGAAATGCCGGGTACTATCCCCACAGTCTACTATACGCATATGCCCAGCGTCTCCCAACCAGTAGAACGGACAAAGAAAATTGCATTGAGATGTGAGTGGAAGTGCAAGCAGAAAGGGTTCTATAGAGGATCTAATATTCGGTGGAAATGGATGAGGGATGGAAAAGATGAATGTGGAGTGTTCCAATTCATAGATTTCTACCTACAGACACAATGGTTATAAGAAGACCCAGGAAAAGTCGCTTGAGATAAAAGTAAAGGACGTTCGACACAACGAATTAGACCCCCAAACCAACAAATTATATTCACATCTACACACATACATCGTTGTATACAAAGTCCTTATCAATACTTTCTTCCCTGGGCCGAAAAACCCACGGTGCTCGGGGTGGGGGATCCGGACGCAGATGGGGATCCGAGGGACGCGGCTGCGGACGGACACAGCGAGGAGGACGTGGACGTGGACGTGGAACCAGCGGTCCGGGGCGTCGGCGTTGTCTTGGGCGTCGGCGTCGACGCACCCCGCACCCCGCACCCGCCGCCCGCACCCGTAGCGCCTCCGCCCGCTTCTTCTCCCGCTCTGAGCCTGGGTAGCGGCGTTGTCTTATGCGTTGGCATCGGCGCTGTCTTAGGCGTCGGCATCGACACACCCCCACCCTCCACCACAGCCTCCACCCGCACCCGCAGCGCCTCCACCCCCTTGCTCTGAGCCGCATACCGTCCGGGGTCACTGCGAGTGCCTAGATGCACGTAGAGTGAGCAATGTCATACAGTGGAATTTATACCCACGTACTTCTCCGATTTCGCAGCCAAACCGTGGAAGGTTCATTTCGTTGGCGGACTGATTCAAGTACAAAACTGTAACTAAGTGAAAACCCTCCTGAGAATTATATTAGCCATTCGGATAAGATCATTAGACTTCAAAACCTTACCTGATGATCGGCCAACCCAAGACGGCCAGATAATGTTCCACCACCTGTATCAACATTGCGTCGAATGCGAATTTCTCTCGATGTTTGACGCCGCAGAACGGGCATGGAATCGGGCGGAGCCAACTCCCCGCGCGTTTATAATGTTCGTGGATGATACGTTCTGAAAAACTGTCAGTCGAACACAAGAATTAATGAAAGGCTCACCAAACTTCGCTGCGAACGGCACTTCCCAGCAAATAGGGAGCCAGACCTGAATCTCCCCCTGACACTGCCGCTCCCATTCCCCTTTACGCCGCGTCGGGTTATCGGAACGTCCCAACTTCGCCGTCGAGAACTCCGGGTCGAAGTACGCGTAGAACGTGCCGGGTCGGTCAGAGGGGGAGGGCGCAATGGTGATCGCTGTAGCGGTAGGCGGAAGAAACGCCATGGCTGTGGAACATCAGCACCGAGAAGAATTCAAATACGAACTCACCTGGTTTGGGTTTCAAGTCGGGTGCTCGTGGTGGTTGTGGTTGAAGAGCAAGAAGCCGAAAGGCGCCCGTCGTCGCTTTTTATACCCGAAGTCCGGAATTTTCCGCGGGCTTTGAAACGTCAGCGCCGAGAAGAAATAAAATGCGAACTCACCTGGTTTTGGTTTTTAAGTCAGGTGCTCGTGGTGGTCGTGGTTGAAGAGGGAGAGGCCAAAAGGCGCCCGTTGCCGCTATTTAGTACTTATACCCGCAATTCGAGATTTCCCGCGTATATGTTGTTCAGGGATATATTCTTTCGTCGCTTGCCTGCGCTCCCTTCAAAAAAGTAAGTGCGATCGTAAATGATTGACGGGATGATTGACAGGTACTGTCACCGCATAGATCGGACCGGTGGCGGTACCTGTCAATACACCAATCATGAACTCCCAAAATGGTAACCGTCGCGAATATCCCACTTCAAAATAATGACTAGTCACAGAAGTCTACGAAGTGATAGTTAGAACAGATCATCGACGAAGGCAACTGGTTTCGCACCACGCGCATCTCGTCGATTCGTACAAAGACAGTCCTTCCGGCGTAGTGAGGAAATCAAACACAATTTTTCGAGTGAATTCATAACGAGGATAACAATATATAAGTAGTAGCTACGTATTGATGTACTAGCTGAAGGTCCGAAAGTATGGAATTCATTAATCAATAATCTCAACGTCGGAGTCGGAGTCGGAACACCCGGGGGCATCGGAAGAGTCGACAACCCACGGATTTTCAACCGATCCCGGTGCTGGAGTAGCCGGAGGAGGAGGCGGAGGAGGCGGCGGCGGAGGAGGAGGCGGAGGAGGAGGCGGAGAAGGGGAAGGAGGCGCCAGTCTGATTCTTTTGATGGCTGAAGCCGATTGCTCGGGGGCTTTTCGCTTCGCCGCCAACACCGCTGCGACATGTGAGGACGACGCAGTGGGTGCAGCCCCGGAGGCCGCGTCCGAGTCCTTATGCGGCGAGGAGGAAGAGGGAAGGGAGGAAGTAAACGAGGAAGGGGACGGCGTAGGGAGTGACGCTAAGATATGTCAGTGAGATCAACAAGTTGTATGCGCAAAGTAACCTACCTTCCTCATCCTCTACTTCGGCCAACGCCCGTGCGCGCTCCTGCCATCGGTCAATCCAATGGCATTGTCCGACGCGTAACTCCTTCTTCCGGAAAATCATGAACTTGCCGCGACGAACCAAGTTGAGGAGTTCGGGGACGTCGAAGTAACGTTCCTCGAACACACAGTAGTAGCAGAATTGAGCTACCGACAGGAGGGGAGGAAGCGGATAATCCCGCACGCGGAAGTACTTGACGTTCGGAACGCAAAAGACAGCATGATATGGCTCGGGCTCGCCGTAGAAAACAACGCGAATGTGGCGACCTGAAATGCATATAAGCGCGAACCCGCATATTAAGTGCGGGGGCATACCGAGCACCGGGGTGGGCAGGACTATAGGCAGAGTCTCTTCGACGGGGTCATAATCTGCACAGAGATAAAAACTCAGGTGAGAATCAGCGAAACGGCCATACAACTCACTTCCGAACTCATCTTCCGATTCTGGAAGTGCCTTCGCTTTGCCCTTGCCCTTGTCTCTTGCCATGGCCAAATCGTCCGGTATGTCATCTGCATGGAAATTGAGCGATTGTGAGAAATCAATTCGGTAAGATACTTACCAATATTCTCTAAGATATCAGGATCTTCGGGGACGAAAGAAGTGTCCATGTTTTCCAGGATAGCTCTAGCGGCTTCTAGTTTGCCGGCTGTAAATCGCGTTAGCACATACAGATAGAAACAGGGAAACAATGGACATACCGAGCCACGCCGCGGCTCGCTCGGGAAGGGGAAGGCGCATCCCATCCTCGAAGAAGCCATAATAAGTCGCCATCGCAGAGTCGAGTGCCTGGAGATGTTTGTTGACCGCGATGGCGACTTCGGTCTGTTTCTTGAAGTAGTCCCTGAGCAAGCGCAACTTGCGCGCCGTTGCCTGCGGAAGAAACCTGCCGTATTGAGTGCGGCACCTCTCCCCGCGTGCACCCTCGTTGCGGGCGAGAGGTCCTATTGGACCGGGACATCTGATAGACCAGCAACCAATCGCCATTGGATTGCCCTCGCCATCCTCCATTTGTATATAATGGGAGTGGCCCCATGGGCATGGGGCAAAGGTGAACTGGCTCAACCTGAGGCCTGGTACGAGTTCCAGGATCAAGAAGCACACGAGAGAGTGGGGAGATCGTATCTCCAGATCTTCAAGGGATTTGGGGATGAGAGGTTCCATGTCGGGCTCTGGTGAGGGAGTATCCATGGCGGAGCGATGAATCGACATTGACGGACGCTCACCTCTTTTAAACCGAGAAACTGGGCCAAAGCACAGTTGTCGGTGCTTAGACCTCGCTTTGACATGCGGCGGGCCCGGACCGGGACCCAAAGCCAAGAGCGATTCTGACGAAAGAGATGAGAATTTTTTTCAAGACGTAGTCAAAAGCGCGCACACTCTTGGAAGCAAATCATATATAGCATTAAACGCCTTAATTCCAACTGCCGAAATAAGTTCATCATGTTCACGAGTACAACTAATGCCTCCTTTCAGACCTCCTCATCATCAACAGCCTGTAAGTAGCTCAGGCATATCCTCATCGTCCTCTTCATCGTTCGGGAATGCGGGTTCGTAGCAATTAATACTGAACGCGGTTCCGTAAATCATCAGTACGTCGTCTAGATGTCACAGCAATTCACATACGGGCGGCGGAGGGCAATGTAATACATGTGATCCACCGCGATGTTGCGCTCTCCGGTTTGAGCATTGACGAAGAGCTGTCGGTCTACGAGAATCGTTGAGGCAATGAGTTGCGGAATAGACAAGGCCACTTACCGGAAAGCAGGAACACGTTCTGGCGCATCTGCAGGTACTTGATGCGTTCCGACGTCGCGATGTACTGCCGGCAGCCAATGGCGGACTTCATCTGGCGATCACGCAGGACCCGAATTTCTTGATCCAGTAGGAGGACCTTCCGGTCGTGAACGGCTTTGAGGATGAAACCAAATTCGGTCAGTCCACAGTCTCGCATGCATATCCTAGGGCATACCGGGTTGAAGTTCCGCCCAAGCAAGCTCAGCTTCTTGGGCGTGGAACTTGCGCTGAGGAGACTTGTACAGCACAATATCACGGCCTATATGAAAAATCAGTTAACGTTAAACGAACCAGCGAAAGGCTCACGCACAGTGGTTAGAGGAGGTCATTTCTGCGAGGGTGGTGCGTTCTGACTTCGCTGTTCGGTTTTCAGAGTACGTCGTGCAAGACAAAGACGACTGACTGGGCGGAACAAGACAATAGTGAGACTGATCGATCGATGCATCCTTGGTGCAATGGTACCCCATGACCGACGCGAGACAAAAGCACAGCCGACATGGAGTCAGGCGCATGGTGGGTGAGATCGAAGCTGACCTGTAGTCAGGCGCAACACCGACATGAAGTCGGGCAGAGAGGTGTGAAAATGATGCAATCAATTACATCAGCAATTGCATCCACTCTCTAAGTCGCATCTCGCCATTTCCGCGGTCTCGCTATTCCTCTCTTCTTGAGCCTGACTTCATGCCGGCGCCTGGGTTGACTTCGTCGCCACTGTTTCGCAGTGCTTGACTACAAGTCAGCAGCTTTGGCCCTTCAAGCTTGGACCACCAAAGCGCACAATAAACGATCAACAACGGCCCCTACCACTGTTTCGCTTGGGTCTCTTGTTCCGCTTACTTATTGTATCGGCAGCAAGTTTCACTTCGGTACGAACCGCTTGCTTATTGTTACTCCGCGGTATTGTTACTTGGTCCAGCAACTGGAGCGCAAGACGTTAAATACGGGCACCTCGAAAGGTGACAACTCGTTTCTCATATGCCTTTAGATCTCGATAACGCTAGCATCATCAAGTTGTTTCTCTCTGAAGCTGTTGGTCCTCCTCCGGACAACTTCGAGGACTGCGAGCAGCATCTCGAACACATAATCTCGATCTACACTGCGCAGAAGAAAAACAAGCACGGTACAATTGATCTGAGTCGGCTGGCCCAGTACACGTCATATGTCAGTTTTCTACATTCCTCGCGCATTTATGTCCCTGATTCCAGACCGCGCAGTGTCCCGCCGCGAAAGGCTCCAAATGCTGCACGAAGAAAACCGCCAAATTGCCCGACCAGCGTGTCCAGGCGTTGGCGTCAGGGGTAAACGAATTGAAGCAGGACGCCCCCACACACCCTGATTTGACAGATCGTATGTTCTATTTCACTCGCGTTGTTTCTCAGCTGATTGGTCTCGATTCCAGACGCGAAGGACATGGCAATTGAGAGGGGCAAGGTCGCAAAGGAGGTGTGGGAGATGACAGTTAGAGCGGGAGGGGGGGGCGAGAAGGCTCGCACGGCGTCAGGTATGTTATCTTTCATTCACAAGCTATTTTCTTTGCGTATTCAGGCCCTTTTGCAGGCAACCGCGCCCAAGCCGTCAGTGTCAATCGTAAGTTGATTGTCTTTTTACAACACACTTTCATACTTAGCACTTGCGCACGCAGGCAAGGTCAAGGCCTCCCGCGCCGAGAAAGCTGGCAACGTCGACCTTGGTAAGTTGATTCCTTTTTCTACAACGCACTATACTAAGGGTTCCCGCAGGCAAGGGCAAGGGCAGAGTGCCAGCAACCCCGGCTGTGGCCCCGATCAACGAGCACGACGATTACAGTGCGCTGATGTACGCCACCAAGGATATGGACAGTAAGCAACCCACTACTATGTCTATTGCACGCGAATGCTGAGATATTCCAGCACGCCGCATTACTATCGGAGTTTACAACGCTGCTGATTGCCCGGCTCTCGAATATGTCGTTTGGGTCCGCTTTTTGCAACACTTCGACATATCCTACTACAGGATCGCGTCCACTGCTGGCATTTTCGGTCGTCGTTCGGTCCCATTCCAACGCTATTCTGTTTTTGAACACTGCTTCATCCAAGAGACGCTCGTGCCGATTGATGTGAGAAGGCGCGGAGAGTTTCTGCTATACAAAGTCGCAGGGCTGGCGGAGGAATCTTGTCCTGGTATTGAAGAGTGGAAAGCTAAACTTGAAAAATCAGCCATTCCATGTCAGTCCTTCTATCAATCCTGCTCGAAAATAACTCAAGAGAATGTAGATCTTGAAGAGCTCTCTGGCGACGACGACTCCAACGATGCCAGCGACGACTCGGACAGCCGCGATGGGAACGACTCCGACGACGACCAGGACGACTCCGACATAGAAATCGTTTCATACTCTTCCCATCCCCTGCCGTCCTCTTCCGGAACCGCCTCTTCGTCATCCGCCCTTGGAAGTAGTCAGGCCAACAAACGGAAGAGAGGAGAGTTCATCCAAGGATCTTCCAAGCGTCGCAAAGCCTCCCCTCCTCTCTTCGTCCAGGGATCGTCCAATTCTACCGGGAAGCGGGTCCCGGCCGTGAAGAAAGACAACGCTCCCGAGTTCGTTGAGGGATCTTCCAAGGCCACCACAGAGGGGTTCCATTCCAAATGGCTGGATGCCGAAATCGTGGAGAGCGACTCGGAGTAGGACGTTTGAACATTTTTATACAATAAATACTTGCAGTGTCGTACATTATTAACTTACACTGGGGGCACACTGTCTATTACGGTGCCCGGAAATCCCCCGGAAATCACACGGATATCCGAAATGTTCCGAACATTTTCGGGGTGATTTCCGAGCACCGCAAATAACCCGGAAATCACAAAAAGAACCAAGATTTCCGCGGTCCGTACATTCATGATTTGCGGTGTCCGGAAATTTGATGTAAATAGTGAACAAGCCTCGAGGCAACAATTGCTTGATAAGGGAATAAATACAAGCAGCTGACTTCTGGGACCCCCGGCACTTCCAATATCCATATCCAAGAATGAAATAGGTTCTCTTTCACAAAACATATACTTGAGTGCCCGTACTTATACTCGATTTTCAAAACAACTTTGAGGGACTACATGTACAAGGCACAGTGTAGTACGTACAGACAGTACTGCATGACGCAAGCTGCATCGACCTCTGCGTCTGCGCTGCCTATTGGCGGCGTGGTATCGTGTGGCGCATGCTGCTTTGGCCCCGGCCACATCGTTGATTGCGCATGGAGCGAGGAAGAGGTGCGCGGCGTCAGCACCCGAGGGGCTTTGTCGGACGGTGCACCCGCTGGTACTACCACTCCACTTCAACTGTCCCGCAAACCTAAACGAACCGCCCCTGCCCCCGCTCTCCATCAACTCGCAGATCCGGACGGCGAGAAGGACGAATCGACGGGGACGCGAGCGGGGCTGAAAGCGCTAGTGGTCATCAGCGTCGGCGTCGTCATGCGCTGCATCCTGGAGATATGCGCGCAGTTCGATGCTGTGACGGGGCGGTGTTCAAGTGCTATTCCGACAATCCAGATGCACCGGAAGCTCTGAAGATAAAGTCGCATCAGCACCACATTCGCTGCCCGCGGAAATAATCAGATCGTGAAAGCCCCGCTTTCTAGGCGCGAGCGATCTATACCCATGCGTTCCTTCATGATTCCCGCTCGAGCGGCGATGGAGGTGATGCTGTGAGGGGGGCGGCGGCGGCGTTGGATGTGGTGCTGATGCTGGTGCTCGAGGAGCGCTAGGAGGTTCGTCGCGCCCAGAATAATGCTATTCCAATTGAACTTGCGCACCTCGCCCGTGTCCCAGGAAACCTCAACGCGCTCCTCGAGCACGCATGAACGTCATCTCGAAGACGCCCGCACTCACGTGGATCTTGATGTGCGAGAGCGCAGGATGTCGGCGCATAGGTCGTCAGCTTTGGAGGTGCGGCGGGAGGCGATGATTACCTGCGCAGCGTTGGGGGTATCGTCAGTCACGGGAGGAGCCTGAGAATGGGAGAGGAAAGGGAAGGAGGGACGCACGGGGTTGTGCGAGCAAAGCACCTCGACCCCAACCTTCTTGGTCGTCTTGAGCACGTGCAAATTCGGCTCGGTTCGGGGGGAGGCGCGGTGGAGTCCAGCGGCGAGGGGCGCGGGCGACGGCTCGAGGAGGACGACTTCCTTCTCGACCTTGCGCAGGATCGTGTACGCGATAGGTAGCGTGCTCTGTGACAGAAGAAAAGACGAGAGGAGACGAAACGCGCCGCGTCGCCGCCCCTCCCACAGCCGCCTCAGCGTATCTCGCATCTCGCGCTCCCCTCCCCTCCTCCCTTCCTCCACGCACAAAGCGAAAACGGAAGCGGGGGCGAAGGGCGAAAGAGGGGGACGGAAGAGGCGAGAGCGGCCTCCCCGGATGGGTAACGCGAAAGCACGCATGCGCGCCGCACCCTCATCTGCGAGTGCGTGGGCGTTATTCGAATCGTCGGGGTCGGGAGGGGGAGGGGACTTCGTACTTGGGTATGTCGGCGACGAGGAAGTCGAAGTCGAAGCCCGGCGACTCAAACGCGACGTCGGCAAGTCACATCTCACATTTCACGCATCCACCCTCCACCCGCCTGCCCGCCATAATCCCAATCAGCGCCCCAGCTGCGAAATAAAATCCAAAGACGACGCACCGTGTCGAATATGCGCGCGCGGTCCCAGCCCGAATTCGAGGGTGAGCTTGTAGATAAATTTGAGGTGATGGAAGGTGGAGATACGTTTTGAGATGTTGGTGGAAGGAAGGTGGAGATACGAACACAAGCCCAAACAGCAACTCGTTGTAGAACAACATCGAGATTGTGTATGGTTGCTTCTGTTCTGTCGAGCAGCAAAGGGGCAGAACGCGCAGAACACGGCTTTGGCGCCCCCCACCAAACACGAAGATCTCCTCCGCGACTTTGTACACGCTGGGCGCCCTGGTCGAGCTCATGCGCACACTGACATTGCACCCGTCACGCGCCGCGGCGCTGACCATCGATGATCAAGGACGCGCAGGAGTATAGAACTCAAATGTCCAGGGCAAGTGCGCCGTTGTTCGGGTGGACAGTCGACACCATTGTCGCGGGGGAGAATTTTATGAGCGTCGCATGTTCGAATTACCGCGCAGGAGAGTACATACAAGCACATCAAGGAATGAAATCCAACGTCCTCTTACTTACAACATGCTCTTCAACCCTCAGCACTCAGTGGAGGGGAATGGTGCGCGGGGATGGGATTCATGGGAACCAGAAGATGTGCAGGGGAGCGAGGCTTAGTCTCCCTGAGGCAGAGTAGCTCAATTCCTTCGAACCTTCGTGCCTCAGGATATCCTTGATCTGACGATCCTGAGGTTGCGAAGGTTCGACGGTTACATGTCTGCCTCCGGGAGACTAGCGAGGCTCCCAGGCAGGAGCAACGGTGTGCATGGGGGAGGTTACTGCGACCTCGGGGGCCTTGCAAGCGTCTGATCGAGCGCAGGTGCAGTGATGGCACTGTGCCCAGAGGCGCGCTCGAGTGCCTTATAAGCCCTCAGCGCTCAGCGCCCAGCCCTTCGACGTTTGACGGACTCATGCCACTCTTGTCTTACTCAACTCACTCCCTTGTACCTAGCTAATTTAATATGCTTTTTCAGTCGTTGCTCAGTAGTGGCTCGCACACCATCTCCTTAAGAGAGCCGCAAGTCAGCAAAAAGCAAGCAAGATGTTAACGAGCGCACACCCTGACTTTGCAGCTGCTTGCGCACACCTCGATTTCGCCAAGTCCAAAACTACGGACGCGCGGGTACCTGTGGCCCAAGAGAAAAGGTTGGAAAACTCGCAGATGAAACGGACGAATGACTTACATTGCGCGAAACATCTGCATTTCACAGTAACAGGAGTGCATGCTTGAGCCATTGCCACTAAGAGAAATTCAGAGCTGTACGAAGGACATTGGGAAAGACAGACCTGAACCGACTTTGGGTTGATGCAGCGCAAAGATCGCGATCATGTGAGGAGGGGTCCTACAACACACGCACAATTAACTCGGTTGAAATCAGGATGAAGGATAGACGGACCGCCGGTTGCCGCTGGGGTTACCATTCATCCGCTTCATTACATTCTTGCTGTCCGCAGGCGGTGCGGTGATTCGCGTAGGCGGAATGACTCGCGCTTCGCTACGGAACAATAAAATCCAATGTGACGTAAAAAAGAGTGCCTTCTAGTCCTCAATGCTCCGCGACCTCCTCCAAAAGTCTTGACCGCAAGGCAGGACCGTCAGAAATGTAGAATATAGTCCCAAAGTTACTCACCTGAATTTGGTGAAGCGCTGAGGAACAGGTCGTCTTGTCGTTGAATCGGATTTGTATAGGCGTTACACAGGACACATTCGGTGGCCTGCGACTTGACTTGTACGACAAATGGAACCATCTCCAATGTAGTTAAGTTTCGCTCCTTGTCTTCGTCGAAATCTGAGACAAACATTAATCAGCGCCAGCTTGTGGCAAAAGAAATGGCACCGCACAGAATGAGTGGGGAGTCCCGCATGTCGCATGTGCAGCTCCAGGACTGTCGGAGGTTACAACTCCCATCAGACTATGTGCGCAGTAGTCTGATGGGAGTTGTAACATCCGACATGGGGACGAGGAGGTGGAGAGCATCATGCTCCTATTGGATGGCCCGACCCTTCAGAAATGTTCAAACCGAAGATTCAACTACATACAGAGAAACGGAACACACCTGGTAACTTGGGAGCGGAATAAGAGGTTACATAGGCGCGCTCGCTGCGGTGTTACCCACGCGAAGCTGACTTGAAGGCGGGCGTCCAGTCGCAAGACACTCGCTGCGGTTACCCGCGCAAAGCCGACTTGGACAGGATTTGGACCTTAGCCTCAAGACACTCGCTGCGGTTGCCCGCGCGAAGCCGACTTGAAGGCAGGCGTCCAGTCGCAAGACACTCGCTGCGGTTACCCGCGCGAAGCCGACTTGGACGAAATTTGGACCTTAGCTTCAAGACACTCGCTGCGGTTGCCCGCGCGAAGCTGACCTGGACAATGTCTGTGGCGTCACTCAGGACACTCGCTGCGGTTTCACCCGCGCGAAGCCGAACCCTGGACGATGCCACGTTGTCGGCAAGGACACTCACTGCGGTGTTACCCGCGCGAAGCCGAAGCTTGGACAATCTGCCTATTCTCAGACCCACCCAACGATGAGATGTGCGGCTTACAGATGAAGTCGGCTCAAAAAAGGTGTTCAATTGAGGTAACGAAACAATTGAGAGGTATTCTGAGTTTGTGGGGGCATGCATTACAATAGACATTGGGGGTCTCCGCTGATCACTGAAGCAGAAAGGAGTCAGGTTAGCATCCACCAATGCACTGTGTGGCATAGAAGAATTACTCCAGAATTTTGTGTCTTCAGGTTCTGTGGATGGTGGCCTTGTTGTTAGGGTGGAGGCGATATACGAGGAGTGAACACGACCTAAACACGAGGCAACATTTGATGGGACACCAAACAGGCGGCCCGGCTCCCGCGTATGTCTAGGTAACTTGGGGCATAGATATATATCTACCCTTTTGAATGCTCGGGCCAATCCCGTGGGCAAATCTAATGTTTGCACATACATTCTGGCTCCCGCTTCCTTCGACGCAGGTCCCGAAGCCGCACACGCGCCGCCGAGGCGAATCCGCCTCGGGCGTGGCGTGTGCGGCTGCAGCTGGCAGTACCAATGAGTGTGCGCCGAGTCGCAGAGAAGAACCTGCGGTCTCGACGTGGACGAAGCGCTCGGGTTCCATGCGACCTCAGTGAAGGCAGAATCGGGCACGCCAAGTCAGAGCAGTACATCGCATGCGGAATCCGACCCCGCGTGTTTTTATGTTGGGACGCATGGTTAAGCTACAGATTCTGTATCGCATCGGCCACAGCGTGAATCGAGTAAAAGACTGCGCACCTTCTCGAGCGTTATGACCATAATCTTGCCGCCTGCACACGCCGGGTCAAAACTGCGAGTGCGCGCCGGAAAAGCTGCTATCTAAAATGTGCGGTTAGCGAATGGAAGTCCTGCGGCAGTGAGTCGCTCACCGAACGTCAGTGTGTGCGCGCCCTGACTTGGCGCTCATTCCTCCGCCGGATGCATTCCTGTGAAGGACCCATGCGCCACCCAAGGAAGCACTGCGTAGGATGGCGCATGCAGCACCTGTTGGCTTGACCGAAGAAAGCAGCGACCCGCCTTCTCCTGCGGGTATGCGAACCAAACCGTCTACGCGCGCCCTCCGACGCGCGAGGAGCGGGCACGCGCAGGATTGGATCGGGTCCTTACGTCGGGTCGAGTGGGGTCCGCGGCATCGTCGTCCCGGAAGGGGTGTGAGGGGCCATCCTCGGCCGATGATCTGGCGCGCTGCACTTCCATAGAAGAACTTCACTTCTTTGCCTGATAAGCGAGTGCCCAACGTGTACCCCGACCCGATGAGCACTGCACGCGCCGTGCAAACGTGCCATACAAAACGGCGAACGAAGGCTCTGGATCGGAATATTCTGCTCCTGCTCCTGCTCCTATCCATACGTATGGGACCCCTCCGCCAAGCGCGAGTCGAAAAGATGTGGCATACAACCGCGCCCTATGAGAGAGTGCACGGCGCGGAACCCAACCTGATCCCGATGAGCGTTTCACTTGCGGGGGAGACACCTCCAGGAGCTCCCGCTCGTTCGTGATGAGCCCAACCCCGAGCGAGCGCAAATGCGAATGGTGCTCCCGTCGTCTTCGGCGCGCATGGCCCCACCAGTACACGCTGCAGAGCTGCAAGAAGCGACCGCGCGGAACTGAGGATATGCGCACGCACATCGGGGGCTCGTGCTCCGATGCCGATTCCGATTCCGATTCAGGCTGTGGCTGCGGGTGCGGGTGCGGGCGATCCGGGCCTCCAAACGAGCGACCACGAGCCTAGAAGGCTGCGCATTGGGAAGGGCTCCCAAAAACGATCCCAGTCTGCCTCTGCGCCCCTGTGATTCAAACCCACGTGGGATCGACTGCGAGCCTCAGTGCGAGGGCGGACACGGACGCGGGGATTTTGGCGAAATCTCCACTGATGTTCACCATTGAGATAACACGTTCACGGCTCGGGATGCGTCGAAAGGAATCCTAACGACCAAGAGAATTTGAGCAGAAGGTATTTGAACAAAAAATCAATGACTTACATCCACTTTGCTGCAAGGCGCATCTTGGCGAATCTCTGCTGATGTTCGCCACAGCGACGACGTGCGAGGGCTCGGACGGCGGCCTTTGGCGTAATTTATGTTTCACTGCTCGAGACGCGTAACACCCGGCGAGAGGGAGTCGCGGGGAGCAGGACTGTAAGTATGACAATCCAAGAGATTTGAAGAAGATCAGCCACAGCGCGAATCAAGTAAAAGGCTGCGCACCTTCTCGAGCGATATGACCATGATCTTGCTGCCTGCACGCGTCGGGTCAGGACTGCGAGTGTGCGCCCGGGTGATGCAAGCGATTCCGAATCGCTGTTCATTTCGGAATCAGCAAGTGTGGGAGTGAAACAACCATGCACCTGATTTCGGTGGAGGCACTCGCTTGGAGCAGAGGTTAGTTCTGTAGAATGAGAGGTAAGAAGTACATACTGCAGATGTCGAGAAGAAGAAAAAACTGCAAACTCAGAGATTGGCGCTTGGCGAATGAAAGGCTGCTGGGGCTGACATAAGAAATGCGGGGTTAGCGACTGAAAGGCCTGCGACAGTGAGCCACTCACCGAATGTCAGTCTATGTCAGTGCGTGCGCGTCCTGGCTTGGCGCTTGCTTCCTCCGCCGAAAGCGTGTGAAGGACCATTAGTAAGGAAATAAATTTGCGACGGCCGGAGGTATACCTACGGAATCCTGTGATTCAGCAACACGCTAAATAGCTCGGTTAGCGCGACTGCAGCGTGCAGATATTCGAAAGCAGGAGTACACTTTCACCACCAGAGCGCAAGCATCGCGCAAGCCCCACACATAGAAAGGGCGTGTGGGTTCATGCACGACACGCAGGGATCTGTTCCCCACATTGCGCCTTGGTTCAGTGAAATCGCGGACGTCGAGCCCTAGTGCGCTCCCTCCGGTGAGGTGTAAGGCATCAACCGCAGCCGGAGTGCAACGACAACGCTGCGTGCCTTCTCGAGTGATGCGATACATCTCTTGAAGCTGGCAGAAACAAAGCCTAAGCACCAGCATCAGAATTGAGAAACACGGAGTGTAACCGCAACCCACATAATTTCGGCGGAGGACGCATGATGCGTATATAACTCCGGCATATCCGAGAGACAACCGTCGAGGCCCTGTCCGCCGCTCCGTCGCCCGCGGGTGGCAACACGCCGGTCAGAATCTTGTACAGCGTGTCAGCGGTGTCCGCCTTGAGAGGCGCGAGCGTGATATTGGCTCGAGCGTGCGGCGGACGCCAGAGCATGGACGACGTGTACATATTCGCAGCGACGAGCGGGGCTGCCCGCGGGAAGGAGCAGCAGGTTGGCGGCGCGGATGAGGTCCGTGTCGACGAGGGCCTCGGGATTCTTGACCGACGGTAGCGAGTCGATCACACGGGTAACGCAGAGACATGCAAACTCCACGAGCCGCTGCTCCGAGTCAGTTGCGGATGATGGGCCAGCCGCCGTGGATCTGCGACGAGGGGTCGGGCGAGACGTTGCGGCAACAGTTGGACGCGGCGCGGAGCGCGGTGCGTGGGACGGCGATGGAGAAAAAAGGAGGAGTGCGGAGAGCCCGCCCTCGCGCACAATTGAGCTGGGAAACTCTTCGGAGATTTTTTCCATCGTCTGTGGGGCCGTCAGTACTAGGAGACGAGCCAAATGCACCAAGATGTACGCCTAGGGTCTGCTCGGCAAGATCGATGTACGAGATCTTGGATGAGCTTGCTGCAAGACCGGGATTGGGCCGTGGGTACACGGCGGTGTGAGCGACAAAGGAGAGGATTTGAGGTGGTACGTGGGCACTTTTTGGAGGGGTCGGTGGACTTTTCGTCGTCCGAGTTTGGTTTCGGAGCCGCGCGTTTCTTTCCCTGGGGGGTTCGTTGATGGTGAGCGGGGGTTGCGCCGGGGGTTCCTTCTTTACGACTGACGGATATCCGTCAGTTCTTGACGCGAACGGTCACAGTCCTACGCACCTGTGATGTTGACGCGACGCGACTGTTGAGGAAGAGTTTTCAAGTTGTCCTGATATGGCATCGGCTTCGGAACCAAACAAAGGGACTCCACCTTCCACCATCATCTCAAGTTTGAAGCTCACCTCGAAATAGGGTCGCCCGAGACGGACTCGGACGTCCAACGCAACAGTATCCCTCACCACGTACACGCCCGCCTCCACTAGCCTACATCCCGCCGTGATTGGGGTTTAGGCTGGCATGTGTGCGCCTCCGCGGCGTCGCCAGTGTCCCCGTCGCATTGACTCGACCGCACGCCTCCGTATTTCGGATTCGCCCCGCTGCCCGCCCGCACCGTGTACAGTTTCCCTTTGCTCACCCGAGTCGCACACCTCCCGTGCCCACCCACCCAAGTCGGGCTCGCGCGGCCGTGCGCTTTCAAGTCGCCGCTGCGCCAGCTCATTAAGTTAGTATAACTAGATATAATGTGGCGGTCCCCGGCGGGTGTATTGCGATATATTGCGGCCGTTCCCCAAGGTCACGGGGTCTCGGCAGGCGGCATCTCGGGTGCTCTCAGCGGCCGCGGGGGGCTCTCAGGGGCTCTCGGGGTTGCTCTCGGCTGCCCTGTCGGACGTCGAAAAGGCATCAAATTTGGTTGTATTAGCGTTGGGGGGTGTTAGCGTCCAAGATGTACCAAAAAAGTATTCAAAAAGTATTCAAAAAAGACACCCCCACAGCACATCACACCAACGAGGCCACATCTTTCATGTCAACTCGCATCTGCGACCCTTCAGGCGCTGTCGGTTGCGCCCAATCCGCCTTCGTTTGCCGTCGCCGCCGCCGCCGCGGGCGCGCTTCCGGTTGTTGCGCTGCGGGCGTCTTCGTCGAGTAGTGCCTTCAGCCCCCGCTTCAGGGGTGAAGCAACGGGGCGGTTCGTTCCGGTTGGCGTGGGCGGGGGCGCTGGTGCCGCGGTGCTTGGCGCAGGCAGTGCAGGCGGGGGCGCTGATGGCGCGTTGCTTGGCGCGGGCAGCGCGGGCGGGGGCGTTGATGCCGCGGTGCTTGGCGCGGGCAGTGCGGTTGCTGTAGTGTTAGTGTCGCGCACGCATCTGATGAGAACATTTAGTCTGTTGTACCGCAATCGAATAAGCGCTCCTTACCCGAGCATTCCCTCTAGGACCCACGTCACGTCCGCCACGGCGAGCTCCCATTCCTCCGACCCCTCCTCCATCGCATCACGCCACCATTTGAGACAGATGATCACGTTGAGAAACCCGTTTGCTCCGGGGCATCTCAACTGACCCCAATCGCCTTCCCCTTCACGCACCAGCTTCCCCTCTCGTAACCGCCACTCGGGATTGATCGACTCCCACCAACCCCACCACTCGCGGCCAAATCCCTGCGGGCTCAGGTCAGGGGTCCCAACGCGCGCGTTCTTCACCCAAACGCCGACCTGCTTCGGCCGGCGTTTGGCGGGATGCGTCTTAGTCTATTGAAGATTCTATCAGCATGGTTGCCTCCAGAAGGATACAAAGGAAACACGTACACTCGTTTGGAAGGACGATGATTCTTCCAGCTTCCACCACAGCTGTAACAGAACCGCCCAGTTCGTGCCCATCGCACCTTTCTCGAGGATCTTCTTCCCATTCACCGCCCATTTGGCGGGTGCCACAACCCCTGCAGGCTTCCCAGCGGCCGCTTGCGTCGTCGAGGGCGCTTTTCGCACCCGGCTCCGCGTCGCCCTTGGCGTCGACACTACGCCCTCGTCGTCGCTGCTGTCATCGCTGCCGCTGCTTTCGTCGCTCTGGTTGCTATCCCACTCCTCCTCCTCCCCCTTCTTCGACCGTTTCTTTTTCCTCCCTCTCTCCTCCTCCGCATCCCGCTTCTTCGCCATGCCCATGAACGATGCCCCCCCACCAGATAGCCCCCATGCTGCCGTCATAGCACGATTCCTAGCCAGGTTGTTCTCCCGCACGAGCTCGATGCTCGGCATGCGACGCAACCGGCGGATCGTCTCTCCGCGCTCCACAACCCCCATCCCCACCAGCTCCGCGTGCAACGCCGCATTCAACGTGGGAATGCCAAAGGATTCGTCTGCCGGCATGAGCGCTTGCAGCGCGGCGACGTCGGGGACTACCGCACGTGGCGGCGAGCTTGGCGCAGGCGGTGCCGTCGGCGTTGTCTTGGGAAGAGCAGCGGGACGGGGACGGGGACGGGGACGGGGCTTTGCAGCGGATGTGGTAGCGGGCGCAGGTGGATGCACGTCGTGCGGGGCGGCGGGCACGGACGGCACGGGAGCAGCTGCGGTAAGATTCGTAGTAGCGGGCACGGCGGGCGGAATGGCGGGCGCGAGAGGCGTTGCGGATGGGGCGGGTGCAGACAAGATGGACCCCGCCATGATATCTTCGTCATCGTCTACCAACGGCGGCGGCGGCGGTGGTCCCATCTCCACATCACCGTCTTGGTCCGGACTCGCAGGTGGCGCCTCTGACGTGGCTGGAGCCCCCGCCGGCACCGTGGTAGGTGCTGGAGCCCCCGCCGGCACCACGGTAGGTCCTGGAGCCCCCGCTGGCACCGCGGTAGGTGCTGGCGCCGCCGAGCCATCCAGCGGCGCTGCCTGCCCCGACTCCTCTGTTAACGAAGTCAGTACTTATATGTAAGTTCATCTTGTGGACATACCTAAGCTCAGCGCATGCACAAACCGCAAGAAGCGCGGCAGCATTTGGGCATACCCTTCCGGATCCCACTTTGCCCAATCTTTCCCATCCACTAGCCCTGCGTTCGCACTGCGGTATGTTCAGCGCACTGTCGCAATTTGAATCCCAAAAGCAACTTACCTGACGACCTCGAAGGAGTCGCCGTCCGGACACGCGGCCACGATATTCAGTGCGTAGCCTGTGTACGCACGTAGCCCCGCGAGGAGCGGCGTCACCACCGCACTAAAGTTCCCGCGAACCCTGTTCATCGCGTTAGAGCAGCCATCAGAAAAAAGCGCAGACTTACTGCTTCTGTATCTCTGGGTCTACACTAGGCAACCCTTCCTCCCCCTCCTCGTACTCCTCGAGTGCCAGCGCGTGTGCCGCAGTGCAATCCTCCTTCAACTTATCTCTAACCTCCTCGGTCTCCTCCGCAAGCATCTTCTGCGCCACTTTGCATCGCAACGATATCTTCTTCTCTTTCGGTGCGTCGCCATGATCCCTCTCGAATCGCTCGTTAACGGCATCCTTGTACTTGGGGTGGTGCAGATAAAATTGATAGTCGGGAAGACGCCGGGGTGGGGCCTCATTCGCCTGGCGACGCATGCGGGCGAGGAATTCGAAGTAGGGGTTTCCGTGCAACCCCATGATCCCAGGGCGCTGACGGTTAAACCACTGTTTGATTTTCTGAGCGCCGCGTGTGAGTCGAGTCTATATAGTCTAATCTAAACCAAAGATTCGCACCTTAGCCGTCTGTTGCTGGATCTGGGCCTTCTCGTCCTCTTCTTCTAGCGTTAAGTCCTTGTCCAAAGCCTTGAACGCCGCCTCCGCATCGGCTGGCGCCGCTTCAGGCGCATCGGGGGGCTCCTCGTTCAGGGGTATACGCCACGGAAACGCACGCCAGTAATCGAAAAAGAAAGGCGGCCAAAATTTTCGTGTCTCGCGGTTTTTTGAAGCCTCGACATAATCCGGGATGTGCTTTTTCAGAAATTCGAGCCGTTTCCCTTGAAAATCGCTCGGTGTCCCGCGTTTTTTGCGAGGGCCGTCGGTTTCCTTCTTTTTGGGTTTGGTTTGGGTTTTCGCGTTGGTTTTCGCTTTGGTTTTCTCGTTTGTGTTCGCGCTGGTGTTCACAACAAGCGACATGCCGGTCGCCTCTGGTTCCGGAGATGAGGCCGACGAAGCCATAGCCGCGTATGTTAGCTTAGCGAGAGTGCCCAACGAAAATTCGTTCTTTGTGTTTGTTGTGCGACCTCCCTTACACGTGATCTGTCCATAGAATTTCCTCCGCTTAGCTGCTCGACAAGACTCAAGTCGCACCAAATTTTACAACCAACAAACGGTATTATATATTATACAAGTCAAGATCTAAGTAAAGCTATCATACAAATATATGTGGTAATAGAAAATGTCCAAGAGATGGGGTAGTACTATGTGCGAGTAGAGGTGTGCAAGAAATGACGACGCGACATTATATAGTAAAGTCCAAGACAAAAGAAGGGAGGGAGCAGTCAAAAAAAGCGGTACAGTCCAAGAAGGCTACAGCAAGAAAGAACAGCGACAGGATAGGCAAACACAATATGCGGCGACGACGACGAGACAATGTACGCGATGAAAAAAAAAAATTAATCGTCCCCCTGGAACGGGCCGCCCGTGATCCATTCCTCCAGCTTGGCTATATTGTCGGTCACCATGATCTTGGAATCCGACAAGCCCAACGCTACCGCCGCCGCCCGCGCCGACGCCCACGAGTCGTAGAAGACTCCGACCCCGCGCACGCCGTACTGACGAACACGAGGAGGGGTGGCGCTGCGGGCGGGAGGGGTAGCGCCGAAGCCGGGGGTGACGAGCACAGAGGGGGTCGGCTGAGCGGGGGTTTGCCGAGGAGTCGCGGAGGGGGACGATGCCAGAGTAGCCGAGCGCGGCGGGTCCGAGGCGCGAGGAGTAGTTGGCGTCGGCGTAGGGTCGCCGCCGGCGCTGGAGGAGGTGCCGTATCGCGGAGGGGGGACATTGTACGTAGGAGCAGGGCCGGCGCCGAGGTTAGCAGCGTGGGCGCGGCCGGTGGGGGTCAGCTGGACGCGCGTCTGCGGGGTCACGCGAGGGAGGGTATAGTCCTCTTTTTTGGGGCTAGGCGAGAAGGGCTCGGGCTTGGGCTTGGCCGAGGCGGTGGAGTTAAACGGGGATGGCGCCGCCGTCGGTGAGGTCGCCCACGGGAAAGACGCCGCCGTCAGTGCCGCATACCCCCCGTGACAAGACTCGGCGGCTACTCCTCGAGGAGGGTGGCTTGCCATGGGCGGGGAGGCGGGGGCGAAGGCGGCAGAAGAAGTAGAGGGCGCGGAGGGGCGAGCAGAAGAGCTAGAGGGCGCGGAGTTCGGAGGAGCGGCGGCGGGAGCGGAAGCAGCGGCGGGAGCTGAAGCGGCGGCGGGAGTGGCGCGAGTGGTGGGAACGGCGGGAGCGGCGGTGGTGGGAGTACGCCGCGTGCATCCGGGAGGCGGAGGTGGGTGGGAGGGGTTGTTGGGATTGCCAGCGAGGGGGAAGTTGACCCGCTCGAACGGCGGGCAGCCGTTGGTGTGCTCGCGGGCGCAGAACTCGTCCCACCATTCGACGACCTGGTCCCACCTCCGGAAGGACTTTTGGACGCTGTCGCTAAAACCCTCGGTCTGATCGCGCGCGATCCACCTGGAAACGATGCGTTAGAGACGTCGACGCAAGTGCGGAAACGACTTACGATAGCGAGAACACGCCGCGCACCCATCCTCGACCTACAGCATAGTAGAAACACTGCGCACAATGGTCGTGGCAGTGCTTATCTTCGTGGCCAGGGCTGGGGTGGTAAGGAGGGGAGCAGGGCATGCTGAAGAGCGTGGAGAGGGCGCGAATGGAGCGAGCGAAATGCGACGAGATGAGGGGGGAAAGAAAGAAAGAAGACTGAGGATGAGCTGGCAGAGGGGAGGTATTAAATGACCAGGCAGCCGATGAGCTGGCAGCCGATGAGCTGGCAGCGCGAGGTAATAGATGCAAGGCGTACAATGGGTGGCGGCTCCTTCTATTATTCTTTAGGTAAAAAACGGGGGACGAGGTCGGGCTGGAAGGTGCGAGAACGTCCATTGCCAGCACGACGGATGCCAGCGCATTGAATCTTGACCAGAACGAAACTCCAATGGCGAGCGACGACAAAACCAAGCAGTTATGGTGAGCGTAGTCGGAGAGTCACAATTTCTATATTCGGACTGATCTCGCTTAGCGTTTATCGCCCTCACCCCAATCTCGACCAGCGCCACGGTCTGGGCATCGCGCGCCACAGACCGTTCACCTTATACGTCCCGCGCATTCATCACTTCCATCAGTTCAGCATCTACCAGCCGACGTGCCCGTATTTTCTCCGCCGCGCCGCACTTAGGTACATCGGCTTGACTGACGGCGAAGGGGTCGAGCGCGTTTGGACCACGCCCATCCGCGTGCGTTTTCGTTGTTTGGGTGGTTCGGTCTCATCCTGATTCATGCGTCACAGGCAAAATTATAAATTTCTTACTTGACTTGCTGTAGATAATGTATTTTCTTGCATTTGTTTGTCAGTTTTGAGTGCCCTCGCAAATTACATATCGCGCCCGTTGTATGGTTTTGAGTGTAACAACAATAAAGTACTCGACAAGAAAGAAGTGGCTCAGTTGTAGCGTAGCAAAGGATCGTGATAGTCGGAAATGAGAGGTGCATCGTACCGAACGGGCCCGAAAAAGTCGACGTTGTCGTCGTCGCCGTCAGAAGCGGGGTCGGCAGCGGGGGCAGCAAGTTTGGAGGTCTTGAGAGGTGCGTCGAAACGACGCTGAATGTAGGCGTGGACGCCGTATTTCTTGATGTATGCGCGTTTACGGACTTTTCGCTGCTTCATGGCAAGCTCCTCACGGTTCCTGCGGACTGATGAGCGGCGCGAGGTGGATCCCAACATCGACGGCGTACTCGGCGCGATAGCGTGCGCTGGCCTCTCGAGCGCGGGCGCAGGCGTCGGCGTCGTCTTTCGTTGCTAGACGGCGCCTGGGGAGAATGATATTGAGTCTTGATCATGAAGAACAGACCTAATTGTGGGACACACCTAGCTGCGCGCACCCGTCCGGCTTCAAGTACTTTGGCACGGTTTCTACATGTACATTGAATAACGAGTGAATGGAGCGTGAAGTTTCGGAGACGCACCTTTCTCTGTACTTCTCTGAAGCTAGCCGACGAGATTCGCGGAGGCGCTCTTCTTTCGCAGTCGAATTCCTCGGCCTGACTCTGGCTCATGAGCGGAATAACCTGAGCTGAATACCATGAAGGACTTACCGAGGCTTCTGGGCCGAAGTAGTTGCTGCAGGGGCGGGTTGACGAGACATGATCGGGGAGGCGGGTAGAAAGGCAGACGCAAGTTACAAACAAGTTTGCTACATTTGTGCGTTAACGTCCCACATTGCTGAATCGCGGTCTTGCTCACCTCTTAAAAATGCCATATTAATCCTGCAGACACCAGCGCGAGATCCAAGACGAAGTGCCGACTCGGATTTGCCCCATCTGAGTGGTAGTGGCTCAATAAAATATTCATTGAGTGGTGAGTGCGTCATATTGCTAGTGGTGAGTGCGTAATCTTGAAATGCGGACGGTTTTTGGGATGCGTGGATGAAGATCCTCCGACGGATTCGAATCATGGTGGCACCTAAATGTGTGTGGGAGCCCATTCCGACACCTCCGGACGCTTGTATCGCGGGTGTTGGCTCGTCGTCGTCGATCCTATCCGTGGGGCATTTTCCTGAAATCTGCGCAGCGCCTTGTAAATATCATGTTCCACGTATTCCGATAGTAAACTGACCTTCCCCAGAGGCCTCCAGTGATTTGCCCACTCCCTCTGTTGCGTTGGTGTGGAGAAACCACGTATAGAGACCACCGCACTCGAGAACAGCTGGTCGGGCGGTGTCGGTCATTTGGCGGGATGCTGACAGTGCCAGAAGCTAAAGATGAAGTTAAAAATGACTTATGGAGGGGATGAAGGGAGTTCTGCATGCATGGCCTGACCTGTTCACTCGATGATTTGGAAATAGGGGTAATTTGGCCCTCGACGGCGAGAGGCGCAGCCCCACTCGCGCTGCCACTGAGGATGCGGACTCCGGGTTGCTTCGAATCATGAAATGCCTAGACGAAAGGTATCGTGAATATCTCCGCTATAGCGAACGTAGGAAGGAAAGGAAAGGACTCACAGTGCAAAATGCGGACAGCGCTGACCTTGTATTGCAATCCTCGTAAAAAAGGCAATATCGAGCGCAGAAGTGCTTGCGCTGCAAGACTTGAAAGTTAAGGCCATCTTGTAGTCGTGTTTCGTTACGATTTCGGGCTGGAACATCTTGTATGAGCTTCAGAGCTCCTATCTGCTCCCGCGACGTAATGAGCCCAGTCCGCGGATGGATCGAAGGCGAGTTGGGTGCTTCTCGGATTGGGGGTGTTGACCAACGAGGGCGACACGGTCCAGCCATGTCGCGGGCGGACGCCTACCGGAAAAACAAGAAAAACAAGACTTCAGCCGCAGTATCAGACCCATCTGTTCACACGCACACGCACAGGTTCTCCTTGGAAGCGATCACGGGCCGAAAACCGGAGGATGATTCCATCACGACATATGTCGACCGTGTATCTCAAGACCAACGCCGTCGATATCGTGAAGAGGTGCAAGTAGGCCTTCCTTCGCCCATCAAGCGCGCTCGGTTGGAGGCGGCGAGTGCTTCTCTAGCGCACGATCCTGAGGAGACCCACGCAAACTTCCAGCCAGATGACTCGGAATTCGTACCGCCGGATCGCTACGAAGTAGACTTGGGATTCGAGGGCGACGACGAGGGCGCACCACGGCCGCCGCGGGTGCCACGCGAAGTCAAACCTTCTGTAGGTCAAGTCTCTCGGTGTTCGCATTTTCTCGCTAACTTGTGGCAGGATCCCGCTCTACATCGATTTCGCGCGCGCCGCGGGGAATATCTCACCGCTTTCCTCCGGCGCGACGGGTGCGGGAATGCAGATGCGGAACTGTGTCGCGTATGCAGGGAGCCCGACGCCGCGTGCGATTTTCGTTGCCGCGATTGCCACGGGGACGATATGTTATGTGGCCCATGCATGGTCGATCGTCACGTCGAAAATCCACTACACCGAGTCGAGGTGACTTTTACCCGCTTTATTATTCCTTAACAACACTGATTTTCTTTCTCCGCGGTAGAAATGGGAGTGTGGCTTCTTCCACAAGTGGTCACTCAAGGCGCTTGGGCTACGCGTCCAGCTCGGCCATCCCCCACGGCAGCGCTGTCCTCAGCCGCATGCGATGCACTCATCGTTCGTGGTTTTGCATACGAACGGCATCCACGAGATCGCGGTCGACGTGTGTGATTGCGAAGATGCGGCGTTAGCGGGTCCCCCAGAAATCCAAATGTTACGCGCCGGCTGGTTCCCCGCCACAGACGACAGGCCGAGGACTTGCGGGACGTTCGCCTGCTTGGACTTGTTCCTCGCCTCAACGCATCAAGCCAAAACAACGATCTACGATTTTTACGGGATGCTAGAGAAACTTACCGACAATACCGGCGTGAAACCTCCCAACCGCTACCACGCGTTTTTACGCATGTGTCGAGAATACCGCCATCTTTTGATGCTGAAGCGAGCGGGCCGTGGACATGAGCCCTCGGGGATCGAGGGAACTAAGCAGGGCGAACTCGCAGTTCTGTGCCCGTGTTGCCCGCGACCGGGCATCAACCTACCCGAGGATTGGCAAAATGCAGCGGCCGAAGATCAGTAAGTTCTCGATTCTCATCTTTGCGTCAACGATTGACTGAAAATTTAATAGATTTCTTTATATTCTCTTTCTTGCGTTGGACGCTTGCTTTCGATTGAAGCGGCGGCTCGTGTCTAGTCAGCTCAAGGATCCAAGCCTGGGTTCGGGGTGGTCTTACATACTCGAGACGTCGCCCTACCATGAGTACCTACTAACGGTGACAGATCAAAAGGAGGTATGTAACAGCTCACCGTTTCCCAAGGATTTGGTCTGATGCTAGCTCAGATGAGCACATGTAGTGGTCTCGCGGCCCTCGATTATGCTAATACCAAGTTCTCGCGCGGCTACGCAGCGACGGGCGTCGCTATGGGAGTATGCGCCCGCCACGAGTTCGTGCAGCCAAATGGAGTCGGAGATTTGCAAAAGGGAGAACGGTACGTGCATTCAATCTCCACCAGTCTGTAAGCGACTTAGTCCGGGGATAGATACGCGAACATGGATTACATTTTCGCTTCTATTCTGCGGCACAAAGACTGGCGCCTCTTCAAAATCATCTCGTACGACATCGTCTGTCAGTGGTGGGTAAACCTCAAGGCTCGCCTCAAGCTCCTCCCACCCTTGATTCGGCTGCGCGCGGCCCTCGAGCTGATGCGTTTCGTCATACCGAAGATGCACATCCACGGGCACACTCTCGCGTGCCAGCTCGCCTTTTCGCTCAACTACGTCCCTGGAAGTGCGCAGACGGATGGCGAAGGGATCGAGCGCCCGTGGGCACACATCGGAGGTGTTGCCTCCAGTACGCGCGAGATGACGCCGGGAGCAAGAGACGATACGCTGACCTGCCACTGGAGCCACTGGAATTGGCAGAAACTGATTTGGCTTGGTACGTATTGCGCCTCGATCGGCTGGGTTTCTGTTTGGACTGAGCGCAACGACAGCGGAGCGGCTCAGAACTAAACTCGACCGCGCGGAAACCGAGCACGCGTCGCAGCTGGAGGCCTTCACGACCTTCTCAATGCAACAGGCGGAGCAGGTGCCCGCTTGGCGCCAGTTGGTGGAGGATTTTGAGAAGGACGGCAAGAAGAAGAACCCGTACCAGAAATTGACGAAAGGTACGTTAACGGCGTAGCTCTTACTCAACTTTTCTCTAATGGCACCCTGGTAGTTGTGACGGAAGCGCAGGTCCGCTTGCAATTCGAGCGTGAGGAGGCGGCGCGCGTTCAGAGCGGCGTCCCCGGAATCCACGCCGTAAGTCCGAGCTCCTTCGTGAACGCGGGTTTGGAGGTGGAAGAGGACCAGTAAGTGGTACCTTCTCATTGAACAAAGGACGGTATTGCTAAGTAATGAACTCAGGCGACGCGTACGGCTTCAAGCGCACTTGAAGAAGAAAGCGACGACCTCGCAAGAAATCGATCTCGTGAGCCTCCGCCGAAAGCTCTCTCGGGATATGGACAGGCTACGCAAGCTTCAGGCGACGTACACCCCCGCGGCTCTTGTCGCACTGGATGCTCGGACCGTGCCAGATGACGAGCCAGTGGAGAGAGTGCCGCTCTTCCTCCCATCGGCGCTGACGCCGGAGCAGCGATCAACGGAGCTGGTCAGCGGTCTCGCGCTCATCGAGGAGAAGATGCGCCACGCGCAATGCGGGTCTGCACTCGAGGAATTACGCAACGACCTATACATCAAGTCGCGGTTGCTCACCTACAAGCAACTACAAGCTCGGCATCAAGGCTCGAATACGCGTGCGCGAGGGATCGTAACGCGAAATGAATCCAGGATCAGCCTGCACTCCGAGAAATACCAGATGGCGTGGGAGGCGTTAAAGCGACTTGTGGGTGGAGATCCGGGGAAAGTGGGGTGGCGAGTGTTGCGCAAGGAGGACATCCGGTGTATGGAGGATGCGGAGGAGGTTTTGCGGGGGGCGGAGAAGCGGCGATTGCAAGCAGAGCGCCGACTGGCGCGTGAGGTGGAGCTGCGTGCGGAAGGAGAGTTACCGCCGTTGACGGAGGAGGAGGAGGGGGAGCGGATGGCGCGGGGTGGGGAGAATGTGCGCACAGTGTCGTGGATCTGGACGGGGGCGGGAACGGCGGGAACAGACGCGGACGTGCAGGAAGGTAAGCACTTCATGGTCATTTGTGATGTACGCACCGCTGACACTCCTTTAAGCTCTGCAGATTGAGTGGGCCAAAGCTTACGCGCGAACGCGGAGATGGCGTGAAGAAACACGGCTTGTGAAGGAGGAGGCGCGGCGGCTGCCTCTTTCTTTGGAATATGTCGCAGCCCAATGGGACGCGCGAGCGGCGAAGGTACCTATTGGAGTGATACCGATTGAGGACGCCGAGGGAGCGGTAGCGTATGGGAAGAAGCAGGCCGCGATGTATCGGAAGATCGCGGCCAGGGTGGACGTGACGATGACTGAAGTGAGAGCAGGGAGAGGGAAGCGGCGAAGAGCGCGGGAGGTGTGGGCGGATGATGAGATGGACGTGGATGGGGTGACGGGCGGCCGAGGCAGAGGAGATGAAGGAGATGAGGATGAGATTGGGTTGGAGGAAGTTGAGGAGGAGCTCGCAGATGTGCGGGGCGATATCTCGGATGATGAACACATCCTCGCGGGGGGAGCAGATGATGATTGACATGAAGTCAAATGGGTAAGTCGAGTGTTATTAGTGTATCGCTCGAATCCGGCTGCTCACAAGTTATGTAGGAGGGTCCTTTGAGAAAGATGCGCGGGTCTTTCCCAAGTCATCATTGGACCCGAATCCCGCCCCCATTTTCCGCCAGCACCGGTATCATGTTCACCGTCGCGCCCACCCTTGTGCACCACGTCCCCGCCCGCCATCACCCTGCCGGCGCCATTCCCCGCCACAGCGCGCGGCGTCCCGACACCAGTGCCCACCGCCTCTCCGCCCGCCCCGACGTTTCCCGCCACAGCGCGCAGCGGGCAGCGCCGACTCATGGCACGCATCGCGCCCACCCTCGTACACCGCGTCCACCGCGGCGGCGCCGTTACCCGCCACAGTGCGCGGCGTCCCAACACCAGTGCGCAGCGGGCGGCGCCGGAATTGTTGCGCCCATCGCGCCCGCCATTACATACGCCGCGTCCCCGCCCTCTATCCCCGCCGTCGCGCCGTTCCCCGCCACAGCACGTGGCGGGCGGCGCCGACATCATGGCGCCCATCGCGCCCACCGTCGTGCACCGGAAGCGAGGGCGGCCCGGGCGGCGGGCGGCGGGCGGCGGCGGCAGCGAGGAGGGGCATGGGGGTGATGTGCACCGTGCGCAGAGCGCGCAGGGTGGGAATGGACCGGCGGGAGGTGCGGCGGGCGGCGGGCGGCGGGCGGCGGGTGGCGGGTGCGAGCGGCAGGCGGCGGCGGCGGCGGCGAGGAGGAGCCTAGGGGTTATGTGCACCGTGCGCAGAGCGCGCAAGGTGGGAATGGACCGGCGGGGTGCGGGCGGCGCAGGCGGGCGGCGGGCGGCGGGCGGCGGGCGGCGGGTGGCGGGTGGCGGGCGGTGCTGCCGACGGTGGGCAGGCGGGAAGTGGATGACGGCGACGATGAGACGTGGTAGCCGATGGGGGTGCGGCGGGGGGCAGTATATAGGTACTTTCTGGCGCCGCTTTTGGTAATAATTTTAGCACGTGACTGATGTGCCGAGGCCCGGGTGGCCAAGGTTCTGATGGCCTGAATGGCCCAGTGTTTTTGGGACTCCGACAGAAGTGCCGAGGAGCCGTCGATCAACCCCTGGGGCAAACAGAACCCATCGGGTACCGAATATGGTCTGCCGCAAGATATCGCAATACATCTTGTGGGAATTGCGGGGTTGTATCGCGAAACATCGGCAAACTGGGGTGGCTGCGCCCTGGGGCCGAGTCCGCGGGAGCCCACCCCGTGAATTCCCTTCGTGCGCGTCGCTCACATCCGCCCACCCAGGCCCGCCACCTGCGGCACAACCTCATCTCGCCGACGTGCGCCGTCGTCCTATCCGCGACTACCCCGACGTGCTCAACACCTTCGCCCTGCGCCTGAGGCCGCGTACGCACCGCATGCGACCACGCGCACACGATCGCGCCGTACCTCACCGCGACGACCACGGCCGGCGCAGACGACGTACGCGCCGTATGTGCCGATGATGCGGCAGCACTTTCATTCCAGTTCCCGAGGCTTCGAGCGCCGCAGCGTCAGCCTGGTACGTTTTTCTTGGGACTCCCTCCCTCATTGCCGCGCTAACCCACTCCACTCTAGTCCCGCGACCTCGAGCATTGTGTTCTACACATTCTATTGCCATATGCTCCTCGTTTAACTCGAGGAGAGCCGTACTGTTGCGCCCGCGCATCCTCCACCGTGCACCATGTATTGCGACGCCGAATCCGCACAACGCCATTCGAGCATAGCACGGGGCACGCACGTCCTCGCGTTGCGTACGCCACCCATTTCGCGCGTGCGTGCTGGCGGGTCTCCGTAGGGCAGCGAGACAGTCGACCGGCGAGACGAAAGAAGCGCGCAGTTCGAGTGCACGCACGCCCATCTACACACCGCGTCCCCTGCGTCCCTCGGAATCCGCGCAGCGCGAGTCGAGGTGCATGGATCCGGAGTCGATCGGGCGTGCGGCGCGTCGGACGGACGGTGGGGTGGAATAGGGTCGTACCAGAGAAGACGAGGGTAGTATGGTGTGCAGCTCGAGCACACGCACCGTACACGCCGCTTCCAACCCGCTTCGCACCGCGTCCCCCCTCCGAACCCGCGCAGCACAACTCCAGCCCGCGCACCCAATTTCAGGCGTCCGAGTGCGGCGCAAAGCAGGGGCAATCTCCGCGGAGGCGCTGGCAGCAGGAGCGTCAAAGGCGCGACCGCCTTGTCCGGACGCGTATGCAACTACATCCAGTGTGTCCGGTACTCTCGCGGCTCTCCTCACCCCCGTCCCCACGGCCATCTTTCGACCGAGTGCCCGGCCACTACACCCACCATCAATACCTCCGCGCACCTTATCGACGCAGACGCCGTCAACTGCGTCGTTCGCCGCCTTCCCCGGGATTTCAGCGGCGCCTCGCCATCTGTCATCGGGGAGTGCACCCAGCACCCAACAACGCCGCAACTCCGCCACCTCACCCTCCTTCCGCCGGCGCCGGCCCCGCATGTCTCGTACGAGATATTCGACGCCGTCGATGCGGCATAATGTCAATTGGGCACGAGAATGGCCACGGCGTAAGACACCCGCCCTTGGGCCGCCTCTCTCGCCCTTGCGCCGACATCAATGCCGTTGCTGGACCCACGCACGTACACGACCCCGCCCAATCCACGCGCCCTACATCTGCTGTAGCCGCCCACCCTCATCCTACGCACACCCCAGCGCCTTCTTTGCGAACCCGCTGACACACATGCCAACCTACCTGGATAGCCGGCGTGGGGGCAGAGGATTGGCACGCGAAAGTGCGCTGATGTCAGCGCTGCGATGCGGGCAACTTCGAGCGCCGCTTCGCGATTCTCATGAACGTAGGCTTCCGCGTCACCGAGGACCTCGCTACGTGCGTCTCTTGCCATCTATTACGCGCCTGTCCGTGAGTTCTCTCATCTCGTTTACAGCTTTGCCATTGACAGAGTCTGCAGCTGCGGCCCAAACTAGTATACTTCACGATCGCGAAGCAGCTGGGGACATTTTTCATCAACATAATGTGCACCGTATGTGCCCCAATCCTCGAGTCATTTCTGTCGCTCATAAACTTGCGTAGGTCACGAAAAACTGACTATCCTTAGGTAACTCAATCTCGTTGCGCGCCTCCACTCCACATCTCATCTGCCCTCAGTGTTATGAATTCAGGGAACTTTCAATCCTACGGCGCGACCCTCGAGATCTGGGGCACGAACGCGAGCCTCGCCGCGCGCACGGCGCGCAACTCGAGATCCACCGTGTTGACCTCAAGTTGCGCTGGACGCACACAGAGACGCATGTCATCACGCTCCTCCCGAACCAAGCAACGGAGCTCCTCACCCTGCCCCGGGCCCTCGCCGAAAATTGCGGCAGTCACAGGAGGCGCACAATTCACTCCATTGTCGTCGGCACTGTCTTCCGTATCAGTGCACTTTCTGGAGGACCATGTGGAGTGATAGGGAGTGATACAATTGAACTTGTACAATACTTATGACATTGTCATTTAGCTTTCTTGGAATTTGGTGCATGCCCTGCGTATATGGAGTATATATTCTGCTGCAGTTTCCCTTTTGGATGGGGAATTAAGGTGCCTAGGGTCCTGCAGGTCAGCTGCTTAAAAATTTTTGCCTTGTTTAGCAACTGTTGCCTCGAGGCTGTTCAAGATTTCCGGTGCCCGCATATCACGGATTTCCGGACCGCGCACATCTTCGGAACATTTATGATTTCCGCGCTATTTGCTGTGCCCGGAGATCACGCAGGAAATGTTCGGAACATTTCGGATATCCTGGTGATTTCCGGGTGATTTCCGGGCACCGTAAAAGACAGTGTGCCCCCAGTGTTATCTACATACCCATATTTGATTTGAACGCTTCTCAAAAAACCTGTCTGAAACGTCAAGGAACATATTCAGGCTACATGGCTAAAGTGCCCGATCTCTATTAAATACCGACATCTAATTTGACGAAAAAGAGCGCGACGCGTCGAGGCACGTGACCGGAAATGTGACCGTGACTTCTCCGCCAAACCCTTGCCCACATCAATCAAGTCCTCGTCCCGACTACCCTCAAATCCCACCCCCTCGACGGCCGCTCGCCTTTCTGCACCTGAATCGAGTCGGTGCCATCCTCAAGCGGCTGTCTGTGACTACACGTCTGGACCTGCCTACACCTGACTACACGTCTTGAGCTCCAACCAGTTTCGCGCCCACAGCGCAACACAAATCAACGAGAGCATTTCCCAAATCGCTTGGATTCGCGTGAGGATGTCCGTCGACTTGCTCAGAAATCGGAACCCGCTCGGTATGTGGTACATCACCCGAATGCTTCAGCGGTATTGATCCGAGCATCAGCGCGTCTTGGCCCTTTCGATGGCCGTGTTGGCGCCATAATCCAGAGCAACGCAGAATCGTACTATATCACGACCAACGCCGACTACATTCCAGCTATGCCCTCCATTTCTCTCCCGCACAAGGTCTATCTCCGCAGTGACATGCGGTTCGGCACAGACGACCCAACTCTTTGGCCTCAGCCATACAGTCGAATCTACTCCCATCTCGCTGCGATACCCAAACGGAGTGGACACGGAGATCTCGAGCTGATGTGGTGGCGACCGAGTCCTAGCGATTTCGTACCAGGAAGCACGATAACAAGGGGTCTGGGAAAGCTCGCCCACTCCCAGCTATCGAAGTTTGTGGGCGCGGTCAATGATCTGGTAGCCCGCTATCGAAAGTATAAATCCACGAGCTCCAAACCACCACCCGAGCTCTTTGACGAGCTAATTCAAAATATCGTCCTTTCTTTGGAACGTCTGCAAATGCTTCCGTCGACATACAACAAGACAGTTTTCGGCTTGGCTTCCCTGCAGAGGAACTACTTAGAGCTACACGCGTTGCTCGAGTTCATGACCGTCTATCAACCACGAATGCAGAATTTCTCTGCCAAGCCAGCCAATTCAGTAGCGGCATGCATGGGCGCCATCACCCATGAACCCGAGGTCGCGCAGCTACTGGACGTCGCAGGGCTGCCTTTCTGGCTATTGCGGCCAACCCACACTTTCGATTCCGAAAACATCTTGGCCATCGTGTCCCCAATCCAGCCCCCATTCGAGTACACCGTGGAATGCGACCCCGATCAGGCCGTGGTCTACACCGGCAATAGCACCGATGCGAAGATTCAGGCTATGAGCACGGCAGCGCGTTCGATGGCGTGGTATTGCGATCCCTTCGATGCAACGTCACAGACATCGAGCCAGCAGGCTGTTTCGTCAAGCACCAACGCCGCTGCAAGCTCCTCCCGTATCGCAGGCCCATCTCGTGCTGCGACCCCATCGGCTTCCGGCGGCGTGACTCGTACGCCGACCACCGCACCACAGCGCGCGCAGCCATGTTCGTATCTCTTCCTTCTCTGATGACCACAAATAACTTTTTGACAGACAATCGGGGAAACGCTAGAAACAACGGGAAGGGGGGGCCATCAGTTTCCAAGACAGATAGGGACAAATTCAAACCTCTCGCGGCGGAGGAAATGCCGTCGTACCTGTCTCTCTGGAGTGATGCCTTGAGTCAAGTCGATCAAACCGCGACTACCTCCGTCTCCCCTAGCGATCGTTATTATCTTCTTCCGGAACCCGCTCTCTTGGCCTCCCCCCAACTCTTCCAGCGGCGCCAGATGTTCTTGCACCACTGGCGCCTCCTGCGCGATGCCGTGATATTTCGCATATCGGAGGCCAGAAGCGACCCTTTAGGCCTGAGCTCCCAGGAATGGCGCGATATTCTCGAGGGGCAGGGAGAGCGTGTCGGGCAGCGCAACCAACGTACAAAAAACAAAAGATCGTTGGGAGAGGTCATTGGCCCAGCACTGCGTGCTTGCGGCGTCGACCGACTTCATGGGTTCCCTCCCCCGGTAAATACCAATCCTGGATACAGCATCCCCGTCGCGCAGCAAATTATCTGGGAGCTCGCGGAGGTGAATTTTCGGTGGGAACTTCTCTCGCTCGACAAGCGGGCGTCTGGGCGGACCCGGCCGCACGAGGTCAAGATGTGCTTCGCGGGAGGCATGCTTCTCGAGGTGCCGCTGGAACTGGGCAAGCGAGGCTTAGCCGCTTCTGCGCTAGAAGAACGACACAGGTACCATGTCCGCTTAGCCACGCTGATGCTCGACTGGAAGGTGCAGTCACGCCGCCCATCCAGCATTGTACCCAGCATCATGCAGCGGGCATCGTGGTCTCCACAGGATATGGCGGATCTGGAATGGGCGGTGGCGCGCTACTACACCCAGAGCTTCTTCGAGCTCTTCGGCCGTCCTGCCGTGCTCCCGATGCGGATTGAGGGCGAAATCGTCGCGATGCCTGACGTGTCCCGTTAATCCCACATATATTGTCTCGATCTTTTTTTGCTAATGGCTAATATACGTGTACTTATCTCGCTACGTTTGTGTAATGTACATACAGCATACTACTACCGCGTCCAAGTGTAACATCTTCGATTTCTTGAATAGAGACGCGCGTCCCATTTCCTTTTTGAGCCTTGAGCAAGCTTGCGTAAGCAAGGAGACGTCTCCACCTCCGCACTTGCCTGCGGCAGTGCTCGTCCTGGGCTGACTACATGTTGCCCAAAGCGGCCTGACTACATGTCGGCAGTCTGTACTCCGATGTTCCCCTTGCGGCCAAAATCAAAGCACCGAGACACAATCCAAATCCCAAAGCGGCGAAATGCAAAGCGTCGCAATGCAGCTATTTAACGCTGCAGCTCAGGCTTCTGGTACTCAGTCACCTCCTCAACCCACCCCCATCACCTTCCAATCATGGCACGAAAATCTACCGGAAAGTCTACCGCACGGACAAGACGTCTGGCCAGAGCATCCAGCCCGCCGGCTGCGCCGCCTCCCGCTCGTCTTCTCGGCAACCTCGTGGGCCAACATGCGCCCCAACTCCCTCCGGGCCCGCCAGCAGTGATAACTGGTCCCAAGACGTTGTTGAAGGTGTGGGCCTACGTGAGTCTGCTTATGGGTTCCCTACAACTCGTCCAAGATGACTGACGATGCATTCAGAATGATGAGGCGCCCAATGTGACAACCATACCACGTACAGAACTCTGGTTGGAACTTTACGACCACAAGGAGGCTTTGGAGTCTGTTTTCCTCCATCCCAAGATGAAGATAGAGCGATACGACCATAAGTCCAAGGAGTGGGTGCCAGTTGGATGGAAGGAAAGTATCGTTCTGAAGAAATCTGGTGGCATTCTTTTGTTGCGGCGGGATACGGTGAAGCGTATGAAGGACCTCCGTTTACACATCCCCAAAATTTGACGCGGACCCGACGTATACTACCCTTAGACTACAAATATGGATACTTATTTTGATTTCCCTACGTTGAATGATGTGCCTGGAGCGTTTATTCTGCCACCACAAGCGAGTCTCGCGCCCGACTTTAGCTCTACGTCGTCAACACGCAAGAAAACCGGGGTGGTGCCCTGTTTACAAGTGCGCGAAAAAAACTAGTCGTCGGGGTTCCGGACTCTCTAAATAACCCGGGAGCTAACCGGGGAAGGGTACGTGAAAGTGAATGGTTTTACTTGGCAGGCGCTCGCTGGCTCTCGCCGTAGAAGTCGGGGTGTTGCGAAATGGTAACTATGTACCGATGTTTTAATATTATTCTACTTGCAATATTATTCTACATCCATAGTTGTTGAGAAAAGCTTTCAAATGAAATTTAGAGGGATCTGTTTGGCCGCTAAATGACTTGCCGCTGAGTGAATTAAATTAAAAGATATCTTTCGTGGCAGCCTTTAGGGGCGTGAGAGAAATCACGTGACGGCAAACGGCTCGTTGCCACCTTTGCGTCCACCACCACTGGATGCGTCGAGCTCGCCGGGCGCGTCGTTTGCCCGGCGTGTCTCGTCTCCGTTGCTCTCCCCTCCACTTCCCCCTCCCTCCTCCGCTCCTCCTTCATCCATCCGACCGCCGCTCCGCCGCCACGACCCACCCCAGCCGCGCAATCGCGGCATACCCCAAACACTCAAAACACGCAGCGGGCTACATGCCACTGTTAGACCAGGCTACATGTCGGTCTTGCCAGACTTATGTCGGCCCCCTTCCCTTCTTTTCTTCGGTTATGGCACGGCCATTTTTCGTAGACAAACGGCCATTTTCTTTTACCTATCTACCTACCTGCCTGTTGGATCTCTGGCTCTATATACCTACTCCTCAAACGGCCATTTTTCTGGACGAGATTTGCTTGTTTTTTACATACTTTTTTATTTCTCCAACGGACTCTGCGACTATACTTACTTTACTTAGTGATTGTCGAGAAGTGGTGCGCTGGATGCGTATCGGCCCGCTATAGCGCGCCTGACACGCTGGCGCGTAGCTGAGTCGGCCCGCCGTGGCGCGCCAGACGCTTCAAAACACTCCGCCCGTGTTGGCATGGATGGGTAAGTTATCGATTTTTGGACTCGACACACTGTAACTAACTCAGCCCTCCCCTATACTTCCTAGTTGCGTTACCGCTCCACTCTACCGCATAACCTGTTGCCTCCCCTGTGCTTGAACCTGGCTCTAGCGCCGCCGTCGTCGCTGGCAACGTCGTGCGCGACATATACAGGTATGCTACTATTTTTTCGACTTGGCACGCTGTAACTTACTCATTTCTTCCCTCTTCTTCTTAGTTTCGTTGCCTCTCGATCCTCTTATATCACCTCCCGCCGCCCTCACGCTGAAATCTGGCTCCAGCGCGCCGTTGTCGCTGAGGGCGCGGTTCCGCTTTACATGGTCAAAGCGTACTCAAAGCGCAACTTTCTCCCAAAGCGGCAGGTCATTGTTTGCAGAGAAATAAATAGGCGGGGGGTCAGTTTCTTCACGCTCCTCTTCCTTCTCCACTGACCATGGGCCTAGAGTCGAAATTTTCTCCTGAACAGGAGGCTGTCATACAGACGTACCTCACAGAGTGGGCCGATGTGATCGACCGAGGCAACGAGTAGAAGTGGAAGCAAACGAAGGTCAAAGAAATCCTGGCATTGCCACTCTTCGTTGGGAAGCTTCCCAGCCGCGAAGATGATAAGACCAACGGTGCCACCCCCGCCGAATGGGCGGAGGTATGTAATTGGTCTGCGAGGGATGATGATGCAAATTCAAGAATCGCAAGCAGAAGTTGAAGACCGCGGTGGCAAACACGACATCGACATCCGGCAGCACCCAGTCGACGACCGCCAAGAGCTCAGGCTCCCCTTCGCTTCCGTCGACGAGAACACATTACTTGGGCCACCCAACGTTCTCGGCGTCGAAGCTATTCGAAATCGAAAACAAAGAAGCTATCCTTGAAGAAGCCTGTGCCGCTGCTGGTATCGCTGGAGTTTCCCGCCCCTTCGCGTTCTACCAACCCTCCAAGAAAAAGTTGTGGGCTGCAGTCAGTGTCAAGGAGCAGGAAATATACCACGAGCGTGCCCTCAAGAGGCAGAACGATGTGGACGCCCATCAACTGGCTTTCGGCAATGGTATCTGGGACGACGTGCAGAATTTTGTGAAGAGCGGCAGCTATGGCGACTGCACTATGACGCTCCTTTACGGGTTTCGTGACCCTCGAGGCAAACTGCTCCGCAGCGTGTAAGTTATCTGATCTTCGATTTGTTTTCGCTCTTTTCATTTCTTGCAGGGCGTCTGCTCATTTCCGGGATGGCGACTTCTTTGAAGAGACTGAGGGTGGGAGCCAGCTTTTCGAACGCTGGAAAGAATATCTGGAAAGTGCATTGCCGGGTAAGTGTTCGGCCCAAATATGTGTCGACGCGATTTTAACGGACTACTGGTTCACCGCGGGGCTCCAATGATGCCGCCGAAACGGTGTACGAGTTCTTGGTGAATGACGACGGGGTGCCCCTCTTCCCGAATATCGATCTATATAAGACGGCGGGGTGTTCGGTGGCCTCTGCCCTTCAACAATATATCCGTCGCGTGTGGGGTAAGCCTCCACAGTATCAAGCGACCCACGATATTAACAGTCTTTCAAGAGCACTGCCGTCCGCAACAGGCCTTCTCCTGGAAGGAGGCCGCTGAACAGTACGATAAAACTAGGTTTCCTGTGCCGGTATCCTTGGAGCAGTTCGAGACGCTCGACTTCAAAGAAATCCCCATCGTGGCGGATTACTTTGTAAAGACGCAAGACGACGATGCCTTCATATTCAACGCGGAAACTGGGGGCAGCAAGGACGATGGAAGCGCCGCCAATGACGTTCATGAATCTAACGACGACGTTGCCAAGCCGAAACCGAAGAAGAAACAGGCGAAGAAGGACAAGGGCAAGAAGGCCGCCGAGACTCCTAAGGTTCGTTGCCTATCCACCTCTTCGTTGTTGTCGACTCATAGTGGTTTGCAGGACGACGTCCCAGAGCCGCCTGAGGGTGGCAAGTCGGGGAACAGCGGGGGGGACAAGGCGATCGAGCTCGAGGTATGTCCGGGCGCCGTTCGTTGCTACTCAGTTAACCGTGCCTTGCAGGACGACGTGCCAAAGTCACCGGCCCATGGCAATTCGGGGAACAGCGGTGGTGACAAGGCAATCGAGGATAAGGTACGTCTGGGCGCCACTCGCTAGTACTCGACTAACAGTGGCTGGCAGCACGACGCCCCAGAGCCGCCTGAGGGTGGCAAGTCTGGGAACAGCGGGGGTGGCGCGGTGCATGCTCCCAAGGTCTGTCTCAAGTTCTTCACAATGTTCCTGAGCTGATCGCGCTGCAGGGACGGGGCCGAACGGCCGAAAAACCAAAGGCGGCCGATACACAGGTACGGTCCGCAATCCAGCGATCTTGTCGAGTCTGATGCAGTTAGCAGGGAGGAAATAAGGCACGAGGCGCCAAACGACCACGTGTGGACAAGGTACGGCGCCGAATAACCAACTGTCCGCGCAGTTCTAAATCCTCATAGGATGAGAGCGAAGATCCAACGCGAAGAAGCGCCGCGTGGCTACCCAGGAGCCAGAGGGCATTGCGGCTTCGCGTCCGAAGCGTGCGTCGAAGGTACCGCTGCGCTTCGGGGAAACGTCTGTTGCGGCTGCCGCCAAGCCAGCCAAGTCAGCTCCGAAGCCAAGGGGATGGAAAGGTTACGCTCTTGTATCTGAATCGTAAGCGGCAATATACAATGTGACGGATTTAACTGACATCTCTGGCTAGAGAGTAAATGTAGTTAGTATGCACCGCAACAATAACATATGCCTTCTTCTTTACCGCGGGCCCTTTGAGAGTGAAGCCGACTTCCAGCAACTGGACAGACCGGAGCAAACTTCGCGGCCGATGACGATAGCTATACTGGTTAGTATTCTTTGCTGAATTTAGAATCAAATCTAATCGTCCAAACGACGCAGACATCCCCTGTGATACCTTAGAAAGCCTTGACATACTCCCTGGGCGCTCCGCGCCCTTCGGCGTCGTCGGCGTCGTGGCCGGGATGGTAGCTACGATGGTAAGAATTTCTCCTTCAATTTCTAACCGATTCTCATGATCCCAACGACGCAGATGCGCCCTGGGATACGTTCAAGAGCGTGGTACAGCTCCCCGGGCACTCCAGGCCCTTGGGCGTCGTCGGCGTCGGGGCCGGCGACGGTGGGGATGGTAGCTACGAAGGTAATGATTTCTCCTTCAATTCCCAACCAATTCTCATCATCCCAACGACGCAGACGTGCCCTTAGATACGTCGAAGAGCGTGGTACAGCTCCCCGGGCACTCCAGGCGCTTGGGCGTCGTTGGCGTCGGGGCCGGCGACGGTGGGGATGGTAGCTACCAAGGTAATAATTTCTCCTTCAATTCCCAACCAATTCTCATCATCCCGACGACGCAGACGTGCCCTTGGATACGTCGAAGAGCGTGGTACAGCTCCCCGGGCCCTCCAGGCCCTTGGGCGTCGTCGGCGTCGGGGCCGGCGACGGTGGGGATGGTAGCTACGAAGGTAATGATTTCTCCTTCAATTCCCAACCAATTCTCATCATCCCAACGACGCAGACGTGCCCTTAGATACGTCGAAGAGCGTGGTACAGCTCCCCGGGCACTCCAGGCGCTTGGGCGTCGTTGGCGTCGGGGCCGGCGACGGTGGGGATGGTAGCTACCAAGGTAATAATTTCTCCTTCAATTCCCAACCAATTCTCATCATCCCGACGACGCAGACGTGCCCTTGGATACGTCGAAGAGCGTGGTACAGCTCCCCGGGCCCTCCAGGCCCTTGGGCGTCGTCGGCGTCGGGGCCGGCGACGGTGGGGATGGTATCTACAAAAGTAAGTCTTTCTCCTTCAATTCTCATCCAATTCTCATGATCCCAACGACGCAGACGCGCCTTGGGATACGTTCAAGACCGTGGTACTGCTCCCCGGGCACTCCGGGCCCTTGGGCGTCGTCGGCGTCGGGGCCGGCGACGGTGGGGATGGTAGCTACCAAGGTAATGATTTCTCCTTCAATTCCCAACCAATTCTCATCATCCCAACGACGCAGACGTGCCCTTGGATACGTCGAAGAGCGTGGTACAGCTCCCCGGGCACTCCAGACGCTTGGGCGTTGTCGGCGTCGGGGCCGGCGACGGTGGGGATGGTATCTACAAAGGTAAGTCTTTCTCCTTCAATTCTCATCCAATTCTCGTCATCCCAACGATGCAGACGTGCCCTGGGATACGTTCAAGAGCGTGGTACTGCTCCCCGGGCACTCCAGGCCCTTGGGCGTCGTCGGTGTCGGGGCCGGCGACGGTGGGATGGTATCTACAAAGGTAAGTCTTTCTTTGCTCAAGTAGCAACGAAATCTCATCATTCAAACAACATAGACGTGCCCTAGGATGCTTTCAATTGTCTGGCAATTGTGTTGCGGCGTTGAACTTCTGAATCCGCTGAATTCGCTAAATTCGCTGAATCGGCTCAAAGTCCGATGAAGCTGCTGAATCCGCTTAACTCGGCTGGTCGACCGGTTGGTCGAGCCGCTGAATCCGCTTAATCCGGCTGGTCCACCGACTGAGAGTCCGGATGGTCGGTGAAATCGCTGAATCCGCTTAAAGTGTCAGGCGCAGGGAGAAACAATGTATTATGTAGTTATACACGGTATATAGTGGCTCAATCCGCTTAAACCGCTTAACCTCGGTCTTAAGCAATTTTACGTCTCAACCTAGTTTGCTTAAGCAATCGTAAACAGGATTCATCGGTCGGATTCAATGGAGTAGATGGCTGCGCGAAGAACTTGGAGTACTCCTTGCCCCGCCACAGATCGAGGTCCCGGATTCCGAAGTTAGACCAGACTTTGAGGATGTGGTCAGCATACACACGGAGGAGAGGAGGAAGAGAAAGACGCGGAGAGACTCACAGTACTAGTGGAACGTTGTAGGTCTCGCCATTGTCGTTGCGCAGGAAGCCCACACGTTGTCGGGGGCGATGAAGTCAGCGTTCTCCCGGACGAACTCCTTGACGCGGCGGCCTTAGGCTCGTCGATCCAGTCGGGCTGCTACCAGCGGTCCTGCGGGATGAGGCCAAAAGCGATCAAGCGAGGAGTAGAATGAGACGTGAGGACACGGCGCAAGACAGCGGGTAGCAGGTGCAGGCAGTGCAGCAGTTATGTGAGTTGCCGGATGTAGCCGAGCCGAGCTACCCGACAACAATGGGAAATCAAAAGTGAAAATTCAACCGCGGCCAATCCGCCGACCATAATCATTGCAGTCGCGGACATCTACTTGGCAGCATGCTGCGACCGACCATGGGGCGACTTTGGGGTCGGGTTCCACTCCAGACTCGGAGATGGGGCACGCGCAATAGTGGTACTAAGTAGTATCATTTAAGGTACTTATACCGATAGAATCTGTGCTGTTATTTCTGCATTGGACGATATTTCTCTCCTTCTTGCCTTCTTTACTTTTAAAACGTCCCCGTTCACCAGAGATAAGCACGTGGAACATGCGACTGACCATACCATGTCCGAAGCGCGCAGTAGTACGGCAGCGACCAAACACCTCCGGATCTTAAGGCATGGTCGAACAACCGGATAGGGTGTTTGGGCTCAGCCTGATTGAGGGTAATTGGGTGATTAATCTTAATTGGAACTCGAATGTAGGATAGACTCGGTGTTTTATTGCAAAATTGGGCAGTGCGAGAGTTAAACAAGATTCTTGGACAGTGGGTGACTTCCCGTAAGCATAAATATATTCCTGGGGAATATCTGAGCATTTTCTGCCGTGATGCCAAGCTCCCATCAGGACCCCATCGTCCAGAGATCTCGCTTAGACCCTCCAATAGATGTTAATCTATTCGAGGGGTACCCCCCCCTCGAACAGATTTTCTTTTCCGTGAATAGACCATTTTGGGAAGCTTCCGTTGATCCCGCTGCGGCTGTGCTCATTTGGCATGCGGCGTGATTTACGCCCACCTCGCGCCGCTCTCTTCTTCCCTCCCTCCCTCAAGTCCCTCCTCTGCTCCTCCTCTGTTGTTCCTCCCCAAGATTTACATTGGTATCAGACACTGTTTCTCCTTCAGGCAGGAGTGGAGCACCCAATTGATCATAATTTCAAAATACAGGTCCATTCTCGCAGCCTTTTGCAGGGTCAACACGATCGCGCGCGACTCCCAGAGAGGCATAGACTGTCAACAATGCAGCTGCCCGACTAATCCCGAGCTGAGGTCGCTGATAAGGCGTATATCAATACACACCTGAATTCATCGATTTTACACTAGTACACGCGGATAGCTGTATACAAGAAGTAAGACTAGAGGATGCTAGTTTAATCCCGGAACTGAGCATTACAGCCCTTTGCGGAACATAGGGCGCGGCCAAAAATTTTCCCATTTTGGGACATTTTTGATCTTTTCGACCATTTCCCTCGCCGCGCACTCAATTCTGAATATATCGTTTTGAAAATTATATGAGTGAGACCGCAACGCTATTCTGGAGGTCCTCTCGTGCTGCGATTTTTTTTATTCGGCCTATATAAGATGTAGTCTGATATAATCATGTTTATATGGAAATCTCCTCCCACAGGGGGAGTTGGCAATATATTCTTTTGGGGTCTCATTAGGGCATATCTACAAGTATTTCGGAGGTCACCTCGTCGCCAGATTCTATCTGTGGGTTCTATACCACGTAAACGATGTAATTGAGTCCAACAAAAACACCCACTTCTCAGACACGATGCTCTGGCATATTGTGGTCCCGGCTGTGAGTGATACTCGTTGGGTGCTTGTCCTGTGGTGTTTGAAAGAGCCTCCACGATTCATATTCGTTATCCAAGTCCCCATCCCCGTAGGCGACCGCGATTTAATATGCACATAGATTGTCACGTGATGGAAACACGGGCATATTGAATCGCGTCGCCTACGGGGATGGGGACTTGGATAACGAATATGAATCGTGGAGGCTCTTTCAAACACCACAGGACAAGCACCCAACGAGTATCACTCACAGCCGGGACCACAATATGCCAGAGCATCGTGTCTGAGAAGTGGGTGTTTTTGTTGGACTCAATTACATCGTTTACGTGGTATAGAACCCACAGATAGAATCTGGCGACGAGGTGACCTCCGAAATACTTGTAGATATGCCCTAATGAGACCCCAAAAGAATATATTGCCAACTCCCCCTGTGGGAGGAGATTTCCATATAAACATGATTATATCAGACTACATCTTATATAGGCCGAATAAAAAAAATCGCAGCACGAGAGGACCTCCAGAATAGCGTTGCGGTCTCACTCATATAATTTTCAAAACAATATATTCAGAATTGAGTGCGCGGCGAGGGAAATGGTCGAAAAGATCAAAAATGTCCCAAAATGGGAAAATTTTTGGCCGCGCCCTATGTTCCGTAAAGGGCTGTAAGCCTTTGAAGCGTTGCAAACTAGCATAACTATCAAAGTCAGGCAGTATTAACGGTACCTTCACAAATGGGGCCTGCAATAGTGACTGAGCAAAACCCAGCTAGCTATAGGAATATCCTGGCAAGTTATATGTCAAAGATGTAACAAGCTCGGATTCAATATGGACGTCAGGCGACTAAGGGACTTTGGAAGGATTCAAACAGCATAAGACTATTAAAATGTGCACTACAGAAGTAAGGAAATAAACTAGACCAGGCTACTAGAAGGGCATTTAACTGGGAGCGCGGTTATGGCATGCAAGAAGGTCGAGTTCCAATGATTAAGTAAGCTATGAATCGACGATTGATAGCTTACTTAATCATCAGTAATATCTAACTCAAAAAGGTTTAAAACCACTATATTCACAGTGTGCCGGATATGAGGGTTTATTAAATGTGTTGCCCAGGCAAGACTTGATCAAAACCCGGCCCTGAAGTATCATGTGGTCGCGTTTGATCACGTTCTAAAGAGAGAGGCGAGTTGGCTTCAAGGAGGTTAACTACAACAGACAGATGACGCTTCAATGGTCTAGACAGACCTATAGGCATAGGGACTAGGCACGGAAAGCCTTCCGGGAGTTCTCTCAGGCCTTCAACAAGGCTAGGAGCCAAGTAAATCCCAAAGGGCTTGGTTCAACATAAATGAGCTCAAGTCCTTCAGTCAGCAAGAAACTGTTAGCCAATAGAATGGCCAGGAGATCAAAGGTATCCGGATAGCTATCCGAAGTTATTCACCTCGGTGGTTAGATTACAGCCCTTTGCGGAACATAGGGCGCAGCCATTTTTTTTTCCTTTTTGAGACATTTTCGATATTTTGGACCATTTCCCTCACTGCAGACTCAATTCCCAATGTATCGCTCTGAAAACTATATGAGCGGAATCACAATGGAATTCTGCGTTTCCTCTCGTGCTTCGTTTATTTTTATTCAACCTGTAAAATATGTAGTATAAAATTATGACTCATCTAAGCAGATCTCCTCCCACAAGGGGAGATGTGGATACGGTGCTCCAGGCTGTGACTACAGCAGACATAGGCACATTTCAGAGGTCGCCTCATCGCTGTATTTAGCTTTTTGTGCCTCTGCTGCCCAAACGATGCAATTGAATGTGAAGATATTAGTGTCTACTTAAGTACGATGTTTCTACATGCTATATTGACCGGGTACTCAGAGGTTTGTTCTGGGCCCCCTATGAGGTCTTGAGAACAAACCCCACGACTCAGATTCTGAGTAAAGTCCCTCACTATGGAGCACGACGCACGCCATTTTGCGATCTGTAACAGTCACGTGGTGCAGTTATCCGTAACTGATGTCACATTGAGGCGCGTCGCGTTCCATAGTGAGGGACTTTACTCAGAATCTGAGTCGTGGGGTTTGTTCTCAAGACCTCATAGGGGGCCCAGAACAAACCTCTGAGTACCCGGTCAATATAGCATGTAGAAACATCGTACTTAAGTAGACACTAATATCTTCACATTCAATTGCATCGTTTGGGCAGCAGAGGCACAAAAAGCTAAATACAGCGATGAGGCGACCTCTGAAATGTGCCTATGTCTGCTGTAGTCACAGCCTGGAGCACCGTATCCACATCTCCCCTTGTGGGAGGAGATCTGCTTAGATGAGTCATAATTTTATACTACATATTTTACAGGTTGAATAAAAATAAACGAAGCACGAGAGGAAACGCAGAATTCCATTGTGATTCCGCTCATATAGTTTTCAGAGCGATACATTGGGAATTGAGTCTGCAGTGAGGGAAATGGTCCAAAATATTGAAAATGTCTCAAAAAGGAAAAAAAAAATGGCCGCGCCCTATGTTCTGCAAAGGGCTGTAATAGGTAGTAAATACTATAAAAGCAACATGTACAGTAATAATTAGGCAGTGAAATACTCCCCCAGTTGTTGGCACCCAGCTCTTAGTAGCTCTAAGTTTCATTTTGTTAAGACCGTGCCTAATTAGCCGCTCTTACAACTTGTACTTACACCCATTGAGAATTCAATAAGCTCTTGTATTAGAGTCTTAGTTGTCTTCAACCCAACCAGCCGTTGAAAACTAATCAACTTGGGGTTGACTCTATATACACTCTGTGACCTTAAACCAGTCCTACACATTGTTTAGAACACAAGAGTAATCTAATTGAGGTGCTTAATAGACCCTGTTTTGACTATTCAAGTTAAGAAGTATCGAGTTGGCGCCAGTTTGAGATTGAAGGTCGATACGCCTGACCTATATCCCCGAACACACACACGTTTGTATTGGAGTTGTTAGTTGTTGGATTTTGGTATTAGATTTAGTGGGACTTCGTTTCACTCAGTTTGGTATTAGATTTCACGGCTGCACGTCACTGCACCGTTTCATCGCCATGAAACCCCTCCCTTGAATGTTGCCTTGACCACTTCTCATTTACAGACTCGGAGGACTCCACCTCAATTCATTCGTCTAACAGCAGCACCACCGCAACACCACCGAAATTCCCGATGACCAGCGGCTTAAAAAGGAGGGAGGAGTATCTGGATAGGTCAGTTCCTCATCCTGGGACATCCTCTCTCTTAACTAACTTGCAAAATGTCTAATCAGACTCCCAATCGTGTTCCTTTCGCCCCCCTCCATCCACGCGTTCCGGAGCTTATGCGGGACAGCGAGGGCAACGTTCTGTACCGCGAGCCCGATGGCAGCTGGCGCCACCATAATGGGCCGCTTCCAGTATGTTTGCACGCTATTTTCGCATTTTTGAGCTAACTACGGAACTGCAGCAGAGCCTTCTCGGACAGAGGCCTGACCAAGCCCCAGAGCCTGTCCATCGCTTCGGCGCCAGCGCTCTTGTATGCTTTTCTACCCTTGTATTTATATGTACTAATCTTGTGCCGCAGATTGACAGTAGCCATGGCGCACCGTCTTCTCCCATTGAGCACGCATTCAATCAGGTATATTGTGCATCTTGGATGTGTTGCTTTCCTAACCTTGCCATACCCTATAGGACCAATACCAGTTCGCGCTGCGGCCTGTTGGGGCCGGTACCGCTCAGCATGCGATCCCAATCGACCCCGCTCTCATTACCCTTCCTGGGGGTGCGGACCTCGATCTCAGAGATCCTGCCACAATCGCCCGAGCGCGTGGTCTTAAGCCAGCGGACAAGGTTGCTGGTTCTCGCCGCAAGGACAAGGAGCGCGCTTCAGATCCAAAGGGAAAGAAGAGGCAGCGGGCCTCTTCGGTCTCCGAGGATGAAAGCGAGCCGCAGCGTAAACGCGGTCGCCCAACGGGATCTGGTGTGTAGCATACTTAGTTCTCTGTATCTGTCTGACCGGTGTCATTTAGGCAATTACCACAAGGAAGACACCGCCAAACTGTTTGACCTCATCGAGGAGGAGCTTCCAGTCGGGCAGAAAGGATGGAAGGTCATTCACCGTCGCTTCAATAAGTGGGCCGTCTTGCATGGGAGGACAAAGTGTTCTCCCAAGTCGCTGGAGAACAAATATAAGATGGTGTGTAATTTGCTGCCAATTTCGACATCGCATACTGACGTGCTCCAGTATCTCAAAGTCAAGAAGCCTACGGGGAGTGCAAGCTGCCCGCCAGAAGTCAAGCGTGCCCACGAGCTCGAAGATCTCATCAACGAGCGCGTGGGCACTCGGGATCTCAGTGACTCCGAGTTCGACGACAACTCGGATGCGGCTTCATCAGATGATGATGTGGAGGTTCTTGAGCACGGTGCAACCTCAGTCCGCACTGCTGTTGCCCGCCGTGCACCCACGCCGCCCCTCCGACGCAATGCGCGAGCAACTGGGGCTGACCTTGCCAACAAGCTTGCGCATGCGTTGGACCCGGCTGTGCAGAAGGCCCGCGATGATTCGCGCACGCAGCGGACCTTCGAGAACACCCAGATTCTCACCTTGACTCAGCAGCTGCGCGATGCTCAGGCTGTCACGGAGGGCCTTCGCTCGCAGCTCACCATCCTTCAAAACCACGTCCACGACGTCGAGCGTGCCCGTGATCGCGCAGAGATGCGACTGGAAGTATTGCAAATGAGCAACAGCGGCGATGGGACTCATGGTCGCTCGCGCCATCGTAATCGCGCCCTTTGTAGCCACAAACGCGACCACGGGATTCAGAGGGTTGGGAAGAAGATTCGATGTGAGACGCTCTATCCCGAAGGCGGCGCAATGACTTATTGGGTGTCAGATCCATCCACCGATGACGAATTCGAGGACGAGAATGAGAACCCATATTGGGACACCTTCGATATGCGCAGCCGGTCTCACTCTCACCGTGCTGCTTCCCCCGGTCCTCTCAGCCGCCGTCGCACTCCTACCCCCGGTCCATCTTGCCTTCCACGTTTGTCTCCAACTCGCTTCAGCCCCCGTCCAGCCATGAATACTGCAGCCGAATCAAACACTCGCCCACTTCCATCCGCTGTCACTGGGAATGCGGTTGAGCTGGTGGTCACTCCCGACCATGGTCCTGCCATGTCCCTTCTCATTAGCCCGGCCAAGAAACAGTCGAGCGGTCTTTAGTTCACAATCCTTATATACCCATCACTTAGTCTGTCCAACTCATGTCGTTCTTTACCTGCCTGCTTGGCCAACTCTTGTCGTTCTTTACAAATAAATATGATTCAATTGTGATTCGGAGTGCCAGTATGCAACATCTATCTAGAAGCATACTCCGGGAAATTATGGAAGCGGAAAACTCGGTCCATTCGGCGTTGCTCGGAGAACATCATATTCTCGAAATTTGTCCAAACCTCTTCGTCCTCCTTGTTCTGACGCCACAGTGGCATGTAAACTGTGCGTATCTGATTGTATCCAACACGCTGAGCACGGAAATTGTGCAGACGGACACAGATCTCCAACAAATCACCTCGCTCGTCTTGATCCCCAATGTCTAATGGAATTCGGAGCCGTCCAAAAGAGCCTTGCAGCCCGCGCATCCCCCATTCGGCCGTTTGGCGATATGACAGCAGCTCGCGATCGAAGGCCAGCTTTTCTTCAATCTGCACAGTTGTCCCTCGAATCGCCTGGCCGGTTTTGATGGGTGCACGAATTTTTCCGTCGATTTGGCTCATTCCGCGGGGGAAAGCTGTATCTGCCACCAAGTAAAACCCCGCTGGTGTGCGCGTGCAGAGCTTCTCATATATTGATTTTGCCACCCGGGAGTCATGCCAGCTTCCCGGTGCATTGAGCTTTGTGGCGATTATAGTACCTGGTGGCTCCTGAATGAGCTATTGAATGTTAGAGTAGCCTTAATCACATACCTTGTGGAGAAAAAACAAGCACAGAGCTGATAAAGTGCTCACAAAGCCACCCATTATACGTCGCATTCTCCATCTCTTCATCGTCAGCTGTCTGAACGGGCAGATTCAGCCCGTCAATGCTCGCAAATGCTCCCGTCAAACGGGGATGGCGTTCGGTGATGAGGTCGTTGTATGATTGGAACTCCTCGACATTTGCTGGCCATTTGATACCGGCATCTGGCATTCTGCGCAGAACCGCAAGGAGGATCTTAAGTCCAAAACTGATGTACCGAGACACTGTCGTCGGAATCAGGGCAAAGATCTGCTGTAAGCTGATCTCGCGCATGGTGGAATTGAGGTAATGCAAAACAAATCTGAGAGCGCCAGCGGCATCCAAAGACCGTGCACCAGGACGTGGCTTTCCGGCAGAGGCAACATCGTTTCGGGGGACGGGGGTTGAATACCATGCAGCGCTGAATCCGGCTTCGAGTATTGCTGCAAAAGACTTGATATCGAATCCCATCGTTGTAATGAAGGAGCGATCAGTTCCGTGGGTATAGAGTACCTGCCACGGGGTGTTGGACCTTGGGTCGGGCAGCAGCTGGGGTCGGCAGAGATACAGCCGGCTCTGCTTTCTGCGCTCGGTGCGTAGTCTGCGTGCCTCTTCTGCCCCAAGGACGACGAGAGCTGCTGCGGTCACAACTCTGTCTTGATCTATCTCCTCGTCATCCAGCTCCATTTCCACGGTAGTCTGGTGTATAAAGGACGCGTCGATGTCCATGTCCGCGGCGTTAGGGTGAGTGCAATTGTTGACGCGTTGTTTGGGTTTTGTTTGGATCTCGCGTTCAATGGAATTATTCAAAAATGATATGTCTAACGCTTGCGGGAGTCGCTCCCGAATATAATATGTTCACATTTTTGCTTGCCGAGATCAATGGCACCGCTTGGAAATTCGTAGGAATATATTTATGCTTACGGGAAGTCACCCAGTCTCTAGAAAAACCAAATATTCAGGGATTATTCTATTTAACAACCCCCCATGTTGAAAACAACCCGGGTTGTTGAATCCAAAAACAACCGCTGCTATTTGTAAAGTTTTTCCACGCTGGAAGGCAACACACTGCAGTCGCATGAATCTCAGCTTGAACGGACCTTTTGAATGCACCCGACGGCACGTTGCCGGCTATCTTGCCGGGACTCGCCGCTCGGGCTGATAGCCAAATTCAAGCACAAAACAGTTCGAGTCTTGACCTTTTCCACATTTGAATGCTAATCAAATATCATGGTACAATCCTAGACCCTTACCATTGTTTGAAGTAAAGAAGTAAGTCTGCCGAGCGAGGTGCTTACAGTTCAGACGGCCCGGCGGCACAGGTAAAAGTTTTAGTAAAAGGGCCCTGCCGAGTCGCCATTCGCCGGAGCTGTGGCGAGGGATGGCAGTAGACTTTGGTGAGGCACCTCGCCACGGCTCCGTCGGCAAAGTAACTCCGGCAGAGTCTGCCGTGCGGCCGCCCGAACGCAGTGAGTACTAGTTTCGGCTGGGTATCGGCATTCATCCGAACTCCTGAAATCCACCGTCGGATTCTATTTCAGGCGTATAAATATCCGGGGTTGTTGAATAGAACTTTGATCCAACAACCCGGGTTGTTTTCAACAAGGGGGGTTGTTAAATATAATAATCCAATATTCAGCGACGCGGCGGGGTTCGCTGATGGGGGAAAGAGAAATGTCGATGCAGAAAAGGGTCCGTTGGACTCGGACAACGTTCTGTTACTCGGTGTCATGCGCATGGATTTCAGGAACCTTTGTTGCATCGAAGGCCATCCCGAGATTGCGCAAATTTGGACAGTGCTTCGCAAAGGCAGAGAGGCCACCGAGCGTGGCGTGACGAGAGCGGCCGCTTGGAGCACAAGTGCCTCGATGCGAGGCCATGCGCGAGCCATGCGCAGGATCATACCATCGTCCAGATCGAATCCGACAGGGTGTTGAGAGCGTCGAAAAAATCCGAGACCTGGCCAGATCCGCACATACAGCGAGAAAGCTCTGACGTGATGCAAGTAGAAGAGTACACATTCTCAGTCTTTGTAGACAAGTGTGCGCTGAAGACGCTGGAAAGGGTCAATAGAACGCGACGAAAGAAAAAAACTGGCACTCACAATAACATGTAGATACCTTTGCTCTCCAATAGTATTTCATGGATCGTCCGGATTACACTTTATAAGATTGACAATCGAGTCTTGGTGTACCAATGGTGTACAAGACATTGAGCGCAGAATCTTGAAAGACTGCCGATGTTCTGGCTAACACAGAGAGAGCACAGGAGGCATCCCCACGAGCAGTGCCCGGGGAATAAATGGTCCACATATCCGCGCCAATTTGACGGTAAACCTGGTCGATGATCTCGGTGATGCTGAGCGCGCGGCGCATCTCGTCGGTGCACGTCGAAAGGACAAAGGAGATCACGGCAAACCCGGGCCGGGCCCGGGGACATGCAGCCTATGATTATGAAGACGGTCACGTCGTTCCTAGCTGTAGCTACTGAGTCGCATTTGCTCAGTGCAAATGCAATTTTCCTTGGATCTCATTTGAGGATGAAATTTGAATATCAATCAAGCAACACCCGACCATATCCTACTACCATATCTCTAGGCTCGTCCGAGTAGGTACGAGCCCTTATTCTTCTATTGTCATACTAGTCTATAAACAGTGGATGCAAGAAAAGACGATATTGTATGTGTGTAGAAAGAACTTGAAATAATATGTAAAGTCTAGTCTAGCGAGGATAGCAAAATGCACAGCAATCTATCTAACAGCGATATCAAGAAACAAGAAAACAAGTCCTCAACGATCAAAGAACATGCACCTCCTGGACCGCGGCCGCTTGTCGTCTTCGCCACCGTGAACCTGAGAGCGATCACCGTTGGCGGAGGCAGGGGGATTGCTCGCCCCCATCGAGCGCTGGACCTCCGCTGCTGCTGCCATCGAAGGCAGCCGCATCACTTCCCCCCATGTCGACATCTCCCGCACCGCCGCCCACTCGTGCATCAGCATCGGCGTGTACGTCGTCCACGGCACGCGCATCACACGATCCGCGTGCTCCAGCATCGAGTGCGCACACGCCAGCGCCGACGCCACGCCCCTGCTCCTGCTCCCACTCCCAGAACCACTCTCCTGACTCACACCTCCTCCTCCAGCAGTCACGGTGGGACGCGTACACCCATCTCCGCGACCAGCCCACCCACGTGCACGAGCAATTCTGGTTGCTAGCGCACGAGCGTGCACATGTCTCTAAGCAGCGGTGCGGTGGTGAGTGGATCGGCGGTGGCAGGTGGAGAGGTGACGGTAAGCGCGGGCGGGGGCGGCGCAGTGAGCGAGGTGAGGCGCGCACGCTCCTCCGCGATCGCGGCACGGGTGGAGTTGATGAGCGCGGTGCGAGGGTCGGGGTGGGGTGCATCGTTGGTGGGCGGGGCTATGACAGCGTCGATGCTGCGAGTGGCTTCGAGCACCGCCGACTGAGATTGAATCTCCTCCCTCACTCCCTCCACCCAAACCCCAGACTCCACCTCAATCTCCCGCGCTGGGGATGGGGAATGTAGAGGGCTGCAGGCGTGGGTGCGTACGGAGGCTCGGAGAGCGAGGGCTGCGGGGCATAGCGAGTTGATATGCTGCTGCACATCCGCCGCCGCCGCATCGAGCACTGCGACACGCGCGCCTAGCGCATCGAGGTCGCGTACCCGGGCACGGGCGGTGGGGGTGATGCCCCCGCCCTCGCCCCACAGATCCGCAGTGGCATGCGTGACTAGCGCGTCTGTATCCCAGCTAGGGGTCGTGCTGCGTTCTTGACGCCTGAAGATGGAATCCAACAGCGCTTCCGTTGCACCCCCCGCACCCGCCGTTCCTGCGATATCCGCATTCACATCCGCATCCGCAGACGGGGAGGGGGAATTCGCGCCTACCGCACCAGCATCCGTGCCCCCGCCCGAGAAATAGTGTTCGACGCTCACCGCCCTGCGCAGCGTGCGGCGGCGTCATGTGGCCGAGCATGGAGACGTAGGTGCGGGTGCGGGTATCGTTGTGATTTGCTGGGCAGCAGGCATGGTGACCGCAGATTGAAGACCGGGTCGTGTTGTTGCCGGTGTAATGGGAGGTGCGGGTGCAGGTGCGAGTACGGGCATGGCAGGCGGAGGGAGCATAGTCGGAGTTGGCGTGGGGGGTATGGACCATGGATGTCGGGCTGCTGGGGTTGGCGTTGGATCTGTGTAGAGTACTGGGAGTATACCGGAGGCGGAAGCGGAAGCGGAAGTCGAGGTGGATGGCGGGAAGAAGGGGATCGAATTGGGTGGTGGTGGGTGTGCAATCAACGTCGGAAAGTCGGGGGGCGGCAGGGAGGCTGGACTTGTGGGAGGTTCTCTGGAAGCACGCGAGTTAGGATGATGTCGATATGTACGGATGGGTTACTTACTGCCTCTCGGTGGCGGATAAATCGGCGTTGGATGAGGCGGCGGTCGACACGGTGGTTGGGAGGAACATGTATCCGTCGCGATTGGCCGGGTTGATGGCGTGAGCCGAATGCGTGGCGCATCGTATGAGTCTCGCACCAAGGGGATTGCCACTGAGGATGAGAAAGAAAGGGAAATGAGATCCCGAATACACGGAGTAATTCACTCACCATATCGCACATCCTATCCCGCTTATAATGCACCCGCATTCAGCCTCGCCATTCGTCAGACCCAACATTTTCCTCGTCTCTGACGCAAAGTAGATGTCATCGAGCGGCACCACCGTAGACTCTAAATCCTCCTTCCACCCGTACCATCGTTGACAACGCTGCAGGGCGCGCGCCGCGTAGTGTACCGCGGCGCCACAGCCATTCGAACGCGATGGTGGGTACTTGGTTCTTGGAGGGGGAGGGGGAGTGTATTCCGGGAGCATCTGAATAATCCATGGCCGATGTTCATCGTATTCGGACTCGAAAATGTCGTCGGAGATGAGCGGGTCCGATTCTGCGCCGCAATAGATGGTGATTCGATCGGTTGCGGAGGCGTGTAGGATGACAGCTGGTCGGTGGCGGAGACGCGAGGTTTCGCCAGCGGAAATGGAAGCTACGCTGTGATCGGTGGGAACTAAGAGAGGCGGCATTTTGAAGATGGAGGCGGAAGGAAAAGCGCGCAAGGTGGCTGTGCCGTAACCCCGTGCTATGACCGCACCCGAGTCATGATCATCATTCTCGGATTACTCTACTGAGAAACCGGGTTTTCAATGGAAACCCCTCTAAAAAATGGTGTGTTATTTGGAAACCCATATTCTGGGGGTTTCTCCCACTGGTGGCGGTCCGAAAATTTAGCCCGCGGACCAACCATCACTGATGTGATCAATGAACACCTAAAGAGGATCAATGTTCAATCTAGGGCTGCCGCCCGTGGCTGTGGCCACGGTTCGTGGCACGGGTGCCGTGCCTGTTCCGTTAGCCATTTTGCCACCTTGCTCGCAGCACAGCTATGGCACGGGTTTCCAACCCAACGGCCCGTTGAAACACAGCCATCACGGCCGTGCAATGGGCTGGTATTGTGTGCCACAATAAGGCCTAATTTTGCCTGCAGCATAGTTCAAATATTTGGTAACTTGTTTGACATACACCCTTTTCATGTTTGAGTACTTACTACCCATAAGAACAGCAAATTGCGGTTCGTACCGGCAATTGCCGGCTGTGATGACGGAGTTTGATCTCAGTTTGAACCACATGCTTTTGTAGTGGTGAGTAATTTTCTAGCCTGATCTTTTATTTCCAAGCATACTGAGGAATTGTAGAAGCTCCCATATTATTATTAGGTCGTTTGGCAAGGTTCTTATGTCTTATGAGTCTCAGCATCTTGGTGAAAGCTTCATTATATTCAAATATCAGTTTGCGAAATATGACAATCCTCATTGCACACTTTATTATAGAGGCCTTCAGATAGCATTTACATCAAGAACAGCTCATGAAAATATGTGAACAATATAATTGTCTCTGTAGTCCAACAGACTCTTAAGGCTCTTTGCCTCTGGAGTTTGTGGGGAAATCGACGGCATGGATGGGGTGTTGGTTGACATTTGATTTGGATCAATTGATCCGGTGGCCTTGATGTGCCGCCGGAGGGGTTTTCAATTAGACCTTTTGGTGGGGTCTCTCGGCTAGTGGGGTTTCCATTGAAAGCCGGGTTTCTCATTAGAATCATCCCAGAAACATAACTAAGAACTTGCAGAAATTTCAATCCGACTCGGATTCGCATTTCTTTTTTGACCTCAAACATTTTCCGTATCCTCAGCTGCAGGTACACCAGCGTATTTCAAAGACTCCTTGGTGGGTTGCGAGTCCTTACTTGTTGTAGGTCAAGAGTTCAGGGTATCTGCGACCGTTCTCTTCAGACTGAAGAGAATCGGCCGCAGGCCTCTCGTATATACACAACCCGCCCGAACCAAACACCGCGTAACCGTCGCGTCCCCATCCGGACTGGATAGCGAGGTTACCACTACAACATTACTCAGGTAAGGCGCTGCAATTCTTTCCATTTTTTTTCACTTCGGCGGGCTAACAAAAAAAAAGCTAGATTTTGAAAGTTATTTCGTGGGATCTCAAGCACCTCTGAGAAATCAGGAAGGAAATTGTCCTCTCCGGCTTGGACTTTGGTTTGGCATTGTTCTACACGTGTTTAAGCTTTGGTTTATGGAAAGACAGCATCTCACCGACCGAGCTACTGCTTGTGGCCAGCTGGAAGAGCTTTAACTTGGTCAGTGCTCCTTAGAAATAGGTAAGGATTGATGACATGTGCCGTGGTGGGAGAGGAGGGAGATCGCAAACAACAAGTGCGGGCTTACGAAAGGAGAAAACATCTGCCAATACTTTCATCGCCCTGATGTTGGCACGGTGTAGATCTTTAGCTCGCACAGGATCATCACCGTTGTCCGGTTGGAGGACACCGCAGAAGTCATTACTCGCATCGCCCACGCCGATGGAATGTTGTGTCTTCTGCGATCAACAGGCCCAGCGAAGTTTTTCAGGTCAATGAGCTGGTGTAAAAGATCCGGTCTTCTGTGAAGAAAGATTGCCCACAGAGCAAAAATTAATGGAAATAACCTGAGTTCAAATACTGGAAATCCCAATATAGTCCAGCTAATAATCTAGTCACCGAACAGTCTTACGTTGAGCGCGAAGCGTCAAGGCGGCAAGATTGAGTTAAATCATCAACTTGCGACTGCGAACCTAGCACACAATGCAAGCGGAATGCGTTATGTTGTGGCTAGTCGTGATATGAAATCTCAATGAGCTTATAGCGTCACTTAGTTCACACACAATTCAAGGGGACAGATGTCTTAGTGACGCTAATGCAGGATGCAGCAGATAAGTGGGTAGTAAGGGTGATTCTCATTTGCAGGCCAGGAGGCTTCAATTTATACAAAGAGACTATCTAGAATATTCTCAGAAGCTCCACCAGGCACAGCTACAAGTGACTCAGATTGACTGCACAGCAGGCTGTGCCCGAGCGATGCCCGAGTTGAGGCCGAGGCATGCCCGAGGTACCCGAAGTGCAACCAGATCACGAGACCGAGGGTGCTTGGAGGATATTGACCCGAAAATGCCAATATCCATCACAGCTGGGAATTCTCGTCTACTGGTCCACTTTCTCTGGATGATCCATCGCACTCCCGAAGTTCGTCGAAACCCTTCCACGTATCAAGATCGTTTTTAGTCGGCAGAATGCAGACGTTACTAGCGGAAGCGGTCGTACCTGAGGCTTTTTCGGAAAGGAGATCAACAACATCCATTGAACCTTGTAGATTTTCGGCCTCATCATTGGAGGTGCACAGCTCCGAGCCGTAATGCTAGTCCGACTCGACAGAAGTGGGCGCACCCAAATGGACAGCTGCAGAGCGCGGATTGTCTCCGTGTGGAGGGAAAGGGAGGAAGGTGTCATGGTTCATATCAACCTCAGAATTGGGTTCTGGTGGAGGGACTGGAGGACTGAAGGACTCACGCGGAGGTAATGGTCCCGGCGTGTAAGCGCATTTCTTGGATTTCAGCAGTTTAATTCGCAGTGGCATATCTTGTAGTTTTTTGGGGCTGTTTGTTCTGCGCATCGAGCTCACGATGGCGCTTATCACCGATACTTTCGAACGCGCACCGCTATTACCGTTCAGCCCATCCACTGTGCAGCCGCTCTTGAAGACGACGGCAAAACTCGAGGAGTCGAACTGTCCTTTCAGCAAAGAAGGGCCTAGAGATGTATAAGTGTTCAGTAAGTGTCTCCATTTTGTTCTAAGTACAGTTGCGGCCAAGATCAAATGGACAGGAGGGGGCAGGACATACGACGTTGTTATTGATGCGCGAGACTGGAACGATCATAATAAGCACAAGACCGAGTTATAGACCGAGGTTGCCGTGAAAGAACTGATATCCCTATGGTAGGTTGTATCCGTCAACGAGAGAGACATGGTAGAAGTCGCTCATACCGCTACGGCCCATATAGAATTCCGCCAAGGTAGCAGATGAGACAACCTGATTTGGAGAGCCATCAGCGCCAGTTTAAGTATATTTTAAATCCGCCTCAGACCCACCGTACCGCTGACAAGGGCGCAGACCCGATTCATACTGATGGGCAAGGAAGAAGGAAAGTACAGAAAGGGGGAGTAGATCTATAAGTCCGCCGTTGCAGCCGCCGTCAACGCACGAGCTGGGGCCACGGTTGGACGAAAAGCCACAGTCGTGGCGGCCCCAGATACGCGAATAATTTAGCTGCGTGTCAAAGATGATAAGATATTGCCGCGGAGACCGCCGCTAACTGGAATGTGACTTTGCTAAAAGAGGTCCCATCTGAGGTAGAGCGTAAGTCATCGAATCGCTAGGTCGGCACTGGGCTCACCCAGAGTTGGCTGTGAGGGTTGCCCACCACTGCTGGTGAAGTACTACGGGTGTAGTTAATTCGTATTATTCCCCGCCTCGCAAAGATACACATCCCGCTGGCCTACACGAGAAATGAGCACGGAGAAATAAGAAGAGAGAGCAAAGGTGCGTACCAGATGGTGAACTTGAAAGGCCCGGCGTTGTAGACCTAATCCCACGGATTGTGAGCTGCAACGCGAGAAGTTGGGGGGGATATCAACAGTCATCGAGCGCTGGGCCGCAACGGTCGAAACCATGGCGAAAAGATCCTGCTGCAACGAAGGACTTGATGATTCAAATTAAGAGAATGATAAGTTGGGTTCAAGTCAAGAACAGAAGCGGATCTTGACTTCTCGAGTTTGGATTCATACCCACCTTATATCCTTTGTCTGGTTACTCTGGTATGTATGATCGGTCGCAGATCCTGAATAAGCAAGTTACTGACTCGGAGGACCATTTAGGTTGGTATCAAAGCGGAACTTGAGACTCGGCAACGGACGGTGAAGCAAGAAGTGAATTGCCGGGCTGTATTGACAGTGAGAACGTGTAGGGGTGGCGACCGTTGTGCGAGGCAAGCGAGCGGAAGAAAAAAGCTTTTGATCCGAGTCGGCGGGCAGGAGCCTCCGAACCAAACAACACCTTTCAATTGATGTCTGATGTTGCAAAATGACCGCAGACGACGAGGGAGGGCAGTTGATAGATTACTTAAAACTCACTCACAACAAGTGTATTTCACTCAAGTGTATCTTGGTCACTCAGCCTGAGTGGGTCGAAAAAACACTCATGTCCGACACACTCGGGCCGAGTGACAAAATAGTGATCGGAGTGATGTGTCAATCATCCTGAGTGTAATCACTTCCCACGGTGTGATTCGAGTGGTCTTTGGCGAGGAATGGTGAGCCTGTACGAAGCGCTGTGTTAGAAGTGGTGGGATTCGGCAATGGCAGTAGAGGTTCGATAGTTGAAAAGAATTTTATGGGATGCATGTGGGTGTTTTATTTCAAGGAATTTAGTGAAGTAATGACGGACTTCCAGTCTACTCTTGAAAACTTGAGATTGAGCCAGTTAGTAATCTCGGTAGGTAGTTAGGTATAATCTGGTGCAGTCAGTAGTGATGGTAAAAAAGTCAAACACATGTTTCTGGCATTATTGACGCAGGAAGAGACCCAGTGCTGTAGTAGCAAGAAGAAAGGATTATGGAAATGCTTGGGGATACAATTTGTGGCTCGCACTGGTCTCTTGGCTCTTTCCACATTTTGGCTCCGTAGAAGGTCTTTGGGGAGCCACTGAATCATAATCTAGTCCTTGGTATGGCCAGAGAGGAGGTGGGAGACTGTATTTAAATCAGTGCAAATTGCCGCTGTCGAGCTCTGCCAGTGGCTGTGCTCGGGTAGAGCCCAACAGCGGCGATTAATGGGAGGCTGTGCTTGGCCCTAACCTTAATGCCTCGCAGCCGAACTCTCCAAGTTCACTTAATCTCTTGCGAGCCTCTGACTTGCTGGTTGGCCTTTTCTAAGCTGGTTCTCAACCATCAAGTGACTGGTACTGCAGCAACTCTATGTGCTTTGATTCCAATCTGAAGCTCGCAAGCTTGCATTTTTGACACTGTCCACCTCTCTGCCTGGAGTATACCCTGAGACTTGTGTATTGTACTTCCAGAACAATGCCAAATTATTGGTTTCCTTTCTGGTCATAAATCATTACAGTGCGGAGCCACCCAATTAACACATTGGGCACTGAATTTAAGGCTGCTTCTTCCCCATTTCTTCGAGTCTCCTTCTAGGCTACTCGTAAAACCTCCACCAGCTACTCAATATGCATGAGCCCGACAACAACACCGAGAAATGTCAAGGCCCATCTCCTGGCGATGGCTGTGGGGATATCTTTCCTCGGAAAAAGAACAGTGGCCTTTGCCACCAATGCGATGCAATCGAGAAAGCTGCCACAGACGAGGAGAAAAAACAAAGATGAAGGTTTAATTTTCCTCCTCCTATATCTCACGCAAGTCTTGAATGTTGTTCAGAATATTCCTCAATGTTCAGAGTGTAGCAAGATTGGCAAGAACATTAGCGACAGCAAATGCGGTGTTTGCAAGCGAGAAGGTTTGTCGCTGGGATTTGGCCGGCACAGGTTACTGACTCGTCGTATACAGATGCTGAAAAGGCCACCCGCGAGAGAGCTGAGAGCGCCAAGACTACTGCCATTCAAGTACGCCCTGATGCACATGCAGCCTGCATGTCCGGTGGTCCTCAGGCTCCGCGAGTTTCTCAGACAGTGCAGCCAACACGCAAGTGAGTGCATTTCATGTACATATTTCTCCTACTTAATCATTAAATCAATCTTTCAGCCCCCCGCGCGAAAAATTGATATGATTCATCAATGTTCATGTCTCCGCATTTGTAGGTGGCAAGCCATACTTGGATTCGTTTCTCGTGTGTACAAGGAGTCTTTCGGATATGAAGGTTGGTGTACTGTTGGTACCGTGTCTATTGCCAAGCTAACCACGGTGCATAGAAATGGTGGAAGATGTCATGAAAGCTTGGGCATATGCTCGGGATGATCTGTTCCATGCGAGTTTGCTACGGTATGCTTAAATATACATTCAGCGGACATCTCTGACGATGTGTCTAGTCGCGAAGTGCTCGTTTTTTTCCACAATGGCCTGAACTGCCACCCGAACAGCATGAGCGGGACGTTGGGTGAATTTTTCGACCTCCATTTACAGCTGTACAACAGTGAGGTATTCTTGAAGGTCCCCAGCAAACTCAAGGGATCCGTAAAGGAACCCGCGCTTGTCCTCAATTTCGTCATTGATATGAACGCTGTGAGTTGTTCCAGTCAGAATTACAGCTGTTTGCATAATTGATGACAGTCGGCCCAAAAAAGAAACAAAAACAAACAATTGATCCGGCTGTTTGCCAAGGTCAGATCTCACGCATCCCTGCGTCGATTTCCATGATTCAGGGCGCGTTAGAAAGCGGCTGAGCAGGGCTTTCAAATCATGCCACACTTGCAAGGTAGATAACAAAATCTCAGTGCTCCCAAATTCAAGCTATGTGATTTGCATCTGAACTCGGAATAGCCCTTGCTTCATCAGTTTTCCTTCGATGTACTTCAAACTCAGTGATCCTGAAAGCGGTATACAAGGCAATCATATCCATGAAATAAAAATGTGTGGCACACATGATGTGTGAGGGCCAGAATGGAATTACTGACTGCTTAGTGAAATTCATGGGAACATGAGTGTCTGATGGCAAAAGCAAAATCCTATATATACCCACCCTTTGCATTGAAATTACCTTTCGAATGAGTCTTTTTTCATCAAAATCCAATCAGTATTGACCGAACGGTGCGCAATCTAATTTTCAGTTCAAATAACACAGCCCGAATTTGAGGAGAAAGAAAATTTGCCATTTAGCACGAGAGTATTGTATGATCTGAAAGCCCTCATTAGCCGCTTTCTAACGCACCCTGAATCATGGAAATCGACGCAGGGATGCGTGAGATCTGACCTCGGCAAACAGCCGGATCAATTATTTGTTTTTGTTTCTTTTTTGGGCCGACTGTCATCAATTATGCAAACAGCTGTAAAACTCTTGCTTACCTCAATATCAGTTTGAAGAATGGACTCAATCCAAGAACCGAGTTGGGACCACTGTCAAACGTCGTCGGATCCCTGGACCGGATGAAGAACCCCAAGCAAAGCGAGCCGGTACATGTTTATGAGTTTGGTAACAAATCCAACGCAACAAAGCTGATATCACCCACATAGCTCAGGGATCAACTGCGTCTATGATTTCCAACTATATTGGCATTAGAATACCAGCAAAATCTGCGCGTGCGGCGACCGAGGTTAAATTTGTATTTTTCGAAACAAACGACAATATGTTTGAATGGACTGGACCGACAACGTTCAGTGGGCGACTCTGCAACGATGCTTTGCAGACCGGAAAAAATAAGAAGGTGTTTGAGGTGAGAGGTTTTCATTTATATCGCGATCAATTGTCTAATCTCACAACTGAATAGCTTGACGTGAATGGCACACTATATGTCGCCAAGCGAGCCATCACTGTGGGCATAGATCCTGACACGTTTCTCGGGAATGAGAACCTGTTGCATTCCAACCTTGTTGCATTGTGGAACACAAAATGTGTACTCGATGCGTTTTACGTAGCTGCGGACGGAGTTTCCATCCTGGATGATATCGACCCCAGTAAATTTCCGATTCTTGACCATAATGACCATGCTAATTTCGGCCCATCAGATTTAGCGGTTCAGGAAACCTTCCTTGTCGAAGAACTGCTCAGCACGGAATGCCCGCCCTCAGTAGCGTCCGGAGTGTCCCATGAACTCTTGAAGGAGGCACAAGATGAGTTCGAGTCTCAGTTCGATTACACTCCCGGACATCAGCTCCGAGTTATTTGGCTCATCCAGCGTCGGATGAGTCCTATCTGTGAGCGCTGGAATCTCATGGATGCCACCAAACTTCCCAATCCCCGGAATAAATTTAGTACCACTGTCACTGCACTGTCGCATTTCTTCGCCGACTCTGTCAAATCAACGGAGCTTCTCTCGCATTTTCAAAGTGGGTGGACTACACTTCAATTTGATTCACTGCTTAACGATCGTCCAAGCTTCGAACGGATTGTTACCCAACAAGGCCTTTGGGAAGATTATCACGGATGTTATCTTTCAAAACGACGTAGGGTACGTTGTTTTTTTCATCGGACGTGTCATGGAAGCTCAAGCTAATAATGATAACCATCCACAGGGGCACACCATGTCGGACTGGTGACAAGGGGACAGCAGGTGTTGAGATGGTCCTTAATGCGCACATCTGCAATCGTGTCTGCGAGTTGCTGGAACTGGACAACGACGAGGGCAACAAAGGACAAGGTGATGAGGACGACGACGACGAATGAACATCCTTAATGTTTTTCTCTTCTTTTATTAAATACGTACAATTTAAATGGTCTGTAAAACATTATGGGGACGAACATTGAAATGCCTTCGTACAAGACTAGCAAAGAAAAAGAATACATTTTCTGATATACATGGAAAAAGCGGGGAACCATCAGGAGGGTGGGGAGTCGACAACTGAGGCATCTTCTCCTCCTGCAGCACCAGCTCTGCGGCGGACAGCTTCTGCTGCTCGAGCGGTGCAACTTCGAGCACCTCGAGCACATGTTTCCTCCTCGGTATACCATCGGCAAACTGGTTCAGCGGGTGCCATACATTTCGTGCGAGCTCCTCAAAGGATGCCACGCGCACCTCTGCATTCGGTGCGCCAAGCTTGACGTGCCCACCCACACCGACACCGAGCCAGGCTCCACTGCTTTGTTGCATTTCTTTGCAAATTCTGTCAAAGATATTCAGCTTCTGTCGCATTTTCAAAGTAAGTGGTGCGCATGCGAATGCCCTCACTGGTTTACAAGCTTTCCAGCTTTAAACGGAGCCCTTCCCAACAAGCTCTTCGTAAAGATGATCACTGACGTTATTCTTCAAAACTATAGGAGGTATTCGGTTCCTTAACTTTATTCAAGTCGTGAAGTCTGACAGCCATGCTTAGGGGAGAGCTCGAGACCCATCGATCGGAGGACAAGGGGCCGAAAAGGTCCTGAATGCACAGATGTGCAACCGGGTCTGTGAGCTGCTGAAATTGGACGAAGACTACGGTGGCGATAAGAGGGACAAGGAAGAGGAGAGTGAGGACAATGGGTAGATGAGATGGGTCTGAATAAATGTTTCCGTTCCCCTTGCATTCGGACATGCTTTGAATACTATTTAATTTGTTTTCAAGAAATTGCGGTGATCTATCATGCATAAGAATGCGCTCTTTACTCGCCCAATGTACCCACATACCTACCAGAACAGAGAATCGTGGTAAGCCAAATGACAACTCGTGAAAAGAGGTAAGAATGCTAATGCATTTCTGATGTACACGGGTAAGCGGAAGCTTGAAAAACAGGCACTAGCTAGGGCAAATAAGCATAGAAATCCCCGCAACCAACATGGAGTTGCCAGGCGATGGTTTCATGCTTGCTTGATAGCCTTGGAAGCACAATGCTCATCCTCCACGCTATTCACATTTCCAAGTGGTACGTACAGATGTAATGGCTCTTCCACACCCCTCAGCGAGACGGACAGCGGGAACAAGCATGAACTTGCCGTGCCTCACGGTAGGCGCGCCGAGTCGGGACTGGAGATTTTGACGCGACTGCCGCGCATTGGCGCGGCAGTGACGCGCAAGTGACGCGCAAGTAACGCGGCAGTGATGCGGCGTGACGCGCGATTGACGCGGCACTGCCGCGCCGCTTGTAGGGCTTCGGATATTGTTCCTCTTGCCTCAAAACCACTTCAGGCAAGGTTCAATGACTCTAATACATCATTTAGAACCTAAATAATGAAAACCAAAATGTGATCAGGTATTGACCGTATTGTCTAAGCAATGCTTAGGCCACGCTGGTAGTCGGCATTTTGACCAAATTTTGACTCGCCTCATTGTTATATGCAGCCGTTTTATGTTCAAAAACCCTCAGAGTAGTCGGAACGACAGAGAAAATCAGATTCTCAAGTCCCTTCAGTGAGTAATCAATATACTATGCTCTAGTTGAACATTTGAACATTTCAGCCCGAATTCTGTGTCGGCAAGCTCATATAAGGATTCTTAACCGTCAAATGGTCCCCGATTTCTCAACAAATTCATTTCAACTAAAATTAGACACTACTTCTTAATCCCATGGTGCACAAATAGTGGAGCGGCTGGAGCACAGATCTGCTTCGCATCTTGCCAAGTTCAACTTAACTTCATGAGTGGTTGAAGACGAATTGTAATGCATTTTAGTGAGGTAGCTTAAAATGGCTGGCATGTGGCCTGGGTTGGCTGAAATCACTCGGTAGGTGCAGCTTGACACGGAAATTGATGTGCCGCCTTGACCTATTCAATGAACGCTCCCCGCCCCCAATTCAAGTATGGACTAGTCTCTTATAAACAGACGCTACAACAAAAAGTACTTGTACCTCAAGTGTTGTAAGTATGGACATCATTTACAGAAAACTCCGACTCGAAATTTGGACCGTCAGGCTTATGTTATGTTTATGAATTGCCTGAACCATGTGGTAAATACTTTTTGCCTCCAAACCATCCCATATTCTGACTTGCGTGCAACCACCGTTGGAAATTCAGGCAGAAAATATTTATGGGGAAAATGCGGCGAGTCTCTTCAAAGGTAGTAATAAATACCACCACTCGAGCTGACCAGCAGCTTGAGTGGGAAGGTTAATCGGTACTCACAGTTTCTGTGGACAAAAGACCCCAATTTTAGACATGGCTCACAACTTATACGGGACTCTGTGGCCCGAGAGAGTCAGATCTGATCAATCCCTGACCAACCTTGACTGTCTTAGTCTGTCAAACCATGGAAGTGTTGAAATCAAAGGGACAAATCCTCGGATTCCAATTCCCATTCTACTGAGACCAACAGGTCAAATCTTGATCTGGTTCCGTTCAAATTATTGCAGTTCTACCAGCAAGCTGCGATGGAATTAGCATTACACAGTATTATTTCGACACCATGGCAGCCTAGGCACAGAGTGGTGATTGACTCAGGTGGCATTACCAAGTAACACCAGATGTTATACAACTCCGGGTATAAATGTTTACACAACTACTTCCCAGCCAGAATTGAACCGTGGGAAGTGTTACTGAACTCATTTTATGGAGTCGTCGGCTTTCATTTCACAAAAGAAGCATTGTCAGAAAGGACCTATGGTTGATTACGACCAGGATGTGCTGTAGATGCAAATTCATGTGCACGACTGATGCTCAACCAGACTCAGTCATACTTAATTTTGTAGCATCTCCCGAGGAGATAAGGGCCAGTTACAAATGATTACTGAGGAAATGGGTTGATGCCTACTGCCACACGAACAACAGTACTTTGCTAATAGCACGTACAGTGTAATTTTCATTCAGAACCGTTTAGAATTTACATGTGACCCATGAGTCTATGCACTCAGCTGCATAGTTTATCCGGCGGAGTTTCACTCCCCTCCGAGGAACCCAGGAAATTCGGCCTTTGGAAAGTCCGGCAAATAGGTCCGCCATCAAGTCCGGCGGCATTGTCCGGCCAGCGATCGGAGTTTGAATGTGCCGCCCACCCCGCGCCTCTCTCTCCATATGAACTCAAGGTGCCAGTTTTCTCGACATATTCTCTGGATACATACATTGATTTTCCGTTGCTTACTTGGACGCATACCATATTCAACGGATTCAATCATTATTGAAGCATGGCATCTATCCAAAGCAGTCGTGGATGGTGAACCACTGCATAAATGATTCATACAGTGCAGGTTTAGTATTGAAGGCAAGTTCCCAACACCCGCTGCTTTACTTAGCTATGTATGCCAGCCAACCTTGTTTTGATTTGTTTTTCGATAGGAGACTTGGAGAAGAATGTGTAAAACACGTAAAGTAGGGGCCGCAGGCCTAAAATGAGTCTTTATCTATGTCCAGAGAACTTAAATACCTTGTTTCAAAATCGTAGGATGCGTGAGGAGGGAGGGGAAACAATTATTTACATATGTTTCCCTGCAGCTTGGGCCTTGTAAAAGTTTAAGCTCCGACAGTCTGGCTTATGTAAAAGGTCCGCCGATCAGTCCGGCGATCGTCCCAAATTCCCGGACTTTCCGAAGCCCAAATGCACTCGAGGAACCAAGGATTGCTGTTTCAAACCTATCTAGCTAGGGAAGTGCCTGCCCGATGTCAACTCGAGACCATTTTCTCTGAATCAATTCCGCAAGGCAATTGAAATATAATGTATACCTCATACTATATCTGAATTCTTTCAAGAAAAAAGAAGGAGTCAATAGAAGTTAGTTTGAAGGCTGAGGAAATAATTCCTGCAAAGCTGCATTCTCTCACGACTTGGCGAGCTATCAATCAACTGCCCATGAGCCCGTGCAGCAGAAAGCTTTGGAAAGTTGAGGGATGGGAGAAACCGGAGAATACCACTTGTGGGACATCAATATGTGGCACCAAACTCCTAGGGGCTTTGAGTAACCGAAAGTAGATTTGTGGGTGTAGTGAAATCGATGTAGGAGAAGAGCTCAAATTAATGAATAAGCAGGGCCGCCGGTGTGCAAGGGATGAGTGCTACATAGTGGTAATCCGGGGAACACCCTATTTTAAATAAAATGCACAGGGCATCGCGGAATGCTCCCAATGCATCAAGAGGAGCAAAAAAGATGAGCAATGTTCAATTCCAGTCACGGGAAGCCAAGCCCACATAATGAAAAGAATTCTGGAATGAGTGCCGCCGCAGCAGGGGACCAAAATCCTACCAGTTTTTTTTTCTCAAAGGGTCTATACCCCCCTCAACTGCCACAGCCGTGAGTACGGTACATTATGGACCATTGAATTGGTATGTAAGCGCACAGACTCAGGGTGTTTACGAGCAGCCAACTATTGGATTAACCTGGTATCAATTGAGTCAGTATTTAGCAGCCAAGATTAATGTACTTAATTAGCCAGGTGAGTGACAGAATCAGAGATCCATGGAACACATTTAGACGTACTTGAAGCTGTAAGTGTCGATCAAGAATCCCGTACCTGTACCAACATGCCATCGGTTCTCCATCAAAATTCGTACTCCCTCGCCCCTTCAAGCGGTGTCTGAGCTCAGTTTGGTTAGCCACCCATCCAAAGCCACCTCGGGACTGGCGCGCATTGCCGCGGTAGTGGCGCGCACCGACGCGGCACTGACGCGCACTGACACGGCAGTGACGCGGCAGTGACGCGCATTGACGCGGCGTTGACGCGGCGTTGACGCACATTGACGCGGCGTTGGCGCGGCTCCGGCGCGGCGTTGACGCGGCAGGCAGTGCACTCAAAGAATCTTCCAGACATGCTAGGACAACATTGAATGTTTCATATCAAGTTTATAGTGCTTTGTGAAGGCTAGGGCACAATGTACTCCAGAATTGACTTACTTCTCCTATAGAACAAGTTCATAGTTGACCTGAACATCATCAGTTCCTCCCCTAGCTTTTATCTGACTGCTTCTGAGTGTAGTTAGATTGCATTAAAAGAGTACGGAAGATCAGTAGTGAGTTCAAAAGATGCCGCGTCAATGCGCGTCAACGCCGCGTCACTGCCGCGTTAGTGCCGCGTTAGTGCCGCGCCGGTGCGCGTCAATGCGCGCCTGCCGCGTCATTTTTACCAGACCCCGCCGAGTCGGGGGACAGCTTGTCCAAGGCGGTTTGCGTGTCGTACAAATTTGAGGGGTGAGTTCCTGTGTGGGACCTACAGTAAAAAGTCAGCATGACGTTGAGGGAGGCGAGAAGACACACACCTTCCGCATAAGTATCCTGCTCCGTACGCCGCAAATCGCCAGTCCATGTCGTCGAGTGAGAAGTCAACACTATATCGTGGATAATCGAGATGAGATTCGCGGGAACCGACACTGAGCGCCACACCAGCGATGTGGCATGCCCTCCTTCCTTTCCTGCTTCCCCAGCTCCCTTCTCGCCACCAACACTTTCACCTTCTTCACCACCCTCCATCCGCCCTGCCTCTGCGTCCGCATCCATCCTCCGCCACACCTACTTGTAGCCGTGAAGACGTCGGCATGCGTGCGGGTCGAAAGTATGAGCAAATGCTGCCTGCACCTGCAAGGACACACACCCACGCGCCGCGGTCGACGTCGGTGGAAACGGAAGGGAGGTCGTACTGCTTGGCACCCGTGCGGCACCTTTGGCAGTGGCAGCATGCGGGGAGGCATAGCGCGCAGGGGCAACCGCACACGAACTTCGTGTCGAGTTGGTATCAGCGGTGGAGCGGGCAGAGCACCGGATTTGCGCTGATCTGCGGTGTAGGGCGTGGAGGTGGGAACAGGCAGCACAGGTGGATGATACAACAGCGAGGGAGAGGTTACGGGGATAGGGAGAGAATGGCGACAATCCGGGTGAGCGCTAAGCAGTGTCTGCGACTAATTTCTTGACAGCATAGTTCTTGCCCTCATCTTGCATGGAGAGGAACAGTTCAGAGTCGAGCGAGCAGAAGAAGTGCACGTCGAGCCTGCGGTGGGGGCATTAACGAAAGAGCAACAACATGTACTCCACGCGTCAGTAGTATCAGAACTTCTGCAGTAACTCGTGGCGGTAGAAGAGGCCTCAGTTGAAGCAGTGTGGAACGCTACCCGGTGCGGCGATGAGTAGCACCGACAAAACAAGGAAGAGGAGAAAAGCGTGGCCCAGCATGTTCGTGCAAGACACGGCGGAAGGATCCATAGGAGCTTGCATTAATCATTCCGTGTTGAGACACGAATCCAGGATTAAATCTGGGATTAATTAATCCGTACCACTGCCTACCGGATATGGAAGGTGTAGGAGATTAATCCGGATTAATCCGGATTCAACGTGTTCATAGGAAACAGCAAAAATCAACATGTTCGGGATTCGAACCCGAGACCTCGGAAGACAAAGAATGAATAGAATCTGAGACTTTCCAACTCAGCTATGCAAGCATGTGACATACACTGCGTTCAGAGGGTTCTTAGCCAAAGCGCCGTCTGACCGGAGATAGCCGAACACATGCGGCTAGCCGGCCGCGTGACATGTGGCTATGTCTGGTTATGTCATCTCGCATCAGCTAGCCCAACCTCGCATTAGCTAGCCACATCTCCCCGCATCTTCGGTCCGCCGTTTGGCTAGCCAACTACTCAGGCAACCTGGCCACATCCTACCGACCAAAGGCCCAATCCAGTATGATTCATCGACAGCCGGCGGGCTAAATTCAAATAACAACATAAAGGAAACCAATTCAAATCTGGAGCGTAGGATATGTGGTACCAATACTTGGCGCGGCTATCCCATCACCAATGATCTATACTTTATCATGCTTTTAGGCCGCTTTCTGACCACATCCATGAAACCACGCGTCTATAAACTTCTCTGATTGTATTCCGGTTTCCTAATTCAATTACATTGCGCACACTTCTTTCTATCGTTGTCGTCTCCCCCGGGGCTTCATAAATGAATCTGCCGTCAGTATTATCGATTTATTTCCATTATTGGAATCACCTGGTAGCTGTGTTGTCTGTCTAAACTTGATAAATAACTCTCGGCGTCTCGGCAGTTTGGATATCTTGGTCTGTCTCCTTTGCTACGGCATTTCGCACAAACTAATGGCTTAATTCCTGCCCATCTCCCTAGAAACAAATTCAGCGAAGTTGAAGGGCTCTGCGTATGGTTGAATGACCGACAATTCCGGGGCAATTGGGGCGCAATCCGGTGTAATTACTCGCCTTCTCATCTAACCCTTTCCGCCGACCCTCACCGGTATATAAAGGTTCCTCGGCTGCAGGGAACGTCAAACCAATACTTCACATTCCAGATGTCCAACCAACAACATCCCTATAGAATGCGTGGCCAGCCACCATTGCGTGGTACGTGAATGTCCTGTGGTTATCCACTCCCTGTGTTATATAGCTGACGGCATTTAGCGACGTCGCATGCCCACGAACCATCGGCGCTAGCCTCTCGAGGGAAAACCTCTGCTCGAGGTTCTCAGTACACGGGACTTTCAAGTCGCCACGCTGAATCAACAAGTGCTCCGGAGTATATAATTATCTACTTCCTGAATGCAGTCCTTCTCTGATGTTCATCTCAGACCAGCGACGAATCAACTGAGTTCTCGCCATCACAGCCCTCCGCCTTCTCCGTCAGTGCAATCTGATAAGGAGTCATCCGAGTCGGACAAAGGGCTCCACGAAATTCCTTATATTCGATGCATCCTTCTTTTGGTGGCATTCTTACACACCAAGCACCACATAACCTTCCGGGCCTGTGCGCTAATCTTGAATGCCCTCAGTTTTATCTTTTCAACGATACCGGGCAACTTGCTGGCCGGGCAGAAGATACCTCTCACACTTACTACCATCTTCTCCCGCCTGGAATTGCACGACAAATTCACGGTTCACCCCATCTGCTACCTCTGCCATCGTATTTTTGACGTCCGTGATGGCACGACTCTCTGCCCAGACTGCGATGAAGAAATTTATCGTCCACAGACTCACCAGCTATTCCAGCGCCTGTTCGAACCAGATGAAATCGCCGATGGTACAGATAATCTGGCGTATAACACTGGCCGCACACCAAATGTTGTCGCACCTAGTGCTGTGCTGGAAACTCACATGTTAATAACATACAATAAATAGCATGCTAATAACATGTTAATAACATTTCTAGCTGGAGACCTCCAGGAAGGCCTGCTATTTATTGCTATAAATTACCAGAGGACTGCTAGAGACGTCTCAGAGGCTGTCTGAACAGTATACAATAGTTACGACGTGAAATAAGCAAGAATTGGCTCGCATCAGACTTGAGATTCTGCACGTGAGAAAATCAAATTTTCGCCGCGATCTCTCAATTTCAGGCTCTCTCGGGACTCATCTCGCCCGGGAAGAAGGATGATGATGCGCCCGTGGCTGAGGAACCTTCTCAGGTGACAGCGGCGGAGGCTGAAAACAAGGAGTGGGATGTGGATGACTGATTTTTAGCATTCTTAGCATATATAACATGCTATTTATCGATTTATAGCAGTAAATAGCCGATAATAGCATCAATGCTATATATCTGTTAATAACATGTGCTAGCTATGGACCTAGGGCTCCGCCATTTCTAGCAAAAGTTAATAACTGCTATTTAATTTCCAGCACAGCGCTAGTCGCACCCATCCAGCTATTATCTCAGGGGCTCAAAGACTTCTTTGCGCGTCCAGGCATGGTCCCTGCCGTAAATTCATGGAAAACGCGGCGTACTGTTACCGGCGAGCTAAGAGCGATGCAAGATGCGGAAGTTTGGAAGACAATCAAGGGTCCTGATAAATCCTCCTTCTTTTTTGGTCCTGGATCCGAAAAGGAGATACGTCTAGGTGTAACTTTGAGCTTAGACTGGTAAGTACCCATCCGCTGTGTCCGACGTTCGCTGCTCTCATTCAGAAATCAGGTTCGGCCGAAAAACAAGTAGCTATGGGCCCAGTCATTCTTCAGGAGCGCTATCGTTTTGTGTTCAAAATCTCTCGAATGAATTGAAGTAAGTTACATTTATCAAAGCGGTGCCCAGATTTCCAACGGTCTTTCCAGATACCGGGCGGATAATTTGATCCTCAGCGAGATGACACCTGGTCCAACTGAGCCCACGTCCGAGCAGCTTCAACACCATCTCAAAGTCCACGTTGACGACCTGCTGATGCTGTATGATCATGGAATTATGATCCACCCAAAGGAAAAACCAGCCGGTATCTGTGGCAGCTATCTTATTGGATATTTTACTTACTTCTCGTTTGGTGAATTAGGCATTCGAGTTCGCGTTGCACTTGTTGGAATCATTGCCGATCATCCGGCAATGTGCAAACTCTGTGGTTTTGCGGACCATAGTCATGGCCAATCTCCCTGCACCAAATGCCATGTAACCCGCGAGAAGATGTTCTCTAAGAAGTCTTTGCAGAACAGTTCGTGATAAATATTTCCACGTGATAGCAATTGATCTATGTTTCCAGAATTTCCACCGCGAGATGCCAAGAAGCATCGCGAACTGAGTCACAAATATAGGAGCCTTTCGACACAGAAAGAGCGCGAGGATTTCTTTGCCAAATATGGAGTGAGATGGTCAGAAATTTGTCGTCTCGAGTACTTTGACATCGTGCGGTGGACCGTGGTTGACCCCATGCACAACCTTCTCTTGGGTATCCCTGGTAGTTAACATTATGTTGACTGTATATTTAACTGTCTTGCAGGACTCGCCAAGACACAATGGTATACCCAGTGGATAAAAACCGGTGCGCTTCGAGCCGACACCACCACCAAGTTCCGTGAATTACACCTCATCCATGAATTCCTGGAGACGGTGTGCCGTTATATCTACTGGCTAGATAGGAAGCGCTCACACGGTTCTGTTCAGTTTGAATCGCCACCGTGGGCAGGAAGGCTTCCCCTTAGGGTGGGTGAGCCTGCCGGAGGATCTCTGACTGCCGACGAGTACAAATTTGCCGTCACTGGCCCGTGGGCAATCATGGCACGGCCTTTATTATCGTTTCCTGACTTGAACTGACTCAAAATGGGTGCAGATTCCGATTGTATGGGATCATGCACTTCCCCAGGCTGAGAAGGACCAACAAAAGGCCTTCGCGGCATATAAGAAAAAGAAGGATGCCTGGGACAAGGAAATCCGACGGAGAGGTCACGGTTCTGCCGATGAAGACCTACCCGCAGAGCCACAAGAACCAGTGCAACGCATGCAGCGAGGAGAAGACGTAAATTTCCTTTGTTTTGCAGCAGCTCTCAAGATACTGGTTGGAAGTGCTGTATGCGTTGACGCTAGTAATCATAGCTCGGGCGGACTAGATCGGGCACGTAAATTGCTTGAGAAGTATCTCTTAGGCTTCTTGGAGGTAAATTTCATCTTGCCGCTCAGAACTTAACTTAAACCTCCACATTAGATGTATGGACCGGAATCCATGAAGCCTAACCATCACTGGGCGGTTCATGTCCCCGATGAAATTGTTGACTTTGGTCCCGTGTACTCCTTTTGGGCATTTTTGACGGAGAGGCTGAACAAAATATTGAAGAACATGAACAGCAACAACTGGACAGGAGGACGGCTCGAGGTCTCGATGATGCGCGAATTTCATCGAAATTCAAGGCTCGATGCAGTGGTAGGCAATTACTTTGTACCACTATTTACAAGGCTTACATTATATTCCCGACAACTCAAGACGATCCTATCCGAGACCGCGCCTAACAACTTTGAGCACATGTTTGTGCGTGAAATGATGAGCCAGGGGACCAATGTGCAGGCCCTTGGGACAATCCAAGATGCTGCACGGGACGGTGCGGCAGTCTTTTTTCCCCTTCGCTGTCCGATCCAACAGTACAAATATTCTTCTACAGAACAAATTTCTGCTCGTGTACGGGTCGGCACTGTTGCAAATGTGGCCGAGATGGCTGATAAACCAACTCGTCTCGGGCTATTCCGACATTATAACAAGAATGGACCAACGGTTCATTACACCGAACCTGTTGGCAGAACGAGAACATACCCATTGGCAAGTTACATTGAAACTTACAACTTTGCCCTGCTGGACGGGCGAAGAATCATACCTACAACGAGAGCCTCGGAACAGTCAGCAGCATCGGCTATAGTCCAGGTCAGAATCAAAGACAAGCCGCAGCGATATGCTGGGGAAGTCGAGAGAATATTTATACACCATCAAGACGGTGTTCGAGACTCTTCCGACACTGTGCTGATCTACATCAAATGGATGATACAATCTACATTCACGCCTCTAGACTCCCCGAAATTCCTTTGGGATGATTAGTGAGTTGAACCTTCACGAAGAGCTGTGCGCTTACATTTGCGACAGCCCGGAGCTTGGTGTTGAGACATGGGAACTAGACAGATATGTTGACGCAACGACCAATGATCTACCCACGGTCTTGCCTCTGGCAGACGTGCACTGTCAACTGTCCCGCGGGCGGTTGGAGCATGTAGACCCACAGCTATGGATCACAACGACAATGGATCGAGTGAGTGTAATTTTCTCAGTGATACTGTATCTGATCATCTCTAGTTTCCGACATCGTTGAACGCATATGGATTCGCTGACCTAACTGCCGATGGACATAGTGGAGATCCATAATGTAGATAAAACGAGTCGCAATAACGAAGGCGGGGAGAGACGGTGGATAAAACGAACTATACGGTATATAAGTGAATGGTTCTGTCAGAATGAAAATTTGTTGAACAAAACAAAGGGATGAACCCGAAATTCAGTCGTAGCACAAATGAAAAATCAAGATGTGGCAGCGAGTGGATCAGCCAGAGCAAGTAATTCACCCAACTCCTCGTTGACCAAGGTCATTGTATCGGCCGGAGTTTCCTCATTGGGGGTGACTTCGAGCGTGGAAACGCCAAATCCAGGGGGGTTCTCGAAGTTTCCCCAGCCTTGCAGAAGCGCTTCGTTCTCGGAGTCCGCACATGCCCTCTCGAGCCATCCTTCCGCGATCCCGAAGTTGTACGGAGCAGCAGCAGGTATGCGTCGGCAGGGTCGGCCGGTATTGCGGACACGAGTGAAGATGATCTTGTTCTTGTCGCTTTTGGATTGGGCCTCAGAATAGACGCGATGTAAATCATGAAACATATTCGACATCTGGTGATTTTAGATCTTGCGCACGGGTTGGAACATTAAGTTACCTTCTCAGAGCGCCAATCGGGGGTGACTACTTCCAAAATTTGAAGCTCGTCAAGCGCTTTCTGTGAAAGGTCAAGATAACCAGCAGCCTTCGCCATCTCCCGCTTCCATGCCGCCTCACTCTCGTGTATCTCGTCGTCCGAGTCAGGCCCCGAGAGCTCATCCGACATATGCTCCTCGTAGATCATCTCTTTGACGACGTTCGGATCGAGATTGTGTTGCGCAGAATAGACTTCAACGGCTTCTTTCAAATTATCCGCTTTCTGTGACCATTATACGAAAGGATTAGTGGAGAATCAAATTAAAGGAATGGACGAACAGCGACTCGTCGTTGGACACGACGGTTATATTGTTTCTTGACTTCGTTTCTGGCACGCGCAGCAGCATCAACCTGGGCTTTCCATTTGGGCTTAAGATTGCGGAACGAGTCTTTGGCCATATCTTGAAGTAGCCCGACGTCCCAAGTGGCGTTGACATTACGAGCAGGTTTCGGTTGGTTCGAGCGGTGCTATATCAAGTTTACAGACCTGTATCGAATATGAATGCAACGACACTTACCCGGAGGTCAGTATAGGCCCGCTCCGCAACCGCTGTGAAAAGGCGTTCATTTCGGAGATCTGTGACGTCGGACGCAAAAACCGGGGTAAGGTACAGTTCACCAGTGATTTCATTCACACGGCGCTCGTCTGGGTCGGGCCAAATGTCCTTGGAAGTGACCCCACAGACGTCGCGAAGCGACTTTGTAACGAAACTCTGCCACCACGATTGAGCAAATTATGTGTAGATAAATTGAGGACGCACTTGGATAGCCGTTCTCGCCTTTTTGAGATCCGCTGTGGTACAGTTCTTCGAATCTAGGTAGACGGCGGGGTTCTGCGCATCAGACTCGGCGTCTGAATGGTCCGATTCGAAAGCTATGGTGCGCGAAGACGGCTGCCGCTTGCCACGAGTGGAACCCCTATTCGGCCTGATCTTACCACGAGACGACAGCCCACCGCGCGAGGAGTTGTCGGAGGTAGGAGCGGCGGGCGCGTCGGGCATGGCACTGTTGGCGGTGGGCAAAGAAATCTGGGCCTTCAGCGCCCGGTTTTCGAGAGTCAGTGCTTCGAGCATCGCGCGAAGTTGTTGATCAGAGGTGGCGCGGTGTTCGGGAGGGGCCTGGGATGGCAATGGGCCCTGCGCGGGGTGGCTGTAGCCATTTGAACTGAAGGCCGTAGGGTAATATTCCTCCGTAATAGGCGTGAAGTTCGCCGATCTGGACCGCTGGTTCTGCGGATGAACGTGTTCGTGCGATAATGTGTTAAGTGATGCTGCGCGGCTGAGAGACACAGGTGGCGCACTACTCATTGTATCAGTACAGTTAGCATGAGGTCGAAAGGTGGTTTACAAGGGTGGAGGACCGCGGCCCATCTGAGGGTGTCTGCCGCGGAGCAGACCATTTGGGTTTGTCGATGAACGAGATCTCGTTGGCGCAGCGGTAAGCCGACTGTCTGTGGTGTCTTGGTCACGGTCAGGCCAGTTGTGCGTAGGCGCAGCGAAATTGACTGCAGTTTCGTCGCCGAGATATCTGGACTTTAATCAGTATGTACTCGCTCGGCAGATTTCGGCAAATTTTACAAGTCCGTGTTGATGTTTCTGTGGTCTGGAGGTCGTTGGGTCTGATAGTCGTCGAGGTATAGAGGATAGTGCTCGTCGCTGTACATCTACAGTGGTGGGGACAGGAAACCAAGGAAGTGGACACGGCTCTTGCGCCAGCCTCCGCCAGGGTAGGCTCGGTAGAGAAAGCTTAATCCTGATGCAGTTGTCGAGTCTCGATCGGTCGAAGGGCATCATTCAAGAAACATAAATAACAGAAAGAACTGGAATACAGAAGGAAGGGCTATTGACAGGTAAGAGCTGGCCTGGAGGTATGGGTAAGGCTCGCCGCTGGAGGCTAGGGCTGGTTAGCAGGCGTAGCAAGGGATGGCTAGGACACGTGGGCATCACCTCGCCATGACTAGCCATGATGCCGTTATATTTGGCTAGACAACTGTGGCTAGGCGAAAATCCCTCATCTAGCTATTTATAACCTGATCGTGCATCAACTAGCCAGGGCCACGGCTAAGAACCCTCTGAACGCAGTGATACTTCAAAAATTAACACTAGATCTTGTTCTAGCACCACATTTGTATGTGTGGCAGCTGCTCTTAGCTCAAAGTGCAAACCCGTTCTGGAATGAAAGTCAAGGTTTACACAACACGCACCTCAATACAAACCACTTTGCAGTGTAAATCTAACATATCTCTTTGTACAACTACAGATACATGATAAATATACTTGGACTTGGGGTTGTAAACCTGGCTAGTCACTTAGATACAATTTTAATGTATAACTGTGCTGTATCTTCTCCTTGTTGCAGCACTGTTCTTGTCAATATACTGTGATCTTGCTGAGGTCTAGTGTGTTTCTGGCCCAGTTTCCGGCTCCATACTGATGGCAGTAGTGCTTGCCCAATATGAATATGATATGGTAAATTGTGTATAATATTCACTGCTCAGAGGCCATATTATATTCACACTGGATGAACATTTCGAGTTTTTCACTGAAAAAAAGTGGTGAAAAAATTACATTATTTTTCACACATTTTTTCAGTGAAAAATTGGTGAAGTTTTTACAGCCCTTTGCGGAACATAGGGCGCGGCCAAAAAATTTCCCATTTTGGGACATTTTTGTTTTTTTCGACCATTTCCCTCGCCGCGTGTTCAATTATGAATGTATCGTTCTGAAAACCATATGAGCGGAACCGCAAGGCAATTCTTGAGGTCCTCTCGTGCTCCAAATGTTTTTATTCGGCTTATATAAAATGTACTCTGATATAATCATGTTTATATGGAAATCAGCTCCCACAGGGGGAGTTGGCCATACATTATTTTGGGGTCTCATTAGGGAATATCTACGACTATTCCTGAGGTCACCTCGTTCCCATATTTTATCTGTGGGTCCTATACCACGTGAACGATGTAGTTGAATCCAAGAAAACCACCCACTTCTCAGACACAATGATCTCGCATATTCTGGTCCCAGGTGAGTGTGATACTCATTGGGTGCTCGTCCTATGGTGTTTAAAATAGGCTCCACAACTCACATTTGTAATCCGAGTCCCCGTCCCAGCATGCAACACGATTCAATATGCACGTATATTGTAAAATTTGAAATCTGGAATCTTTTTTTACAGACATTTTTCATCATCTTTTATTTCACTTTTTTCACTGAAAAACATAATGAAAAAGATATGTTATTTTCCACCACTTTTTTCAGTGTAAAAACAAGTGAAAAAGTTAAAACATTTTTTAGACATTTTTCACTGAAAATGAAAGTGAAAAATATGCTGTTCAAGTTGGTGCTTTATTATCCCAACTTTATTTTACATGTTGAGTAGAAATATTTTGTTTTGAGCATCGAAAATATATATTTTGGGGTGGGGAAATATATTTTTCTGTCCTTCGACTTTTTATTTTTCGGTTGATCACGGTTCGGACTATTTATTTTCTGCCATTCTCGAGACTATTTTTGGAGCATCGGGCCTCGGGGGGTCGGCTCAGCCAGCGCGCGATGCTCGGGGAACGGCCCCCAATGATCATGGCAGGCTTGACGTTGTGACAGCCGTGGTCGACAACGAGGTACGTGAGGCGCCCGCTGTTTGGTGGTATTAAGCAGGATCATGCTTGCTCTTGTATAAGTACCGTGCACGTGAGTTCCGAGAGAATTGATCCCGGCAAGATTGGGAACGGATCACAGTCCGAATCACATTCATCAAAGATGCCGCAGGCAGAAAAAGCTGAATAACTCAATAGAGCGTATTTGCACCCCCCAAAATCGACGGCCAAATTTCTGGCATCAGCCATCATTTTTAGGTTAGAGAAATGAAGGATGTGCCGTAACCATCCTTCCCAGCAGCCAAACCAATTTGCGCCATACGATTTCTCTCCTGAAAGTGGCCAGTGCCTTCGAGACCATTGCAGGGTGTCCACACAAAAAACCCGGGTCGTCCAGCATTTTTTCACGCCTTTTGGCAGACTTTACAAGTCAAAGGTATCCTGTTTTGGTGTCATCAAATTTCTGACATGCCCCATCAAATTTCGCCCTAAAAGTGCGTCAAGGGAGCTGCAAATACGCTCTTATGAGTCGAAAACAAATCCTCCATATGCATCCTTTGCGCGCCTTACTTTCGAGGCCATTTTCAGTCTAGGTTAGGTGGGACACAATGAAAACATGGAATTTATTTGATGGTCAAGACAGGTACACTACAGGTACAGGTAGGTGGTCATGCATTAACAAAGTGATTGGGGCGGAAAGAATAAGGATGGCACGAGGGGGTGCACAAATCTTGTGGTGGGAGGTACTTACTGGGTTCAGAGGACTCGGGCGGCGTGTGCGGGCGGAGCGTCACCCTCGACGGGCGAGGACACGGCCAACTCGGATGGGTAAGGCTGATTATATGAGCAAACATGATCCTGCATAACACCACCAAACAGCGGGCGCCTCACATACATCGTTGTCGACCACGGCTTTCACAACGTCAAGCCTGCCATGATCATCGGGGGCCGTTCCCCGAGCGTCGTGCGCTGGCTGGGCCGACCCCCCGAGGCCCGATGCTCCAAAAATAGTCTCGAGAATGGCAGAAAATAAATAGTCCGAACCGTGATCAACCGAAAAAATAAAAAGTCGAAGGACAGAAAAATATATTTCCCCACCACAAAATATATATTTTCGATGCTCAAAACAAAATATTTCTACTCAACATGTAAAATAAAGTTGGGATAATAAAGCACCAACTTGAACAGCATAGAAAAATGTGAAATACTGTTTAAGAATTTTCTTTCAAATTTTTCACTGAAAAATCTAAAATAATTTTTAGAAGTTTCAAAGTGGAAAATGTATGAAAATGTTAAACATTTTTTCACTTGCAGGTTTTAAATTTCAAAGTGAAAAACAGGGTGAAAAATTGTTGAAAATTTTGAAATGTTTACACTCCGAAACATGGTGAAAAAAATTGTTTGAACCTTCTATTCAGTCTTTTTGCCCGCTCTGTCACAAAGAAGGTGAAAAAAAATGTAAACATATTGCATTTTGAACCTTCAATTCCACCCCCCGCAAGCCCACAGATTTATTATCCAAATGTGATGCCTGAATTTGAGGGAGATGGTGTATTTCCTGGCTCCTGAGTGCATTTCTGAGCGGATATGTGGCCTGACTGCCATTTTAGGTCCCCACCAATCCCAGTCAATGTTCTGAATTCTTCGGCGGACCATGCCGCCTTCAGCAGGCCCACGGATATGTTATCCGTCCTCAAAAACAGCAAAAATGGCTGTTTGGCCAGGTATTTTGCGCCTCCTAAGGCCAGATGCAGTCGGATATTGGAGCCGAATGCCATTTTAGGTCCATCTCGATCCCAGTGAGTGTTCTGAATTCTTCGGCCGACCATGCTGTTTTCAGCAGGCCCACGGATATGTTATCCGTCCTAAAAACATAGCAAAAACTATCCGTATTCATATCCGTGGGCCTGCTGAGGGTGGCATGGTCCGCCGAAGAATTCAGAACATTGACTGGGATTGGGGGGGACCTAAAATGGCAGTCCGGCCACATATCCGCTCAGAAATGCACTCAGGAGCCAGGAAATACACCATTTCCCTCAAATTCAGGCATCACATTCGGATAGTAAATCTGTGGGCTTGCGGGCGGTGGCATTGTCCGCCGAAGAATTCAGAACATTCACTGGTATCGAGACGGACCTAGAATGGCATTCGGCTCAAATATCCGACTGTATCTGGCCTTAGGAGATGCAAAATACCTGGCCAAACCGTCATTTTTGCTGTTTTTGAGGACGGATAACATATCCGTGGGCCTGCTGAAGGCGGCATGGTCCGCCGGAGAATTCAGAACATTGACTGGGATCGAGACGGACCTTAAATGGGATTCGGCTCAAATATTCGACTGCATCTGGCCTTAGGAGGCGCAAAATACCTGGCCAAACAGCCATTTTTGCTGTTTTTTAGGACGGATAACATATCCGTGGGCCTGCTGAAAACAGCATGGTCCGCCGAAGAATTCAGAAGATTGACTTGGATTGGGGGGGACCTAAAATGACATTCGGTTCAAATATCCGACTTCATCTGGCCTTAGGAGGCACAAAATACCTGGCCAAACAGCCATTTTTGCTGTTTTTGAGGACGGATAACATATCCGTGGGCCTGCTGAAAACAGCATGGTCCGCCGAAGAATTCAGGACATTGACTGGGATCGAGACGGACCTAAAATGACATTCAGTTCAAATATCCGACTTCATCTGGCCTTAGGAGGCACAAAATACCTGGCCAAACAGCCATTTTTGCTGTTTTTTAGGACGGATAACATATCCGTGGGCCTGCTGAAAACAGCATGGTCCGCCGAAGAATTCAGAACACTCACTGGGATCGAGACGGACCTAAAATGACATTCGGCTCCAATATCCGACTGCATCTGGCCTTAGGAGGCGCAAAATACCTGGCCAAACAGCCATTTTTGCTGTTTTTTAGGACGGATAACATATCCGTGGGCCTGCTGAAAACAGCATGGTCCGCCGAAGAATTCAGAAGATTGACTGGGATTGGGGGGGACCTAAAATGACATTCGGTTCAAATATCCGACTTCATCTGGCCTTAGGAGGCACAAAATACCTGGCCAAACAGCCATTTTTGCTGTTTTTGAGGACGGATAACATATCCGTGGGCCTGCTGAGGGTGGCATGGTCCGCCGGAGAATTCAGAACATTGACTGGGATTGGGGGGGACCTAAAATGGCAGTCAGGCCACATATCCGCTCAGAAATGCACTCAGGAGCCGGGAAATACACCATCTCCCTCAAATTCAGGCATCACATTTGGATAATAAATCCGTGGGCTTGCGGGGGGTGGAATTGAAGGTTCAAAATCAATATGGTTACATTTTTTTTCACCTTCTTTGTGACAGAGCGGGCAAAAAGACTGAATAGAAGGTTCAAACAATTTTTTTCACCATGTTTCGGAGTGTAAACATTTCAAAATTTTCAACAATTTTTCACCCTGTTTTTCACTTTGAAACTTAAAACCTGCAAGTGAAAAAATGTTTAACATTTTCATACATTTTCCACTTTGAAACTTCTAAAAATTATTTTCGATTTTTCAGTGAAAAATTCAAAAGAAAATTCTTAAACAGTATTTCACATTTTTCACTTTCATTTTCAGTGAAAAATGTCTAAAAAATGTTTTAACTTTTTCACTTGTTTTTACACTGAAAAAAGTGGTGGAAAATAACATATCTTTTTCATTATGTTTTTCAGTGAAAAAAGTGAAATAAAAGATGATGAAAAATGTCTGTAAAAAAAGATTCCAGATTTCGAATTTTACACCCTTTTTTACACTAGATTTTTCACACTTTTTATTATCTTTTTGCAAGTGAAAATTTTGGTGAAAAATGTTTTAAATTTTTCACTAACATTTTCACCTGAAAATGTGTATGTATTATTGGTATTACTCTTGCTGGAAAAGTCATGAATTTTATTTCAAATTTTTCACCTCAATTCTCAGTCTCAAAAGTACTGAAAAACTATTTAAAAACTTCACCAATTTTTCACTGAAAAAATGTGTGAAAAATAACGTAATTTTTTCACCACTTTTTTCAGTGAAAAACTCGAAATGTTCATCCAGTGTGACTTTCCATAAGCATAAATAATTGCTGGGGAATATTTATGTGCTTTGCCGAGGCAGCTGTCAGGACCCCATCAACCGGAGAGCACCAAACGGGACAGGATTTATTCTGAATTTAGGATAATCTGGAGGGGGGTAGGTACCCCCTCTACAGATTTTATTTAACTGAAGAAACTGCTTTGGGCAGTCAATGCATGATCTTAGCCTCTACTTTGAGCCCCGAACTTCGGAGTCTTCGTTTAACACCAAAGGGTCAATACCTTCAACCTCTAGGCCAGCCTGCGGCCCTTGTGCAAGGGGAACCACGACTTGGATTTTTTTATTCTATTCTTGTGGGAACGCAACAAATTAATTCACGACCCGAATTTCCAGGGATTGATGCCATCGCTGGCACCCTCAAGTAAGCTCAGAGAATATTCTAAGCTTATGGAAAGTCACCCAGTGTCAGAGCATAAGTTGTTCGTGGATTGGACTTCAGACTTTCTGGTGGTACAGCCTGATCCCCAGTATGTCTGTGTGTGTGGTAAAATAGGTTGAACAGGGGAATGTTTAAACACTACATACAACATATATACCTATCCAAGCATCTCCCAGATGGCCATGTGAGCATAACAGAGATGTTGTTTCACCAGCGTCAGTGTTCTGATTGTGCCCGGCTTCAGACTCACATGCCTGAGGGAAATTGTGCAAGGTTCACTGGAGAAAATGTGTTCCTCCGCAATGGCAGACCCTGGGAGTGACTGAGTCAATTATGTATTGAGAGTGATTACACCTACCCAGGATGGTCATCAAGTCGTGCACAAGACAGAAAAGATTCGGAAACTGAGCCTTGCGTGCAACCCACCACTGAACCATCAAATCACCATGCAGCAAGTTGTAGTAGTCGGAGCTTGTCAGCAACATTGCAATGTTGGGGAAGCAGAATTAGCTGAAGAAGACACAGTGTTGTTTTGATTAGGGGCAGCAGCTACGGCATGGTTCACATAGTAAGTGATCTTCCAGCCCATTTTAGCAAGAATGATAAACTCCTCATGGTTCCAGAGATCAGCCTTGAGCCTGGCATATGAGATGTGCAGATCAAGAACAATGACCAGAGTGTTAAATGAGCGGAACTTCAAAGCGTAAAGAGCTGGCTGTCTCCCTTGCCGCACGTCAATGCGAGCTTCACCTGTCGTTGGAGAAGTCCTCTTCATTTCCCCTACCATACCTGAACCCTGCTCTTTAATCTTTACATTTAATTCCTATTTTCTCATTCACCTCCCCATACCCATCCCGCCCACACCGTGTCCCGAAAGCTCTCTCACTGTACCTTATTCGCATGTTTATGTCCTCCCTCTGACAACCCTTTCCCCTTTCGATACTTTATTTCTTCTTTTTGTGCTTGCGTCTAAATAGGTTCCATTATGCCCCACCTAGCTACCTTACCTCTCCCTCTACTGTATTGTAGGTACTGCTGCTTAGCCACACATGGCCAGTTACAGCGTAAAATAGAAATACATCACACACTTCAAAACACAAGTAATTGGGTGGGTCTGCCAAAAGAATATTGGAAGGTGTAATAAAGCTTAGAAGCCACTGGAGTGAGAAAACTGTAGAGCTGGAGCATGTGAATATCAAGAATGTTCAACTCAACTAACAGCACTAAATAATCCTTATCCTTGGAACTAACAAATGTTCAGAAAACTTGCTCTTCAAGTAGGCCTTCCTTCACTGCATTCCGGCCCCCCGTAGACAGACCTCTGTCTTAGTTCATGTACCTGGGTGCACCTTGGTCTACCGGGGTAGACAGACCCTGTGTACCCCATGTACACATGTTGGTCTCAGTTCGTCTTCTGGCTGTCTACATGCCATACTCCGATCATGGTCTACGTTTGGCTATGTTCAGCTACTTCACATTGTGGTGTGGTCGAGAGCATTCAGCTTGGTTTGGTACTATTAGGTTCACATGTCGTAGTATTAGTCATCATTGGGTTTTCTGCTTCTCCTCCCATCCCGCTGCGAGCCCCGCTGGCTCATCTCCGGCCCAGAGACACTGAGGTGCTCTCCAACGTAGACACAGGTAGACCCAACTAGCCACACCATGGTATCATAACTTGGCCTCCGGACATATTCAGCCAATTTGTACAGTGCCCGTCATCACATCACGGTTCCGCTTTTGGCAGTAAACAAGTCAAAACTTTGAACCTCTAACTACATTACACCCTCATCATGAGTGAGCCTAAAACACCTCGGAAACACTCAAAGGATGCATAAAGAATATCCCTTGTGCTTGGTTAGTCAATCAAAGAAGATTTTATTTTTTGTTGGCTGAAAAAGTGAAACAAACCCTAATGATGGCATCAAATTCCCATATTGGGTAGGGTTAAAGTCACGTGTTTCGTTTGGACGCCTGCATCGAAATTCTGTGGTCTGTTACCAGACAATTTGTGAGAGCTCTGCACAATATGAAACATTATCAAAGCATCCCTGCTTCCTTATGAAGGCTTTGCCTGTGTCATACTGGTGATTCGGGGCAACTTTTTTTTTTCTGGACCCCGAAAAAGTGAAACACCGTGGGAAAAAATGAGTTTTTGTGCTCAATCGCATTCTTTTGGTCGGTTTCATGGCCCAGAAAATCACAGAAAAATCACAAAAATTCCTTTGGCCCCGAAAAACACGTGCAGAGAAGTGATGACGGGCACTGTAAACAATTTGGATGAAGGCTGTCATTGGGCTACATTGGTCTACCACTGTGTCTACCTGTGACTACCAAGTCTGTCTATCAGCAGTAAATCTTACTGCAAGCAGTATCCCATAGGCAGACTGGTGCATTTCGAACCAGACACTAGGGCAGGGCCTGAGTTTGATTTCATTTTGATTGCCTCCGTGCAACCTCAAATTTATTCCTTCTTCTGAGGAAAAACAGGGGTAGGGAAGAGATATATAAACCCTCAAATTGAGTTTTATTGAGAAAATTAGTGTTTGGAGAACCAAAATCAAACTCAGGCCCTGCCCCATTAAGGGGCCTGAGGTGCCTGTCACTCTGCCATTCTGAGGGAGGCTGGTCACGAGCCCATCCTTGGCTTCCCTTTAATTTCAAAGGACAAGTCCAACTAACACTCAGCATGAACCAGGGCTCAGGCAGAATAAATGTGTAGGTGGTATCAGTACTGAGCAGTGTTTTCTGGCTTGCCCCAGGTTTCCATTGGTGCATCATAGTATGAAAGGCTGGCTAAAGCAGTGTTTGCCCTAAGGGCCTTAAATCGGGTTTGCCCAGCCCTTAAGGCCTTCCAAACAAAATTCCCACGAGATTTAACATAGCCGAAATAGCCTGTACTCCTTCAACATCACGTGCGCCGAAGGTTTACAAGTGTGGCTGCATCCGCCTTGGCTTCTGGTGAAGCATGAGGACATCCGTGATCCATCCTTCTGCTGCCCACCAATTAGGTGGCTTATCCAAGCTGTCTTTTCTCCATGAGTGCTTCCAACAGCTGCACAGGCTACACAAATTAACACAGCGACACATTGAAGGCAAGAAGATCTTCCTTCCCATCCTGAAATGTCTGCACCTCAAACATTGTTGCTCCCATGTTTAGCCGCTGATTCTGATGTCGATTCTTGTCTTCTTTTTGCATCATAATCATGCAAAAATTACCGAAAATCAGAATTGCAGAATTGTTGAAGCAACTATGGAGGTGCTTCAACCAAGATTTTGGCATTAATTCTGATTGTTCTCGTTCATCAAAAAGTCACTGCCTATCAAAATCTTTCCCACTCTTCAATTGCAGTTCTCCCCCAGTTTCTGTTTAATTTCTCTGCTTTTTTGGAAGTTTTTGCATGAAAGATTCCGGTCTGTATTTTAGGAACATGAGCATCAATTTATATGCATCTTGATTCAGGAATTCTCCATTACTGCACAGTTTTTAGGTTCAGAATCAAGCCAGAATCGGGGTACTTGAATTGATTCTCCCATCATTCTGGCAAAAATCATTTTTGAGAGAGAATTGACAGAATGACTGTCCCTAATACTATACTCTGTAAAAGGAGATATTTTGGGCCTCCCAAAAGCGATTCAACACTGGGGGCAGTGAGAGTAGAGGATCATATTGTGGCTACTTAGATAAATCATATTTACCTTGCTAGTTTAAGAAGCAGAGCATCCCAGTGGCTGAGCCTGACCTACCCTGATTCTCCCATTTCTGAACAGGTTTTGGGTTGATTCATGTGGGGATTGCTAGATTAAAACATAACAACAATCCACTCCCTTTAATTGGCAAAGATTTATTAAGGTGATGGGAGCTCGAGCATGTTGATCAACCTTTGGTAACAGCTTGGGCACCCCTGAGACCATAAGTTTACACAGCCAGGTGCTGCAGAATTAGCAGAATAAGGTTGTGGACATGTTTGCCACCATTTTCACTGAGTTGTTGCTTGTCAAAGTTTGTGAGTTTGCATTTGAGAGCAGCTTCCACAAAGAAATGTAGTGCTAGAACAAGGTCTGAGGTTCTATTTTCTAGTCTTCAACATGACATGGATTAGGCCTCTCCGAGGCAGGTGCTGAACCTTTAGGAATTATTTCACATTCCCATGCAAAATTTGAGCAAACATGACTGACCTATTTGACCATTCAACACCGCCCAAAATTTGAAAATGATCCCTGAACTGATCTTTGAACTTGTGTTCTCTGCACATTTGCACATGCTAGTTTCATGCTCATTTTGTTGTCAGTAACCCAAGTCCCAGGACGATAACTAATTAATTAGGGATGCACACTATCCCGCAAATAGCGACGAACCAGCCAACGTTCCAAGCACGAGCTGAACCTGAAACAAATCAGGCAAGTGGCAAGGAGGTCGAAAGGATGCTGAAAGTGCGAGTTGGTTTCAAAGCAAAGCTCAGAGACGTGGGCCGAGCAAGAATGAGACTGGACCATGGCAGCGACGAAGGCCGGGTGTGAGAATGATGTAGGACAGATCGGGGGCAAAGGGGGATCGTATTGGGAGTAGTGCTAGGATACAGAATATATAGTAAGTAAATAGGAGTGAAATGGAAGATACCAAGTCCAAGACAAACACGGGTCTAAATATTGAATTGGGTGGATACGGGTGCAGCGGGACGCGATGCACGTCAATAGCAATGGCCGTCAATCCTAAAACTGGAGACAGGTACAGTCTGTCAAAAAGACAGCTGTCTAATCGGCCTGTAGGAAAGTAGGATGGTGCGGGACGGCAAAAAAATCACACCTGTAAATATGGTGACAATGTGCATCCCTATATTTTATGCCATAGCACGGCATCAGAATAATTGAGTCACTCCAATTTTTAGGGGGTCACGAGAATATTACATACGTGACTGTTCGTGTTTGCGTCCCCGAGATGTTGCTGCCAGTGCGTAGGATGTCAGGGAATGCCCTCCAAATTTCATAGGGTTAGATCTATGTTGACTTTTGTCCCTCAGAGTCAAAACTGATGGTTAGTAATAATTAAGCTTATTTGTGAATTAATGTATAGTAGCTGTGAGCTCTGGATTTTTCTCCAGGAAACATTCAAGAAGGTTCTTAAGCCCTGACTTCAGTCAATACTTAGTCTCTTATAAACAGATGTTACAACAGAGCTTACTTGTACCTCATATGTTGGCCTATGGATTTCCCATACTTTTTTTTATCCTGACTGGGTAACTGTGCAATGGAAGTAAAGTTGGTACAAGGCTCCAATTGGCCTAACTCTAATGCAGTTCATGGCCCAAATGGCTGTGATCGGTAACTGGAGCTGCTACATGTGTACTGTAAATGTTGGTGCTAAACAACTATCAGTGCAGTGATGAACTACCAGTAATAAAGGCCCTGCAGTTTCAAGGTTATGAGGCACCAAAATAAAAAGTCAACCCACCCTGAGATACATTTCAGAGCCCGGGCCCCAATGAATGCCTATCAATTTTTGGGAGGGATCCAAGATGCGTTTGCCGCTGGCATAGTTGTGTGGCGTTGAGTTTGAATCTACAAGGAACATGTGAACATTAAGCAGATATGACTAAGTAACGGATAGTAGCCCGATCATAAAGCAAAAATGACTAATGACCAAAATTGAACTTGGAGAATTTCTGGGTCTTCGGTGAATGAATGGACAGGCACACCAGGATTCAAGCTGGTAAGAAGTTGAAAGACATACCCTTGCATTTGGATTTATGTCCAGGGCCTGTCCCATTTTGTTACAATTTTATTTTTGCTTTGACTAATGTTGCATGACTAAATCTTTGTTTGTACATGTAGCAAAATTGCCTGAAACCCAAGTTCCCCTGGGTAGCCAAACCTAAAGGTTCAGCAATGATTGCATAGCTCAGTTGGAAAGTCACAGATTCTATTCACTTTCGGTCTCCTGATGTCCTGGGTTCAAATCCCGAATGTGTTGGTTTTTGCTGTTTCGTATGAACACGTTGAATCCGGATTAATCCTGATTAATCTCCCACACCTTCCATATCTGGTAGGCAGTGGTACGGATTAATTATGTAATCCCGGATTTAATCCTGGATTCGTGTCTCAACATGGAATGATTAAGCAGAGCTCCTAGGGTTGCTGGCGGCGGCGCTGGGACTTGTTGATCCAAGTTGGGCTGATACCAGTGGCCGTGCGGGATGAGGCCAAATCGATCAAGCGCGGAGGAGAGTGAGCCGAGTGAGCCTCGAGGAGGCGGGTAGTGCGGCTTACAAGCAGCTTATATGAGTTGCCGGATGTAGCCGAGCCAAGCCACCCGAGGACAATGGGAAATCAAAAGTGAAAATTCAACCGCGGCCAATCCGCCGACCATACACTAATCTGTGGATTTACAGCTCTATTCAGAGTAATGCGGAAAACGGAAATTTTTTTGAGCTTGCTTGGCTTTGTTTGTACTGGGCGCTTGTTTGGGAATCCGCGTCGCCCCGTTGTTTGACAAGATCAGAGGCCACTTTAGCATCGGTATGTATTTACATTACAAGGTATGTAGTAGTAGGTATTAGGCATCCACTTCCAAGAAAAAAACCACTCCAAAATTCGAATCAGTTGCCATCCCGCCGGAGGAATGTCAAAGCCTGTGCGGCATCGCGTTCGCGTCCACCGTCGTCAATTTCATCTTCTGGTACCCATTCTGCTTCCTGTACTGCACGGTATCCAGGAGGCAAAGGAGCCCAGCCTGACTTGACGGCCGGGCATTTGTACCATGTGATTTTGTCGTTCTGCGATGGGAATTGGCATGGAGTCATCCGAGGCCCCCAGAATCTCTGCCCTCCGCCCTCTGGAAAGCGAAGTTCGAAGGCAACCTTCTTGCTCGGCGGAGTGAGGTCTGGGTCCAAAAAAGAGGACGAGGAAGAGGCGAAAGGGGCCGGGATTGTTCCGCCGGCTGTCGCTGCATCGGACTCCTCAACATCTGACCTTTTCCTTTTGGCATTAGGACCTTTCCACCATGCCTGCGCCCCGGCCTTGATGCGAAGCACGTCTCCCTTTGTCATTCCCAGCTCTACCAATGCGCTGTCTTCCAATAGGTGGAGTATGTCCGGACCGTACCCTTCTTGATCCATCCGGAACTCGAAGGACGGAGCGGATGGAATCCCGAGGTTTTCAGCAGCGTATTTGAGAAACCTGTGCAGTTTCGAAGGAGTGGGAATCACGGGAGAATCGGCAGGAATTTTCGCCACATTCTGCTTCGGTGTACTCGGCAGTACGGGTTGTTCGGTAGCAGCCTGAGTTCGAGGGTTCATAATGGTAGTGAGTATCGTCGCGAGGTGTCCAATATCGCTTATAGCAGGTTGATTGACACCGGCTGCAATGCGGGAGGGGTGGAGGGCAGGCTGTCGGTTGGCCACGTTGAAGCCCAATGTTGTGGGTGGCGTATCTCTATCTGTTAGGCCGTCATGCTGATTATCTGTCAGTTAGGATAAATGATTTTACGAGACGTCTCGACGAACCATGGCGCGGCACCACTCCTTCATCATCTGCGGTGTCAAAGGGTAAGATGTCCCGCTTGTCGCATCGATGTAGGTATATCCAGCATCATGGTCATTCTGATATTTAGTCTCTAGGATTCGACGAAAGTGCGCATAGGATCTTTCTTGGTCAGAGAGTCCGTTTGAGTCGTACAACCCGGGATCGTCTCCATTGACATCTTCGTCGTCGCTTCCTCCATCACGGCCACCTCCCCTCTGTATGACACTGGTCAGTCTTGTAGCATGCCAGAGAATTGAAGTTGCGTACACGACTCCACCGCTTCTGGATGTCCTCCATGTCGACGTATATGGTAACTTTGACCGGCAAGTCCTTAACAATGCCTTTTGCTAGATCCTTGTACTCAGACCAGGTATCAATATCTAAAGCTTCTGTCTTTCTAAAGCACATTCAGAACAATTCAAGAATCAGAGAAATGCGGCTCACTTGCTGCCGGGGAGCTGAACCTTGATAGTGTAAACCATCTTTGCGGTGATATTGTACTGGCTCTCCCCGTGCTTGACAAGAATGGTCCGGAGGAGCTCGAGATGGTTATCTTCCGAGGCCTCGAACTTGTGGGAGAATTCTTTGGTTTTTGTTTCTTTCTTGTCCTTTGGCTTGGTCTTGCTTTTGGCACCCAGCCCAGCTGCATGTCCCGGGACTACAGTATGGTGGGTGACGATAGATACTACCTTGGCTTGGTGCACTTTTCCATCTTCGTCGGGCTCGGGCGAATGCGTCGACATGGCAGAAAGGAAAATGTTTGAATTTCCAAATTTGGAAAAAAAACACGACCCTCGACCGCCCACATCTCGCTATGGACATTGAAGAATTGAAGAACCTCTTGCAGTGGCACGGAGTCGAGATCTCTTCCCTACAGTCAATTTACTATCACCAAATTGTCCAGCAGTTGACTCAGAATGGCGTAGGTTTACTATTTTGGCTGCTGTCAATTTACGACTTATTTCCCTGCAGATTCATACACTGAGACAGAACCGCAGAATATTCATTGAAAGCTTGGAACAAGGAGATAACATTGTATTCCTTGACAGAGCATTCAATCATCCCGTTGAGAAGAAACACAAAGAGGCTCGGAGAATCAAAACCGAGCATTTATTCAAACGGGGAGCGCGTGATAGTAAATATTTCCCCCTTCCCATCGTGGTAACTATTCATTGGCCGTGGCAGCTATACAACATAGCCCGAAGCTCGAAAGTAACCCCATGCCTTCTCTGGAGTAATATTATGGCACGCAAGGTCAATCAGGCTCAGGCACGAGTCTTTCCAATGACGGCGGAGAAAAGACTTGATGGACGAGAAGGCTTGCTCGATAGGGTTGAGATCCGGCGAGTACGGCGGTAGGAATACCAGTTTGCATACTAGAAGTGTCAATGGGATGTCACGAACGACACTGGATCACTTACACGCTTGATCCTCGACAAGTGCGCGCACCTCCTCCGAGTGATGAATACTACAATTGTCGAGTATAAGAACACTGCGTGGTCCTGGGTAAGGATTCGTGAGCGGGATCTGTCAATCCATTCAATAAAGCGAGCATGATTGGGAGGAATCTGTCACTCACCACATGCTCCTCGAGGAAACTGACAAAGCGGGCCGTATTCACAGATCCCTCGATGATATCGTGCGCCACGATGCCGTCCAGTGTAATCACTGGTAAGATGGAGTAGCACTTTCCGCGGATGAAGGCCCTTCGCTGGATGCATCTCTGGCCCCTCAGAGACCAGCCGTTTCGCCTCCCTGTTGTTCGGTCATTCTTTGCCGCTTCATCGATGAACATCAACATGTTCGGATCTGGCGCCAAGTCTGCGATACGGTTCATGAACGCAGACCGCAGCAGGTCATTACGCTCGAGTGCCCGTACGGACACACATTTCCGTGAGAACTCTAGCCGACGCATTGTGCGGAGGAGAGTGGTGATGGAGATGGAAACACCGCGTTGATTCAATAGTTTCTCCTGGATTTCATCAATGTAGATTGTGTGGCATTGCTCAACAAGAGCCAGAATGAACTTTATATCAATGGGATTGAGAAGTCGGGTACGACCAGGATGGTTCGCGAATGGGTTATAAGATGTTCCGTGGAGAGTATGGTAGTCCAGAGTTTTGTACACAAGGGTCTTTTTCACACCGAGGACAGAGCATATTCGATGAACAGGAAAGTTCTTTTCAAAGAACAACACCGGAATACGGTCCTTGAGGTCGCGCGAAATGGTTCTCGAAGGCATGTCTCAAATAAGCGCCCAGTACAAACAAAGCCAAGCAAGCTCAAAAAAAATTCCGTTTTCCGCATTACTCTGAATAGAGCTGTAAGCACTTATATCAAGTGCTTTGGGAAATAGTGCTTTTCTGTGCACTTTAACTTAGTGCCTTCAGGGCACTAATTTCCCGACTTTTGATTTTTATCTTATTGATCTTATTGACTCCGTGATGTCCGATAGTAGCTGTGTGGGTGGAGGAGGAGGAGGAGGTGAATTATACTGGCGCGGTCCCACAATTGGAACAACCAGTTTACTACGAAGACATTTGGTAACTATTTGTAGGCTAAAAAGTCACCTATCTTTACGTAGAACACATGCACTACTGAAGGGGGGCGGAAAGACTAAGCATCTGGTTATTCTCCCGACCTGTTGTGGCCACAACAGGTAGGCCATACAGGTAAAAACCTCGTGGGTGGCCGATGACAATTCCTTGCCACCGACCGTGACTCCCTGTCAGCCAGAAAATCACCAAACACGTCGCCTCAACAGTCCCTTCAGGCACACATGCAACTATCTACAAAAAACTACATAAAAAAGGTGGGAAAGAAAATGGCAAGAAGAAAGGGCCAGCCTAAGCCTGCTTTCGACTGCTCTTAGATTGAATGATTATCTTATCTGATGCGTATCGGGGGAGCCGGAAACAACCGGGAAACCACGCGACATCAACACCGGGCCGGAACCGGGTAGGGCAAGGGTTTCTCATCGTGCGCGCTGGCATCGACTATCCCCGTCCCCGCACCCCTCCCTCTCCGCACCATAAGCTGTAAGGCCAGGCAAATAACACTAGTTACAGTCAAGTCCGGAAGGCTTTACATGTATCTGCACCAAGTTCTGTCCAGCAGACTGTCTCAGTGACCCTGCAGTGACCACTGGACGACGACGACGACCACGAAACCCAGTCCATATCCGCAGGGTCTCGAATAGATGAGCTAGCTGTCAATGCAGTCAAGCCTTGTCCACCGTAGATCCACTGGGGAGAGGTACTGGACCAGAATGCACTCTTTCATTTTTGATGATGGTGGTTCCAGATCAAGGGTGGTGATCACGAATGTAAGTCCGTATTTGGCCTTCGCGGCTTTCCTTGACGTTTCCTCTCATCTGGCTGCCGCCAGTCTCTCGCTTTTCTTTCTGGTATTCTCAAGCTTGCTGCAAGCTACACACCTGTTTCCACGCAGTACTCCGAGGATCGGAGATCCATTTTCTGTCGGCCAACCACTATCCTAACTTCCCTTAGTTGGGTACCCAACTGTCTATTTAATACTGGAATTTGGCGCCTACGGATGATGATACGGTTGTGTGGCGCCATAGCGGCTGCTGTGTTCTTCAGGATGCTAGCGGCCTCCTTGTTGGGCCAGTTGTGGATTATGAACCGGTACTGGAAAGCTTCAGATGTTTTATGAGAGGAGCAGACCGCAAAAAATGCACCAAATAAACATCCATGTTAGGCGCGGGAGGTCCTGCAATGAAATCCATCGGCGCAAAGCTCACGCGGTTTGATTCGATTGCGTCGGGGTATTTATCCACCCAGAACTGGTGTTGGGAACAGTGAGAGATTTAATAAACTTGGCAGTGCTCAAAATATCAAAATCACCTTTTCCGCGTCTTTGATGGTTTCGGGCAGATCGTGCAAGGTCACCGCCAGAGGATAATCTCTCGCCAGCTTCATTGCAAACTCTCCGATTCCAGACCCGACGCCAGCGACGGTCTTGTACTTGTTCTAGGAATAACCTAGATATTTTTCGGATACCGTGATCTGGAAAAGACCTCCAAGTACCTGAAATTGCCGGAAGAGATCCAGTTGCATGGCTCAATCCAACCATCGCCGAACCGAATAGTTCGCGTCGGGCAGGCTACCCAGAGGTCAGAATACGATTTTGAAGATTGAGTTAAAGGGAGAAACCATACCTGTCCTTTCAAGTGCTGGAACAGACCGCCCGTGCCGCTCCTTTACCGAGTATGCCCACGCGCTTTTATTGTTGGCGTACGTGTGGGCGTATTCGACATCGACGAGGGAGTCAAACCATGAGATGGTCGGCGCCATCGCTTCGACGATGTTCAGTTCAACCAGATCTCTGATGTTGTGCTCCGTGGTCATATTCGATGAGAGGCGGTTGTTCGTAAAGACGCCGGGGGAAACTATAGACTTTCAGTCAGCCGTCCATGTATTTTTGAAAGAAAAGAGGAGAAAGAAAACCTTCTCTGAAAATCGACCGAGCAGCCAGCATGCGGAGGACGCTGTGAAGCTTGCCTGGCGCCATCCCAGTCTTTTCACCAAGAACCACAATGGCCAATCCGGCGGGGTAGTCTTTGAGAATCTCCGCTACTCGCGCGTGTTGGGCAACACAGAGGCATGCCCAGTAGTAATCTTGAGCTCGCTGGCGTGATATGTGTTCAAATTCAGACTTTCCCAGTTGAAACGGTTGAGCACACCGTCAAAAGAGTATGGGCCGGAGGTGCCAGCATCGCACGCAATTGGTCAACGGCACCCTCGAGGACGCGGAATCCGCGTCCTCGAGGGTGCCTCGATCTTTTCAGAGCGAGTGGATTTGCTGCATAGTCCAGTGGGTGGGGCTCGACATCGTAAGGCGACGGTATGCCACCCATTTTGTCGTACTCGGCCATGGCAGCGTGGGCGGAGTCATTAATTAGAGCCAAAAGAGCCTCGAGCTGCGCTTTTGCATTCGAGGACATGGTGTAGGTAAAAGCAACGATCCGCATGAAGGACTTGAAATAGAAGGTCTACAGGTATCTGCACCGGGCAGTGAGACGCATCAATGATATGTAGAGCGACGCACTGAAAGCAAGCGTGCGCCAGGATAGGCGAAGTCGAGGAAGGTTGGAAGGTCGAGGAGTGAGAGGCAAAAACCAGTGAGCGTGTAATCGTAAACAAGAGAAGGGACTTGCACGTACGGCCAGCCGGTCTACGCCGTTGGACTGCACCGAGGATGTAAGCAAACATTCGCTTGAAGGACTTGGCATCTGCAGCGGACGGTGAGGACCCATTGAGAACACGTAACGCGACACACCAAATGCAAGCGCGCCCCAGGATATGCGGGCGGCACGCGCACGCATGTAGAGGTTCGGAGGGGTGCGCGGGAAGTAGACAACGCGCAACGGTCGCGAGACAGGCAGAAGCTGGTCAGTAAAAGAGAGAAGTGTAACGGGAATAGTGATGTGCCGGGTCGGGCTTGAAGCCCAGGCCCGACCCGCGCCGGGCTCAGGTAGGGCTCAGGGTCGGGCCTCAGATTTTGCACGACCCGCGACCCGGGCTCAGGCCCGGGCTTCAGCCAAAAATTTTTGGCCGGTTTCAGCTGAGCATGCATTCTCAGCATTATTGTCTCCAAGCGATTGGGGTGACATTGGATTTGTAGGGAGTATACAAGAAGTGAAAACGAAAACCAGACCACCGGGTGATGGCCGCTGATGGCACCGACGACTAAGAATATAATGTAAGTCCCTCTTCAACGACATTTATTATATCCCTAGGACTAAAACTAACCAAACCTGACATCCAAACCGAACTGAACTTACCTTTCTAACCAAACTTAACCCCAAACTTAACTCAAACGCAAAGCTGATACAGAGCTCCCAGTTTGCCGCGGTCCGGCACTCCATCAATTCCTGATGCGGCGGACCGGCACAAGGCTCATTGCCTTATACAGGCAGGCCTGGGCCTGAGCCCAAGCCCGACCCGACCCGGGCCCGACCCCCCAGGTCAGGTCGGGCCCAGGATTTTGTCGAGCCCAAGCCCTACCCGACCCGACCCAAGCCCGGGCTTTCAAGCCCGACCCGACCCGAACAACACTAAACGGGAAGAACCAAGGGGGACCAAAGATAAGAAAAATTGATATCACCTACAATTTTTTTTTCTGAGAGGGTCGGTGGACCCCCCCCTCCCCACTGCCACCTGATGCCATCAAATTCCCTTTTTGGGAAACGCTCTTGCCGAAAGCTTCTGCACCAGACATACCCTGAGACTCTGAGAGTGGTGTTGCACAAATAAAGCCCAAATTATTCAGGAAGTTTTGTGAGACATGCACACATTGAATTACAGAACTAACATGACAAGAGATGGAAGCCGGAATCCTCACCTTCAAGTCGCCACCCACATGGGTAGTACTAGTTCCGCCGCCGATGGATGCCAGTTTGGAACACTTTACCCACGTCCACACTCATGTGTTTCTCAAGGAAGTTTCTGCTGTCTTGCTCTACTTATGACATTTTTTGAATTCAGGGAAGTGCTCCTCAAAATGGGTTCTCTTAACAGTAAGTACACGGGGAGGAAACTGTATCAAGTATGGGCTGGGAATTAACGGGATGGCCCCAGTTGAATAATACTTGAGTGAGGGTGGAAAACGGCAGATTCCAACCGAATGTATCATTTCAAGGGTTTAACCCCGACTTCAAGATTTGGACTGGGGTTGAACTGAACGAGTTCGACCATGTGCTGCATTTGTCATTTTCCACACTGTTCCAGCTCTCATTCAACCACAATAATGAAAATGATCATATCCTGTAGCAGCACTATATGTCACCAGAGGTTGGCGGTGTTATGTATAAAAGCCTGTAATTAGAGGTCAACCAATGTTTAAAAAAACCCTCTAAGTAGAGGTCGGTCCTTCATTGATACGTTATAAGTACTCACGTGGGTGCCACGCAACGCCGGCGATGGGTGAGACAGTGAGCAGGGCTACGAGCTCGTCGTCTGCTAGTATGGTCGTGTTTGCCCCAAGCTTTGACTGGCTGAGTCATCATCACCCAAATCTGGTCGACAGCGAGCAAGGCCCCTTCCTCGCCGCCATCAACGACGACAACGCCTTCGCTGCTGCAAAAATGATTAAAAAATACCAAAAAAATAACACTGTTCGCAAGGACACTATTAAATACATAGAAGCAGAGGGAGCGTAATCAAGCCAGAGACTCTTCTACAAACGATGCCGCTGTCCTTGCATCTGTTGCCGTCTCGGGCACCGGGTCATCGACATGCCCCACCCTCTCGCCACCATCAGCCCGCTCGTCATCCTCTTCCCCCTCGCTACCGTCATCCAGGTCATCCGGGATCACGCCAAGGCTCCCTCGCCCCAGCGCGATATATTGAGGTACGTCCGTCCAAGTCTTCTGAAAGCGGTCCCTCAAATCCTTCTGTATCTTCGATTGGCGCCGCGCATACGCCGTGAACCCTTCACGCAGGACAGGGTCCAACAGCACGTCCGGTCGTTGATCCAGCAGCTCGAGCCACCACGCAGCCCTCCAGGTGAGGAACTCCCCGACACGTCGCATCTCTTCCTCCACAAGATCCACCTCCTCAGTCCACCTCCAAGCCCTCGCGCGCGTCTTTGCCCACTCGACGCGCAAGGCCTCCGCCATCTCAGCGTCCGCGTCGTCCCCCAGCGACAGCCATATCCAGGAGGCCGGCCTCTCCTCTTCCTTCCTCCTGCGCTCCGCCTCCGCCGTCTCCGCCGTCCTCCTCTTCTTGTGCCGCAACTTGTGCTGCGGATCCTGGAACGTAGCACGCAGCCTCCCCCGCACATCGTCGGCTGACAGCACCCTCAGCTGGTGTTTCCACTCCGTCTCCTCCAGCACAGGAGCAAGCGATATGAGTGCGAGGCGTGCCGCGCGATAAGTGGCCGCTGTGCGGCGAATCCGCTCGTCCACATTTTGGATGGCAGTACTCGCCCGGGTATTGGCAGCGACACCGCGCGCGTTGTCGTCCTTGTACTTGTACTGCTGTGTGCGAACGAGCAGCAGTCGCCGCAGCTCATCCAACGCCTCATGTGCCTGCCCCACCCGAAGCTGGAACTCGAATCTGGCGTGGCTTGTCTTAAGGCGCGCACGCGGCAGCTTGGATGGGAGCCAAAGCTTCCAGGCATGAACGGGCACGCCGGCGCTCGGCTGCAGGCGAGCGGCGTGCGCCCGAGCAGCCTCATCGGCCGCCCGCAAGGCTGTAACAACTGGTGTGAAGGATTTTTGAATGTCGATCCAGCCAACGATCTTCCGCTCGAGCTTGTTGGTCCGCTCCTGCAGCGCTGTCTTCTGGCGATCTGTGGCGTGCGCCTTGATGGCGCCTGCGTCGAATCCCAAAACCCGCTGCTGTTCCTCCAACTGAATGCCCATCATGATCATCTTGGTCGCATGCAAGTCCCCCCTCACGTCGTCCACGTCGTCGCCTTCCTTGGCGCCTTTCGCCTCCTCTGCTAACCGCCCGCGAATCGCCTGCACCGTCTCGTGCTTCTGCATAATCCGGAATGGATTGGGATTATTCGTGTCCTCCTCCCACAACTCCATCTCCCTCGTCCATTTCGCGACCACGTCGGAAGGGAGCCCCTGCTCCGCCTCGAGGAGCGCCAGCTGGTGTGTGGTCATATTCTCCACCGCTTTCTTCACCCGCTCCAAGAGATACCCCCCCAGGCCGATGATCTTCTTGTGATTCCAGTCGTTGAAGTGATCGTCCAAAGCGTCCCGCCGCGCGCCTGGACCCATCTCCTTGGTGCTATTGGCGAGCGGGTTCGCGTTGGCCCATCCGCGCTCAGGCGCCTCGCCATCTGTTTGGCCGACGAAGGGGGTGAGGTTGAAAGAATATAGGATGTTGCATGCTTCGATGTGCGCGGGGAGGTGGAATTTTGGGATCAGCCACACGTAGTACCGCTTCCCGGCGCGCTCCCTGAGTTCTGGATTGTATTGTGACAGGCGCCACCAAATGTTTTTATGCCATTGGCACACGATATCGTAAGAAACAAAGAGCTGGACGAGCTCATCGTAGCCGACAAGACTTTTCCAAAGCATGTAATCCATATTAATGTACCTGCCTCAGCGTGAGTCATATTCAGTGTGCAAGCGCAAAGAACAACATACCGCTCCCCCTTCTGAAGATCGCCAACGCCATTAGCGCGCTTCATATTATGACGAGCGCAGTCAACCGTCCCAATTCCCGAAGACGCGGTACCATACGACTCGCGGTCAGGCTGATCCACAGCGTCATGAGCGACGCAGGTGCTTTTCTGCATACCTGAGGTCAGTAAGGCCCCGAAACGTGAAAGACTTCCCATACCTCCTGCTCCAAGTCCCAGTGCTGATCGAGATGCTTCATGTACGGCTCCAGCTTCGAGTAAAACGCAATCCCGTCCCCGAGCGATGGGTCCTCAGCTTCACTTGAGACGTGCTTCCGCTTCATCCTGAAATTGGCGTCGATCGCCAGAAACAGGGCGTACAGGAAGCGCTTCTCTCTCGGAGCCCTCCTCCACTCTCCGTTGTGCGGCAGATTCTTCCCAGGCTGGGGGCATGCTGGGCATAGCAGCGCGCACTCGCCCTCCTTCGTAGCGTCGGGCCCCTCGGCCGCATGTGCACGACCGGCGCGCTTGAGCATCTGAAGATGGCGCCACTGCCGCGTCATCCTTCGAAACTCATTGTAGCGATTCTTGGCAAACGTCAGTCCTTGTAAAATTGGCTTGAAACTATCGTGACACGTACCCGAGGCTGGAATACACCATTATTGTTTGTCATCCGCGCCAGCGTGTTGTAATAATGGTGGGCGGAAACCTTGGACTCCAAGGAAAGTAGATGAAACTTGCGCAGAACGCGGAAGGTCGCGGCGGTCGCCGGGTTCGTCGTCGTCGCAGGGTACAGCCTGGCGCGCAGGAGCTGGACTTCGTGGCTTTGCGCCAAAGCGCAGGTACAAAAGTCCAACCCCACTTCGTGAACGCCATTCGAGTCGACGATGCAGAAGTCGTCGCGCGTCTTGGGATGGTCGAGGATTTCTTGCTCTGCCCTCTTCGCCACCGTCCCCGGACATGTGCCGTTGCGTCCATGGCCAAGCTGCATGCGCAAGCCCAAAGACTTCAATGTCACTAGCTCGAATGTGCTGTCCGTCCATATCTAATACCATATATATTATCCATTGTATGAGAAAAAAATGCCACATACCTCAACACGATGCAAGGGATTGTCCCGATGGACAGAGACTATGCACTCCTTGCAGAACAACGCCTCGGTATCACAATCTCGGCAGCGATAGATCGCGTCAGCGACAGGACGCGGGCAATTGGCGCAAGCTGTCTGGTGACAATAATCGCCGCGACCTTCGTGGCGCACGACTTCATCGAGAAAAGCGCCCCGGAAACCGTACCTCCATTGACGCATAGGGTGGTCCTAAACATGGGCCAGTTTTAGCCAGAAGCGTACAAAATGCAAGTTAATTGCTCACCGAATCGCGAGCTTCCCGAGGCCCGGGTTCTACAGGGTGTCCCTCATCAAAAGGGAAGACCTCCTCTTGCGCAAAAGGAAAAGGCGCGTCCGAGAGATCCGAGAAGTCGACAGGGGTAGCCTCCAGGTCTGGTTCCAGTAGCCCCCTCTGCGCTGGCCTCTTCGTCGGCGATGCCAGCACAGAGACCAATCTTGTCGACGTGTGGGTATGGCCATCCCAGTCGGTGTGTATTGAGCGGTGCATGAGTCGTTCCTCCCGAGCATGGGGCAGTTCCTGCTCGTCGTCATCGCTATCCGACAAAACTGCGGTGGTGAGGCTGTCGATTTTGCGTTTCGGCGGCATAGGTGTGCAATCTGAAGAGAGCGGAGATGGACAGAGGGAGAGCCACCGGCGGTAGGGGTTGGCACCCCCACCGCCGACTACAGTTTGTTGACTGCTCACGTGGAAACCAAGGAAAAGCCGTGGACACCATCTGATGTCCCATCATTATGATGATCAACACAGCCTTGGGCCAATCTTAGGTCGCGTGCTCACGTATACTTCTTCATGCCTCCTTTCTCCGACAACATTTTCGCCGAGGTCCTCACCTATTGCGCACCTCCCGTTGCTGCCACTTTCGCCCTTGTTTCACGCCACAGCGCTCAACTTGCTCGCAACCATTTATACGCTCGCATTGCTCTTCCCTTCTCACGCGGCATTTTTTTATGGCGCACACTCGAAGAAAAGCCTGAATTGGGAGCGATGGTAAGTCTATCATCATAATTAAAAGCAGACAGAAACCTCATCTGACTCTAGCTCCGACGGCTCCACCTGAAACCCTCACCCGCTGACCGTGCCGCACAACATGCCGGCCAGATGTTCGCGTGTGCCCTCTCGAGTATGACAGGGCTCCGTGAGCTCTATCTCGACTGCGACATCGACCCCAGTGCCCTTTTACAATATATGCGGGCCCCGCTGCTTGCTTTTCGCTATGCCTTCCTCATGCCCCCCGACATCTACCGCTTTCTCTATCGGCAGCCAACCATCCGAGACCTTTGCCTTTGTCGCGGAATCCCATATGAAATCGATCCACCCCCCTTTCTTCCAAATATCAATGTTCTGCACGCGCGCCCACTGGATATTGAACAACTGCTTCGAAACCGGCCAGTTGCGGAAGTACATCTGCGCTATCGATACTACGACATCGGATTCCGGCCACGGACCCATCTCGCCTTCATTCTAGAGTCTGCTGTGCCTGTCCAGCAGCTACACGCTATGGCGTGTCAATTTGTGGACCACGCCGACCTGTTCCCTTATATTCCCAGCGTCAACCACCTTGTCATCTCGGCAGATTTCTCCTGGGGACGCGATGAGCCGTCGGTGAGCAGCTAAAAACATATATTTCCACTGTAACTCATCCATGAGATCCCAGCCCGAGTACCCCCAACTCATGATCGACCTCTGCAAAAAATTTAACAACCTTGTCGCACTCCGGCACCTCACTATCGTCACCTTCTTCGGCAATGAAGCGGTTCGCATTTTTATAGACGCTCTCCGCGTCCACTGTCGGGCACCCCACCTGCAAGAAGTCGTTTTCCACACCGAACACCGCTGCCTGATGTGGCACCACTATCGGAACCCACTCACATCGCAACAGACCATCGAAGCATGCCCGGGGCATTATGTGGACGATGGGTCCGGCCTTTTACATCATGCTGGATACATCAAGTTGGACGCCGCGTTCACTGCTGATGATGACAGATTCGAAACCGCGGCGTCCCGCGCAGCCTCGTCGCCTCAATCCGTTGTCGATAGTTTTGAATTCCCAGAGTAGGACACACACACATATTGTAAACTGAAGTCTCAACTATATGATATTCAACTTTGATTGCGGTACAAACGGGTTTCGGTACAAGCGATTCTGTTATAAGCTGTGGTACAAAAAATTCTGCGATAGTTGCGGTACAAACATTTCTGCGATAAGACCAAGTCTGGGAATCAAATAAGTAAAACAAATGTGAATCAAGTAAGGCTCACGTTTAGGATTTGTTGGGGGCGCTCAGAAAGTCAAGCTCGTCTGCTTCGTTGTCTGCTTCGTTGGGTGTGTTCGACGCGTCGATCAATGCCTGAGTCATTGTCGCCGTATTCACATGCTTCCCGTAGATATCGGCATCTGTCAAACCATCCTCGAAGTCGTCGCCAGGCACAGGCTGCCATGGCCCATGGTACGGACATTTGGTGCGGCAATGCTGGTGGAGCCACTCATTCACGGAATCTATGTTCTCTTTGATTACAGCCGAAGCACGATACCCCAGATCGTGATATTTTTTGTGGAGCGCCTCGACAGCCATAGTTCTGGCCCCAGTCAATCGCGATCATACGCCAAACGAAAAATGAGACTTACTCATCGGTGTACAACCGAATCTCTGGGAATCCGTAGTTCTCGTAGCATTCAAAGATGAAGTAGGTGCCGCGAGTGGACCACGAGTGGTACTTATGGTTGGAAAAATCTTTGCTTGGCACGAATGGAATTTTACATGGCCGGAAGCCGTCGCTGCCACGAGGAGGCTGGTGGCTCGTTCGCAGCCCATAACGTCTGGGACGTGGTGGCTTGGCGTTCTCGCGTGGGTAGTTGAGGGGCGGAAACGAGCTGAGCAACATGATGATGTTGGCAGACTCTGTCCAAGGTGGTGATTGCTCCGCAGCTCCGCAGCCGAATTTCCTGCACGTGACAACGTGACTCATTAATTGTATTGTCCACGGAATTTCCTGCGCGTGACCTGGCCCTCGTTCCGCATCATCATCATGCCTCCAAATATTCCCGCCGACGTGCTCTTCGAAATTCTCCATTTTTGCAGCCAACACGACATCGCCCAGGTGGCGACTTGTTCTAAGCTTTCTCGCGACGTCGCCCAACCCATTCTCTATCGAGACATCGCAGTCTCAATCTACAGAGCTCCCAAGGTCCTCCGCCCAGTAGCCGCATCGCCCGACTTGGGCAAATTGGTTAGTGCTGTATCTTTGCCATAGCAACATTGACCAACCTAGCTCACCTTTAGGTCCGCGTTCTCCGTCTTCTGGGCCATCAGTACGACCATCAGCTCATCCCCATCTTCGAGGAGGCGATTTCACGGATGCCGGGCCTCGTGGAGCTCGAAATCCACACCTCCGTTGACTGCGAAGCTTTGGTGCGGGGGTGCTGTGCCTCGCTGCGTGTATTCACATTTTACCCCTCCGTCAACGACGCCATCTATAAATTTCTCGACATCCAGACTAGTATCACCAAAGTCACCCTTGGCCATCTCAACCGTAGCGCTCCAACGCCGAATCACCGACCCAATATTTTACCCCTCCTCACTCATGTACAGGCCCCCGCTCGAGACCTCGTTGAGCTTGTCCCTTCGCGGCCCGTCCGATATGTCAAGTTCCTGTACACGGATCGGGAGATGAAGGCACGTGAGGCGATCCCCCTCACCTTCCTCCAACATGCCCACGTCGTTAGACTCGAACTTGCGGGCTTTCATCTCTCCAAACCTATCGACTTGGAGACCCTTCTACCGCACCTCACGCATCTCGTGATCATGCAGGATCCTTCGTGGGGAAAGAGATATTCTGCGGTACGTCTCTTTGTCCTACAACCTCCGCATCCCTTTAAATGTCTTTACAGCGCGATTGGCAGTGGACCCTGGGTGAGCTCGCCCACGTCATCAGCGCCCTTGAGCAGCTGTCCGAGCTCGTCTTTATCACGACTTTTGCGCGCAAGTTTGCGCTGCGGCTCCGGAAGGACTTCGAAGACCACGCCATCCCGCTTACATGTCGCCTCTTCGTGGTGCACAACGACAAAACGTGTTTTCGCTGGCCTGACCCTCTCTCTTCGTCGGTACGGTTGGAGAGCCCCGTCGAGAAGTGCCACAGCCATTTTCATCCTACGCAGTTTGTTCCTTTGATTAGCACTGAATCCAATTGACTTCCCTAGCAATGTCTTCGTCGATACCGCATGTATTGTAGGACATAATAACATTCGATTCTACGACATCATGCCCATTCCTCAGACAAACAGCCGCCTCGCTTCATGGGTGCCCCGAGTGGCAGCAAACGTTACAAAGAGCGACGCGCGAGCCTGCTGGATCCGCGCCTCCGCCCTCCTTCTCTGCTCCCGCTTCGTCTCGCGTTCAGGTGAATCCTGACGCGTCAACGGCTCGCCCACCGGAACACGGGCGGGGGGTATCTGGGGCCCCGCTTCGGCGCGTTGCGCAGCTGCAGAAGCCGGTCCACACGTTGCTTGCGCGCCGCGCAATCCCGCTTCATTTCCCGTGCTGCTGAATCCTGACGCGTCGAGGGCTGGCCCATCGGAACACGGGTGGGGGGGTATCTAGGGCCCCGCTTCGGCGCATTGCGTAGCTGCAGAAGCCGGTCCACGCGTTGCTTGCGCGCGACGACGTGTGCCACCAGCTGCGCTCGTCGTTTCTCCCTATCCGCAGCGGAGACCCGAGGCGGCGGCACGTTCTCTTTCTCTGTGTCGCACTCAGCTACACCCTCTGAAGCCGAGTCAGCGCTAAACCAACGCGATACGCTGCACTCACGCTGCTTCCTTGCCACCACACGGGCTTTGAGCGCCTTCAGCCAGTGCTCACTTTCGTCCTCCGAACGCGAAACTCCTGAGGCACGTCGTACGGTGTCTAGCCAACCCTCCAGCTCCTCTGAATGTGGAGTGTCGGTGCGCACGTTGTCGAGGGCCTCTGAATACGGTCGTCAGTGTAATGATCCCAAGGTGAGATCCACCACTTACGCTGCTTTAACTCGCGGCCCTGTGCATTGAGCGTCATGCTTGCTGGAAGGTCTTTAGTCGAAGGATCCGGTGCTGCCATTTTGCTAGGAGTGGAGAGGGATAGATCCGGCACAAAATAGTGATCATCCATATAGGGCGGAAAATTTTGGGCACGAATAATAATATTACAATGTTACAGATTCCAGAACACCTACCATCTATCATCTACTGATAGATGCGATACGCCGCACTCGGGGGCCGACCCGCGATTGTTTTGACAGCCTCCTCGAGAGAGCGCACCACACGAACCTCGGTCGCTCCTGATCGACGGGTATCCGCATGAGCATCCCGCCTAAGAAAAATCAGACCAGCCACGAAGCTCGAAATGTTACTCACACTTCAAAGTAGATGGAGCCTGTCTCGCGGACGACGAAGAAGAACGGACGTGAGTTGATGTCCGAGACCGTAGCGTCGAGGTTGGGCGGGGTCGGATATACGGCTCTCCATCCAATTAGGGCGGGCGCATGTTCACGATGCGCGTTGCGTGCCTGACACTGCACATGGGTGGCCCGGCAATACTTCCACCATTCGTACCCTGCTTCGGTCGCAGTCGAAACTCGTTGCCAAGGAGGTGCCCCAGGTCGAGCGGTCTTGCATCCCCTTCTGTTAGCGCATGCCGGAGATAAGGAACAAATGATGAAACGGTTAGGAGGAAAGGGACGTACAGAGTAGTGTAGGCCCCACGTTCGGTCAAATAGTAGTATCGCGCGATATGGGCGCTGTGAGACTCGTGGTTCCTGAAGCCCTTGCCAGGAAAGAAGGGGGGATCACAAGCTTCATAGCCGTCGTCGAGATTGGGGGGCGCGGCAGCAACCAGGTGGGACATCAAAGACGGACGAAAAGTAAGAGATTGAGAGCAAATACAATCAAATGTGGTCGAGCTCCATTAGGTCGAAATATTTGATTGTCAAGTTCGCCTACATTGGGAAATAACTTTTGCACCAAATTAGCCCTGGATGAGGCGCCGCAGGCGCGCCTGCAAATTGTGGCGGTACTGGCACGAAATGTCATACGTGAAGTGCACACCCCGCAACTGGCGCAACAAGTGTGCCAGTTGCCGCTCGCGCACGCGCCGACGTCTCCTCTCATCCCTCAGTACGTCCAGCACCCACTGTGCGCCTTGCTCGCTAGATGATGGTGAGCACTGATTGATGTCAATGATAAAGAAAATAATACCTCCAGGACCATCCAACAATGTAATTCTGCAACAGCGCCTGCATGGCATCAAGGTAGCGTATCTGTCTCTCTTCTTCAAGCACTTGTTCCTCCCTGGAATTTTTGTCAAATTTGAATCAACACGGACAGGAATCAACACGAACAGGAACACGCTCGCGAAGGGGCGCCACACCGCAAGGGGATCAGACATAATATTTGCCAAGTTCTTCGACATGCTCACCATTTTATACAAGATTAGAGAAACCCTTTAATTTTGATTTCCTCTAAACAATAGATCTAGATCCTCCGTTGCGCTTCTGATGCTTCTTCCCCTTCGCGTCGCGCACGTTTCGACTACGCGTGGAGCGAATTGCCAGGTGCTCCGGCGACATTTGTTGCGTCGGGCCCCATTGCGCTGACCCGTCGTCCAGGCTCTCCCAGCGCGATCCTTCCCCCATTTGTTTACACTCCCGTTGCGGGCGCAGTGACGCCCAAGCCCACTCCACGCTTTCTGTGCTCGTCCTGCGTAGGTGAAAAGAACTATCTATGGCGAGGTAAGGCTGATTTATTAGCGCGTGTGCGTGTGCGTAGATGTGCCAGCGAGGGATAGCCGATTGTTTCGGGCTAAATGATATCAGTCTCGGAAGCGCTTTCCATGGATTCACTGACCTAAAGCAGCCCATGGTGGTCGTTAGTGGTTGAGGGGCTCCGGCGATTCCATCGGTGCTTTTATAGTCTGTCCACATATGTTAATTGTTGTAATTGCACATGATAACTAATTGGCTAGATGGTGCGAATGTATACAGAGAGCGCCGGAGCGACATATACCATGGAGGGATCCCGTTCAGAACGCGCTAGGTAGATATCCTCACTGCGATTGCCTTCTATTGAGCAAAGGGACGAGAACACGGTTTAAATGCTCACCCGATCTGCAGGAATTGAAAGCCGAGAGGCGCGGGTCCTATTTCCGCGCGCTCAAGAGCCTTCTTCCAGGCGCCGACTTGGAGAATCTGGGCAGCGACGGCCGCCATCTGGCGTTTGGCCTGCTCGCGCTGGCGCATTGCACGCTTGACCGCGAGTTCTGCCTGCGCGACTTCAACGACGCGTCGCATCGACTGAATGTACATTTCCTTAGCACGGCCGCTGCTTATGTTGTACCGCGGACAGTATGGCAGGATGCCGTTGGGGTCGAACTCGTCCTCCGAGGATGCTTCAGACCAATCGGCCTCGCGTTCAAAGCAGGCGTAATCCAACAAGCATCCGCTGTTTGCGCCTTAAGTTACATGTTTGTGAAGGCGGGAGGTATGGGACGTACTAGTCCTTCTGCGCGGGAGGGGGGCTGGCGGCTGGCGGCGCAGATAATGCAGTGGCGAGACGGGTTGGTGCTGGCGGCGCAGACAACGCTGTGGCGAGGCGGGTCGGTGCTTGCTTTGCATCCTTCTTCCGACTGCTCTGTCGCAGCCGGTCAAGTGCAGCTACAGAATATTTTAGCAGGATTATTGTAATGCGCCAACGGCTCTCACCGACGCGGTTCTGCCTCATCGTGGTCTCTTCAGCGGTCTCCGCGCGCCGCTGCCTCTGGAGTTCCTCTGAAAACTGAGCAGACAATTTAATCAGCGAGTTTGGGGGCTTACCAACTCGCGCCTGGCGCCGTTTCTTGGTGGTAGCCTGAGGGCCCAAAGTTGGCCCGACGCCAGCTGCGAGGCGATCCATGGCAAGGCCATACTGCTGGGGGTCGTTCATGTCAAGACTCATGGAAGGGTGTCACACGCCTGATCACACAGATGGAGAACACACGCGTTTGGGATTGAATTTTGTCAAAACATACTAAAAACTTTTGCGCGATCGGCGGCCAATTCCTCCGCCTTCGAAAATAGATCCAGGCCACGCCGGGCACGTTCTCCCGGCTCGCCGTCGTAAGCCGCCTTCCGCGCCACGCCGCCTCTCTCCCGCAGTAGCTGTTTGCCGCTCTTGAATCCATACTTCACCCAACGGAACAACGCGCCGGCAGCGTATTGGGTTATGCTGCAGCGAGTTTCACCCGGTTGAAGGGGCGTGTTGCCGTGATCCACGCTCCCCGATGGTATCAGGGCCGTTGCACCGGAGGGGAACTCCACGACGATGCGCAGTTGTTTGAGATATAGGTGGGCGCTGGTGCACGGATTGAAGTCGCCTCCACACGTGATGCCACAGAATCCGTCGGGGCGATTATTGAAATCGCGGTGGTCGAAGGTGACTGTTCGCGGGCCGCAGTTGAAAGTGACTGCAGGAAAAATTGAGTTTGAGAAATTGTGAGAAAGATCAGGATGATGTTCGAAGAGTGCTTTCAAGGAAGCTACATAATCCTGGAACATTTTGGGCGCAAAATTTGCCAGCGCGCCTCCAGGGAGTTGTCAGGCAAAGACCATATTGGAATGGAATCACGACGTACTCGATTGCAGCCCACAGATGCGACGAACGTTCTTGTTCTTCAAGATTTTGCCGACGATCGGGCGTAGGCGCGGGGTATCACAAGCATGCCGGGGCGCTTCGCAATCACCATCAGCGGAGGATGACCATTAAACATATTATACATACCCGCTGCCCGCCACCGAGAGAAGCGCCATGAAGGAAAGGAACGTAGGAGTCACCGCGACGGTGAGAGGAATCTTCCGGAGAAGTGGCTTGGCAACGAAGTGCCTCTTCGCGTGCACGGTCGAGTTCATTGACGGCATCCTTGATAACGTCGGGCCAGTCCGAATCTTCCGGTCTCCCGACAAAAATTGCAACTATGCGCCTCTCGCTGTCTAAAATGAATAACGGATCTCTTGAAATTACAGTAAGAGATATAAATTTTACGGAGTAGGGGACCACGTACTTGCCGTCCCACTTGATATATCGATATCCATCTTCGAGTAACTCTTGGAGGCCACGCAATTTGCGAATCTGCCTCGGTGGTTGCACCCGACGCTTCCTCTTCGAACCCACCTGAAATGTGCGGCGCCCAAACCACGAGCCCGAGCCGGAGGTTGGGAGATCTTCAGCGTCGAAGGTGGTGGTTTCATTGGAAAGCTGGCGATGATGTTGGGAGTGCTTCGGCAGGGGCAAACGTCCGTACGGCCCACGCGCAATAGCCTTTTCCTGGCGTCTGGCCTGCCGACGTTGGCGTTTGTGGGCCGATTTGTGGCGTTGCGCGTATGTCTTGAGGGGCGAGCAATCGGGAGGAATGCTTTTCGGAGGCTCGGGACTTGGAGGGCATGAGGCGGGAGGCGAAGAAAGAGGTGAAGGAGTTAGAGAAGGGGAGGGCTCGACGGAATTATCAGAACTGTACACATCATCTGCGTCCTCCCAGCCACTGTCAGCCCCGTCGTCTTGTATTCCATCACGACGGTCGGAACGCGTGGCATCTGAGGCCAAGGAGTCCGCAAGGGCGGCTTCCAGGGATACCTCGGTGAGGACCGAAGCGAAAGACGCGTCAGGAGGCGGCGTGTCGGTGATAATCAAGTCGAATGGGGAGTATTCCTTGCCATCCCGCAGTTTGCGATACATCGAGCCCCAGCCCGCTACAATCTGTAAGGTTCATAATAAGTAAGTACGCAGCATGGCTACAAAGGAGGTGGGGTGTGCCACTCAGTCGACCACTGCGAGTGGCACAGGATTCAGCATAGCGCCTCTGGTTAGGCACCGCGCATTACTCCCATGTCAAACTGGAGGTGGCCGGGGAGGAAAGGGGGAATAGAGGGCAACTCACCAATCTTTGGGCTCGGTGTGGGGGTGGTCTGAGATGAAGAAAAAAGTCAGCCGTGATGGTGGACGAAGAGCGGACACGGCGATCAGGCGTGACGTCACGATACACTCTGTCTGAGGAACAGGGCAAACTCCGAGTTTTGAGCGATGTGACACCAAATCAGCGTTCCGGACAACTTAAACAGCTTACTGCCATGTATGCGCAGATCCTTGAGCAAGAATTGAACGGTATGGCGCTGCGAACGAGTCCGGCACAGCGAGGGCGGGTTTGGCAGGGAGCCATGAGGAACGCGCCGAAACCAGCGAGGTAAGCTACATAAATTTAAATAGATGGTTTGGACCATTGGATGGACTTACCATGACCCATGCGTAGGTCCCTGAAGAGTATTTGAAGGACTTTTGGAAACCCAAAATCTGGGCATATATTGAGTGCGAGTTGTGGAACATGTATTGGGATGAATCCGACAAATGTGCTTCAACTACCAAGGTGAGCTGCAGAGACGTAGGTTGACCATTCGGATAATTCAGACAACTTACTACTACCTATTTACAGGTTCTTGAGCGCGATTTGAAGGGTGTAACGCGGCGAACGAGTCCCACGAAACTAGGAGGTGTTTTGGCAGGCAGCTATGAGGAACGTGCCGCGGCGGCTACGACGAGCTCCAGAAAGGTAAGTTGACTTTTAAGATGATTCAGTCGACTTACTATGATTCTTGCGCAGGTCTTTGAGCGCGATTTGAAGGGTGTAACGCGGCGAACGAGTCCCGCGAAACTAGGGGGTGTTTTGGCGGGTACCCATGAGGAACGCGCCGAAACCACTGAGGTGAGCTACATATTGTTAACTAGATAGTTCGGACAATGGAATCAACTTACTATGATCCATGCGTAGGTTCTTGAACAAGTGTTTGAAGGATTTTTGGAAACCCGAAATCTGGGCATATTTTGAGTGCGAGTGTGAAACATGTACTTGGATGATTCCGTGCCTCAACTGGCGAGGTAGCCTGCAGACATGTAAGTCGGTTCGGATGATTCATAAGACCTACTACTATGTATTCGCAGGTTTTTAAATGCTACTTGAAGGGTATAGCGCCGCGAACAAGTCCCGCGGAACCACGGGGTGTTTGGTTGGCATATATGAGGAACGCGCCGCAGCGCCCACGACGAGCTTCAGCAAGGTCGTTTGGCTCTCTGGATGGTTCAGTCAACTTACTATAATTATTGTGCAGGCCTTTGAGCGATTTGAAGGATTTAACGCCGCGAACGAATCCCACGGAACTAGGGGGGCTTTTGGCGGGCATGTATGAGGAACGCGCTGCAGCGCCCACGACGAGCTCCAGCAAGGTAGGTTGGCTCTCTGGATGGGTGAGTCAACTTACTATGATAATTGCGCAGGTACTTGAGCGCGAATTGAAGGATATAACGCCGCGAACGATTCCCACGGAGCTAGGGGGGGGGTTTGGCAGGCATGCATGAGGAACACGCCGCGACGGCGACAAGAAGCTGCAGCAAGGGAGGTTTAGCATTCGAATAATTCAGCCGACTTACTATACTCCTTGCAAAGATCCTTCAGCGCGATTTGAAGGGTATCCCGCCGCGATCGAGTCCCGCGAAACTAGAGGTGTATTTCGGAATCGGCAACCGACTACGAGCATCGCCACTCATCAGATCTTACCAGCTACCCTCATCGAGAAAAATATGGGGCCTTCAAAACGAAGGGGGCGAGGCGGAAGCGTCGAAACCAGGTACGGAGGGGTGGGTTTTCATTATGTTCGGTATTCTAAAGACAAAATAGTGCACCTCTGGCCGAAACGGCACCCGACAAAAAAGCCCGTGCACGAGCTTCTACAGCTGCGTATTACCAGAAAAAGTACAGAACTCACACCCTCGGTTCTAAACTAATAACACCCTCCAGTGCTTCACAAATTCGCAAGAAAAAGAAAGAGGAGATGCGTGAAAAGCGGAAAGGCCTCCCTCTCCTTGTTTCAGGAGTGTGGATGTAGCTAACGAGATACCCAGGTTAAAAAAAGCGGCTCAAGACAGGGAGAGGCGGCAGAAATACGCCAAACCCAAGGGCACGATGGTCGCTGCTCCTCAGGCACAGCTGGAGGGACTAAATAGCTCGGAGCTAGAAGTCTCACAAACCCTAGCAGCCATGCAGGAACAACGCCGCCGGCATTTGGAGCATTCACCTCAGGCGCGGAGCGACTGTATGCCTTGCGGGGACGCAAATTACCCAGCAGATGAACAATTGGACGAGGAGCAGTCAGTAGCGACACCCCCGGATTCACACATGGGACGCGATCTTGCAAGGCAAGTTTTTTTTGGGACTCTTATTATTATTTATCATGAATTTGTAGCACGTCGGAGACGGAGATGCTTCCTCCAAGCGATGAAGAGGACTCCGACGAGGAACCGGGCGCACGGTATGTAATGAGGTCCGGGATTTTGTTGGGCACAGTACCTAATATTTGATCAGGAGCATCTCCGAAGTCGCACAGGACAACGAGGGACAGGGCAACGGGTCAGATGAGGATCGGGAGCCGGATCCAAGGTACGGGCTTGATGGCATCGCGCGATAGCGACTGATTTTGAGCAGTTGGTCCTCTGATGAGGAAAAGGAAGAAGAACATACGCCAATCAGTGATGAACCACATTTGAGAAGCGACCGAAGGTGCGCATAACCTTTGTTTTTTAACACCAAGTTCACAGAGCCTTGTATCAGATATCGTCCCCGCCTACGCCTTGCGACACCGAGTTACGACAGTCCCAGCCCCGAACTGCAGGCAAGATTGCCAAGTTTCTATGATGCCCTAGACAAGTATGTCCGGCGAGCACACAATTGATTGTGATCTGTCAGGCGGGATCTGCGGTCGTTCTGTGATGTTCCACATTAGGGTACTATCTGGTAGATTTTCCGCGGAAGCGTTTCGAGTTCATTTTGAGTAAACCATGTATCCTTTATGGGGCAATTTATTTATTTGGGCTTAATCGTGAATAGCGGGCAAAAAAAATTGCATTGGGGCAACAATCGGTGAAGCAGCAGTATCTACACGTCAACCTCAACCCATTTCTGGACTCCGTTCCCATCCTGCTGGTTGTAGCGCTCGCGGTACCACGCAAGCGCCTCGCGGCGGCTGGTCTTCTTCGCCTTGAGCTGGTTGGGGATGCCATTGCAAAGGCTGTCGGCTTCGGCGCTAAAAAAAGATAAGCCAAAGGGTGCGTGAAGCAGTGGGTATAATGTACGCAGTGCGATACATGCCAGGCTCGCGGCCAATAATGACGACGTACCAGACCTCGCCGGAGCCTTCTGGAAAGGCAGCTTCGAGCGCAGTCGGGGTGCGGGCGGCCTGGCGAACGAGGAGCGGGGAAGCTGCCGCGGCCGCGACTGCTGCTGCTGCTGCTTCGGTGGAGGTAGCTGCAGCTGTTGCGGCAGCGGAAGCTGCCACCTCGGCGGCGACGACGGCAGGGAGCTTGGCTGAAGAGAACTGTGAGCATGTCAAGATTATATAACAAGGACGGTGGCGAACCTTGGACCTCGACTGCGAGACGTGTGGCGTCGAGAGTAGCTGAGGAGAGGCGGGCCACGAGGGCGACCAGTGCCGCCATCTCGGAAGAGGTGGAGGCAGTGGTCGCGGGTGCTGCAGTGGTGGTCATCGTGAGGGAGAAACTTGTCGTTGTTGGGGGAAACTTGAGGTATTTATTTGAGACGCACGGCCCACATGCGACCGATCACGCATGAGGTGGATCCTGGAACATCTGATGGGTTCCAGAAATCCGAATCGAGGAGATCTTGGAAGTTCTTTGATTTGGTGGTGAAATGCGTAAAGGTTTCCTGTTTAGGATAAGAGACTTGCAAAAACGCGTCGATACGAATAGGATGTTACCGAAGAAAGTTGGGGAATTGTAGGGAAATTTGTTTTGTTGGTTGACACGTCGTGACCCCGACACCGTGCCCCACATCTCTGTCTGTCACTGAGCTCGTGTTCAGTCTCGTGCGCTTTTTGTACTCGCTACCACTGGAACTTGCCTTCGCGTCGAGAAACAATGCCAAGAGGCAGAGTCAGCCCCTTGCCCCAAGAGCAGCAGGAATTCTTGCGGTCGCACGAGGCGGAATTCGACAAACTTCAGGCGGCGCGGACACTAACTCCCTTCTGGAGCAAAGTGTCAAGAGAATGGTTCCAACGCTGGCCTGTGGAGCCCCGGTTGGGGCTCGCTATCTTGAATACAGGCGGGGTCGCAATCGAGGACTCCGGTGTTCCCCTCGAACATCAGCGCGCGGTCGGTGCGGCGCAGGAAGCTGATAGAAAGGTGGATCTTGTACATCGCTGTGGCCAGGATATGACTTACTAATACTCAACAGAAAATTCACAACTGGTTCAACAATCGATCACAAAGCAAGAAAAAAACCGCGAAGGCGGAAGGAGGTACCGGCGTGGCGGCGGTGGCAGATGTGCAGCACTTGTTGACGACCTTGATCGGCAAACGGGGGCGCAAGCTGCACCACACCGAGATTTGGCAGAAGCGCAACCAGCAAGCGATGACGGACGCGCTGAGGGCGGAGGGGTACGAGGAGTTGATGCCTGCATGGAAGGAGAATGAGTCTGCTGAGGAGAGAAAGGCGGCGGTGGGTCTCGCCCGTAAAGCACAGATGGAGATGAGGCGTAAAGTTGTGCGTCGAATGTGGGCGGCTGCGAAGGAAGGCGAGAAGGCGGAGGTGGAGAAAATTTACAACGCGCAGGGGAGCAAAGGAAAGAGTCGGGCGGAAGAAAAAAGGTCGCCAGCTGAATATCAGGAGTAAGTGTTAAGTCCCCTCAAGAACGATAGGGCGCTGATCGTCTTGTTTAGAGGCCTCGACAGCGTCGGACCGATCCTGCGCGGAATGCATGAGGTTTTGCACGAGGTGACGGGGTGGATAGGCGCGACCGTAATGACGGGCCCTACGCCTTCCCAAGGAGGGAAAATTGGGACCCAATCGTGAGTTTACCTCGAGTGGCGAACATATGTGTTGTTAAACAGGTCTAGATATTGTTTTGGTGTCACACCGGCTGGGAACACGTTGGAGAAGTCAATGCCCAGGTGGGACGAGGAGGTCATGAAGCCATTGGGCCAGTTCGGGAAGCGCTGTTTCAGTAAGTCGAAGTTCATCGAGTGTACAAGGTACCGAACCTTACTATGTTCGCAGATCACGAGATTAGGGCAGAGCGTGCCCTGCCACCTACCACCACCACTGAACAGTCCGACAATCGGGCGGAACCGAATGTGAACACTATGGCCGCCCCAAGCAAGCGCCAGCCGCGAAAGAGGCCCCCGAAGAGAACTCAGGCGGCAAACGAGGGTGGGGAAGCGATCAACACCGCCACTCATCTTGACACCACCAGTCTCGACAGCGGCACTGATCGTGACACCGATATCGACCCTACCAGCTCCAGCGTCTTCGCTACCACAAACACCGGCATTGACGGTGATACCATTCACTCCCGGAACGCGGATCCCACCTCCATTGTCTTCGGCAGTACCACCACCAGCACTTACGATGATTCCAGTCGCTCCGAGACCACAGGGACCCCCAGCGGCTCCGGCGCAAGCATTTTTGGCGCCAACAGCAGCGCTTTCGACTCCGGTAGCTTCGATGACGCTGTCGCCTTCGAAAATGGGGGCGAAGATGACTTTGGCATGTTTGAAGACACGAGCACTGGCAGCGGCAATAACGGCAGCATCTTTGGGCGCAACAGTGCCGACAGCAGCTCTGGCTGGGGCGCATTCGTGGACTTGAACCCCCTCGCGAATACGGAGGCTCACGTCCGATCCACGCTACCTACGCACCCTTTCGAGCTGAGGTCGATTTCAGCGGATTCGCCGTCCCGCCAAATACTGGACATGGACGCTCCTTTCATTTACAAACCGGATCTCTCAACTACTCCCTGGACTGCGCCTCCCTCGAACAACCCCGCCCCTACGACACCGCCGAGTCGCACGCCGCGCCCAACGACTCCCTGGACTGCGCCTCCTCCCAACAATCCTGCCCCTATGACACCGTCGAGTTGCGCGCCGGTCCCAACGACGCCCGTGGCTGCGCCTCCCCTGACCAATCCCCCCCCTACGACACCGTCGAGTCGCACGCCGCGCCCAATGCCGCGGAGGCTGGTACCGCATTCCGCACCCGGCGCACGTCGTACTTCTAGCGTGGGTGCGCCCTCCCCGCTTCGCTTGGTGCATACCGCACCGCCCACTCCTACCGGAGCAGGAGCAGCATCAGCTGTCTCGACTCTTTGCCCACCGGTACCTCCTGCGGGGAGCGTCGCCGTCTCGACTTCTACTTCTTCCCCACCGGTACATCCTGCAGGGAGCGTCACCGTCTCAACTTCTTCCCCACCGGTACCCACTCCGGGGAGCGTCGCCCTGGAAACGACGGCATTGCTGCCGGATGACTTTCCAGAGTCACGACCGATGAGCAACGCACCGCACGCAGCGAAGCCAGCGGCCCGAGGCGGTGGGCGAGGCGGAATAGGGTCTCGAGGCGGGCGTGGTAGCCGAGGCGGACGAGGAGGGCGCGGGGGGAAGTCGCAAAGGGAAGGGCGAGGAGAGGAGCTAGGGGGGGGCTTGTTTGGAGGGGAGATCACGCTGGGGGGCTCGTCAGGGCAGGCGACGGCGACGGCAGGGCCTTACCGGTTTCTCCAGACGTATGACGATGACGGTAACGTCATCCCTCTACCGCTGGACACCCCAATGCCTGGGCCGTCCGCTGCGAGAACGAAGGAAATCCGGGAGTTTGAGAAGAAGCGGGATCAGCAGGAGGCGAAGGACAAGAAAGCAGCTCGCGAGCGCGCAAAATTTACGCAGGAATACGGTAACGTGGTCGTAATGCCTCCCCCGCCTGCTGGAACGGAGCCGCTGGGAGCGCGAACGAGGCGTGCACCTTCAAATCGAGATGACTACGTGTCCGCCCCGCTGCGGAAACGCACACTCGCTGAGATCCGGGCGGCGGCCTCGGAGAAGAAGCTACTTGAGCGAGAGACGAAGCTGCCGACGAAGAGGAAGGGGAACGCAGAGAACGAGGAGCCAGAGCGTTCGAGCAAAAGGTGAGTCGCCGACTTGGCTACGAATGTCGTTAAGCTTACGTTCTTTTTCCTGCAGGCGCAAACATTGAAGATTTTTTTGAAATTGCTGCGTAACCAGCCAGCCACCATGTAGTATTAGTATTGTTACTGTTGCCCACGTTCAACCGTGTGATCTACAATTTTTATCTACGCTTGCTTCTATATAATTGAGTCAGATGTGGACTTGTGAAAAATATATATATATATATTTGAGGTCTGTTTGGTATGTATAGAGCCATGGGTATCAAGCTAAGCAGTAGGCCTATGGCAAAGGGGTAGGCTCCCCGGAACCCTCACCGTATCTCTGTTTGGGATGCGGTGAGTTCGAGCCGCCATGGGACTACTTTTTTTCTTAAATTTTATTTCTCATTTTCATTATTTATCTCGCTGATCGCACACGACTCGTCAAGTACATGGTCTATATCATGTGGTTTTATAGATATTCAATTATGGAATGTGGCAAGGAAACAGGGTGGGGGGTATCGGAGGAGGACCCCGCGAATATCCCAACCAACGGCTGATTATGGCAACTGAGGAGCATAAATGGTAAAAGGAAGGTTCAATTAATTATTTGGCATGTATATACTGTGGAAAGGAGCCCAATATCGCGTCAATGTAGTGGAGAACGCGTAGGAGAGGGAAATCCAAAAAATCCCAAAAAAAAGGTCAGAATGCGCTGGTATCGAAGCGCGGATTCTGCCGGAGTGCTTTATACAATTTACTTACATTATTTAAAATTTTAGACGCGTTCAGAACGCGTTATTTCCCGCTGTACGTGGATGGGAAGGAATTATGACGAACCCTAAGAATATATCATATCAGTCTCATTTCTTTGCTTGAGATGCTGTAAATAAGATTTAAAGCTTACTAGAAGTAATCTGGTAGTTAAGAAATAAAAAAGACGCGTTATATCGCGCCTAACGCAAAGGGGTGCCCAGGAGGAGAATTGATCTACCTGGCCCGATTGGGCAAAGTATTGGCCCGATTGGGCGACGCCAAGCCTGATCGGATGATTCGCGGGGCAGGTCGGGCCGATCCAAGCAATGACGCAGGAGCGGTTAAATTCTGCCGCCAAGGCATGATCCGCGATCTGCTCCGTGAGCGGTTGATTCCGAGATCAGAAGCAACCAGCAAATAGGCGCATACAATGGCGGCCAGCCAAATGTACGACGACGACGAGACGCTGGGCAGCCTGGGGAAAGCATTCCTGAGCTGGTGCTTCTGCAGGTATGTCTTTTAGTACTATGTTCTGATTATCCGACCCTTCATCGGTCTATTGATGCGGTATACGAATCGGGGAGCAGCGGGTGATTTTGGCTGAAGGCGGGTGGCAGTGCCACGCGCCCCGCCGTGCACAGACCAGTACGCGAGCGACGCCGCCACAGCGGACACGACCCCATTAGGCAAGTGACGACATGCACGTGAGTACCTCTAATGTTATGTATAAAGTCCGACCTCTAATTAGAGGGTTTATCTAAATACTGCAGACCTCTAACCTAGAGGTCGTTCATGTATAAAATCGCCGTATACGCCTGTATATGTATGTACATTGCACCAATAGCCCTCGCGCCCGCGCTACGCCTTACCACCACTTCCGCCTCCTCCCGTCACGACCCAATTGCGCACCAACGCCATCTTAGCGTCCAGTGTGATGAGCGTTGCATCCAGAATGGTGGCGACGTGCGGCCGCACTAAGACACGCTTCCCCAGTGCTTGAACGGCAGCCGCTGCGCGGACTTCGACGCGACAAAGCCACGACTATTGTCTGAGGTGGACATTGGAGAGGAGAATGCAGGCCAGATTGACGTCTTCGAACAGTGCTGTTACTGGAAACTTGACAGCACTTCTTGCTCACTTGAGTGGTCCCGCAGACTTGAATGTGCCAGTGGGTGCTTGAGTAAATGGATTCATGATCCTCAGTGTCTTGAAATGGCCTTCTGCGTTGGACTTTCGTCCGCCGAGCGTGATCTTGAGTCTTGAGTCTTGAGTCTTGAGTCTTGAAAATACAAAGGCCAACAAGATAAGAAGTGGAGGGCCGACCCCACAGGAGCCACAGGTTCACCAGGGCGAAGTATCAGACCAATAACGAGGATCCAGAGGAGAGGGACACGGATAATGCGAGACGACATGGGGGGAGAAAGAAGAGTTTGAGATGCCATCAACGGATCCGCAATGACTCACCAGCTGCGGCGCACGGACCAGCGTTCTAAAGCAACGCGGGTTAACTCAGACTTTGGATTCAGGTCGGCCTAGTGCTTGGTTAGAAAGGAGTTGGATATTTGATTGAAGGTGGGCACATAATCCAAATTTTAACCCTGGGTCATCCGACTTCAAACTGGGGTTATTTTCAGCGCCATCCCCGATCTCTCCTCTTTCACTTCAACCTGGACCGCATTTAACCTCTGGCCGTGTATAAGTTGCGTGAGTAAGCAATGGCAAAAAAAGTCGCAATATGATAATACGATCAGTGAAACTGGTGGCAGCTGATATTGATAAGCCGGCAGGGCCGAGGAATTACCTTAGGTAATTAAAAGGGCAGCAAAATTCCTTAGGTAATCAACCCTACAGGGCACGAGCAGGATCAGTGAGGACTGATCCCAGTGTAACAAGGTATTGGTTCACATTTGATGCTCATATGGACCTGAGAGACATTTTTGCAAGTCCTGGAGGCAGCTGTGTCGATATCTGGCTCCAAAAAAAAGTACATACAATTTTTTTTTCTGGCGGTCGGCCAGACCCCCCCCCTACCCCATATGGCAATCTCTTATCTTTGGTCCCCCTTGGGAAGAACGCGACGTACACGTCCTCCATCCCGTATCCACTCCGTAAGATGTCGTCCAGGTGATTTATGAGGGAGTTCAGCTATTTATAAGGGAGTTCAGGCTAGCCAGTGGGATGTGTGGAACAACGGACAAGACGGAGAACGCTGCGCATTTCGGCGGGTTAGTGTGTTGAGGGACATCGAGCAAAGATCCGCCCAAGGAATTGGAAAGGTCTACGGGCATCTGCAGCGGGCGGTGAGGATGGAGACGCATCAAGACACATAGAGCGACGCACCGAATGTAAGCGTGCAGTAGAATGGCTCACAGCGCGTGCGCGCATGCAGCATGTGTGAGGTTCGGAGGGGTGGCGCCGGGAAATCGACGCATGTGCGGGTTCGAAGGTCGAGCACTGGTAGAAAAAATCAGTATGTGTAATCCTAAACAAGGGGAGGGACGTGCACTTACGACACGCCGGTCTGCGTCATTGGACTGCACCAATTTTTTTTGGGTGTGGGCAGGATGTTCCAGAACACGAATCCCGGATAATCGGCGTTGGATAGAATAGAGGAATCGCATTAGGAGCGGGGAGAAAATCCGGGAATTGAAAGCGGGAGCCAGATACAGTAGTATAGATATCCGTGGGATGGATGTTGCGAAGCTCGAGTCCTACCAGAACAAAGAGTACCTGGCGTGCAATCTCTAAGACATAAGGGACACAAACCCGGAATGCGCTGAGATTTTGAGTTTGCCTGAAGCCAGACAGGAACAGGAGATTTATAAATACATAAAATATTCAAACAGAGACGTGAGAGAGATTCCTGGCAGTTGACAAAAAGACGGATAAAGCGGCGTTATTGACAGTCCAAGTCAAGGCTGAGCCAACGGAGTCAACTGACAGCAGTCCACGGAAGCACCGAGTTAGTGACTCGGAATGAATCTAGATATAGAGCGATAAGCCAGGCACTAATAGGTACGGTCGAAAACTTGATGTAGCTCTACCGTAATGCAATAATCGTTCTCGTACGGCTTTCCGAGCTCGAAGAGGAAAACAGGACTTCAGTCCTCCCCGGTATTGGGGTCGCTGCCCGCACTGCGTGAAGCGGGGTGAAATTAAAATATTGAAAGCGGAAACCACGAGAAATCGACGAGAACAGAGTTCAGAGAGGAAGCGGTTGAAGAATGCGAGCGCTGAGAGCAAGGATCGGATTACGGCAAAATTTCGCTTGAACCTGATCTTCCCACGTTTCGGTCTTGCTTCCCGCGTCTGTCCTCGATTCGTCGCGCGGAGTCCAGATGAAGGGAAAGGCCACCGATTCCAGGTATGAAAGGTTCCATTTCCTTGGAATATACCGAGATAACGCTGGAATAAATGCCACAGGTCTTGTCAACTCGACGCGTCATCGTAGCCAAGACTCAAGCGTCCCCGTGAAATTCCAGGTAGATTCTCTTCAAGCATAGATGGGACTACGCTGAAATGCAACTGTTGAAGTTTCCAGTTCAACTGCCCCCGACTGAAATGGCGTGATGTACACGTAATATCCGTCGCCGCACCGCCTTGCTCCCTCTCTTCCTCCACCCATCACGATGAACCGCGAATTCCTCGACGGAGCGACGGACATGACGGATAGCCTCCTGCAGGAGCTCAATCTCCGGCTCGAGGTCTTGCTTCAGGTGTGTGCCCCCTTCGTATCAGATATCAGAGAACTCATTCGCTCAATGCCGCAGAGCACAACGGAGAAAGGCGTAGCGGAAATCGCCAAGGGACTAATTAAAGAGCTCGTGCTCTTTCCTGCCCAGCTCGTGGCCATAGCCAAGGTGCGTCGTGGCGCGTTATGTACTCGTGCAGGACTTCTCCTCAGCCGATTATAGACGATGCAGCTGGATCAAGCCCGCCTCGAAGAGAGGGAGGCAGAGGCAAAAAAGTGGGTCGAGGAAACTACGATTGTGCGTGTCTTCCTTTCTCGTGACATTCTTGCGCATACATACTCTAACGGCTCCTCAAAGGATTTGCTAGAAACGCGCGTAGCGCTAGACGAACGCACGGAGGAAAACGACGCTCACAATGGTGCGATCTTCCCTATCCTCAATGTTTTGTTTGAATCAACGTACTGGGTACAGGAGCTCGCTGCAGCTCGCGCGTGTATCGCGGAACGCGAGGTGCGTTGTTTTCGTTTTCTGTATATCCTGTGGTTCCCTAATCGCGCATATAACCCTAGCAAAACCACGTTCGCGAGCAGCGCAAGACGGGCACGGAAAATAAAGAGAAGTTGTGTCGCGTACGTCTCTTTCTTTCTTTACATTCACCTCACCTCACCCGTAATATCATCCAGGCCCGCGCCGAGCTAGTTCGAATGCGTGCGAAGGCGGTGGAAGGGACGGGAAGCTCGACGCGGTACATCTCATCCTCCTACCTGATTGCGAACGCCGCTGATATTTTATGTTTTATTGATATGAAGACCCGCCGTCAGCTTCGTATAGCGCGTTTTACGATCGCGCGCACGCATGCTGTGCGTGTTTCATTCCCTCCGTTCCGTTCCTTCCCTCCTTTCGTTCGTTCGTTCGTTCCGTTCCCCAGCACCCTCCCCTTCCCCCGCACCCTCCCCTTCCCTTCCCCCCGATGTCAATGCGTATGTAGTAGTACTAACGACTGACGAGTGAGACAGATCGCAGCCAAGCTCGGCGCGCGGTACAAGCTTGCTCTTGGACTTCAAGTGGGGGAAGCTAGACGAAGCCTGAGCGCGGAGCAGGCGGAGCACGAGGCGTTGCAGGCGGTACGCCCCTCCACCTTGTCGTTGTTGTCAATGATGCGAGCTAATCTCTGTACTTGGGGATGGTAGACGTGCCGCGACCTCTGTGCGCAGATCGAGCGGAACGTGCAGTCAGCGGCGGCGGCGCAGGGGGAGTTCGAGGTGCGTATCGATTGTGTCTCGTATTACAGTACAGGCACCGGCGGTTCTTTTATTCGAGTAAACTGACCTCCTCATCATGATCAAGGCCGTTATAACAAAGCTCAAGCACAAGTACGAGAAGGCAAAGGCGGGACGCCGGGCTGTTAAGGATGTGCGTATACGTTCTACACACTCGATTTTTTTTTGGTGTGTCTCACGTGGATCGTTCGTTCTCGCGCCGTGTAGAAGTTGGCGGAGTTGGAAGGGGCGAAGGAGAATTTTACTGTGGGCGGGGAGCTGCAGCAGGGTGGCGATGGTGTGGGGAATGGGAAGCGCAAACGCGGTTGCGACGACGCAGAGGCGGAGGTAGAGGCGCAGGGAGATGGTGGGGTGAATGGGGGTGGGAAGCGTCGGAAGTAAAAGCAGGGTTGGGATACGGGAAGGAAGGAATTCGGAGATAGACTTGTATGAATATTCAAGATTGTGGATTGTGGATTGTGAACGACTCGTGATACCGGTTGATACAGTGTCCTGCGCGGTGTACGATGGTTGAGTTGGAAGCGGGACCAGATTTGTGTCTTATTCTTATCTTGTTTTTGGGTCGAGAGACGGATTTAAGATTCGCCTTCGATTCAATTTGAACGACCGCGATTACGGACAAGGCGGATGAATAAAATACAGTAAAAAACGCTGTTGATATAGTGACGCGATAAATATACATGTAGTAGCGTGGACAGGGCAAGACAATTTTGTTAACACGATTTATGCCGCGTATGCGAGCTTGAAAACGGCGAGCCGGATCCTCGGCGGCAGAGTTGGAACATGGATATGTATGTACGCACGCAGTCGCGGAGCTCGGGGAAGGGGAAGGGTCTGAAGCACAGAGTGCAGCGGTATGTTTCGACATGCACGTTGAGATGGCGCTGGGGATGCGTATTGAAGTTCAGCGATGGAGTTGACTGAGGATGGATCCGAGAGAGAACACACCTTGATTTTAACCTATTATTTCTGGCATGGTTTTTGGGATGCGTGACCTCGTAGTTCTTCGAGGTCCTCCCAATTGTAGTAAGGAAGCTCGCACTCGGTGCATTCGAGGAGCATGATGATAGATGTTGATAAGGGTTGGTTGTTCTGAACAGACGAAGGTTAGATTGGGATTGGAATCTCAGAAGGAGACTCATACTAAGTTGAAGGCTTGATCGAGTATTTCAAGGTTTGGGACGACGAAAGTGCTCGAGTCGCAGGAACGCCGAGGAGGAAAGGAATGATCATAGTGTGTAGCGCATAGCGCGAGTATGAACGCTGAACTGGCGAGACAGATTTCAAATGAAAAATATTGCAGATGAGGGACGAGCTGAAGGACCTCGCGTTACTCCAGACTCGAGATCCGGGGCTCAGGACGGAAATCTTGATGTGCGACGTTGAATTGAGCAATGGGGGGACACGGAATCCAGAAACAGGAGAAGCACAGATCGTTGATGGAGAAACTCCGAGGAATAACATAGAGGCAAGGCGGATCTGCACGCAGGAGGATTCTCCGATGAGCGGGAGCGTCTGTTGGACTCGGAGGGCTCGAATGTCGTTAACTTGGAGCGGACACAATACTTAGGAAGAGACTCGGGCACAGCAATTGTACAGTTTTGAAGGCAGCCGCCGGACCACAGGAGGATGTCCGTGCGCGCGTGAGCAACCGTCGGAGGTGAGGGTTCGGAGAGAAAGCGATCAGCGTCCGAACCAAACATGCGTCACCGACATGCCGTCGGCGTTTCGGACTTGCTTCCCATCTTCCACCTCCAGTGTCCAGTGAGTCTCTCTACTCGGGCTATTTCTCCTGTTTCCACTAGCTACATCGAAACCGAGCGAAATCTAAACTCTCTGTAATCAACATTGGCATTAGTCTCTTATAAACAGACGCTACAACAAAAATTACTCGTACCTCGTATGTTGTAGTCTGTCGATTGGCAGATGTCAATGATCGGAGGTCGACCTTATTAGGTAATCATATTATTTCTCGAGCGTTCAAGTAAGGGTTCCAGGGCACCCTTGCCCAATTTTGAGTTGGAATATCGTCGAAGTTCTCAGAATAATCAACTATACTAACCAGTTTCACCTCCACGGCGCTGAGAAGTCGGTGCCGAAATTGGATGGCCCGGCAGCTTACAAATTACGCCCATCTCATTTTGTATCAAAGACGAGCGAGAACAAAAATTCTGAAGAGACAGGTTTGTCTTATGGGCAATTATATCTAGTCTTGCCTCCAAGCTTTGGCTGCTGGAGTGTTTGAAGGGCAGCCAGCATCAAGGATCAATTTCAAACTCCGCACTTTACGTAATAAGGTCGACCTCCATACATTCGGCGCGTGGTTAACTACAGACTACGTTGGCATTGGCGGGCCTCGCAGCGCCAATCTCGCTGGATGTCGACTCTCACTCTCCCGGCTCGACTCACGAGTTCGACGCTGTCCCTCTATGACTGAAGCACTTCTGGTTTGCCTCTATGAGCCTCTCTGTGGGTTAGGTGGTTGATGTCAAAAACACACAAGGGAGCTTGTTGCGGAAGGCAGGACAACAGGGAGATGGGGGTCCAACTCCAAACCTGTTTCGCTTATAAGCTCTTCAGGTCCTGCTTACTCATTCTCATTAATCATGCTCAATAAGCGCCTTACTCATGCGCTCAGTAATGCTCACTAATCATCTCAGTCTAACCTCAATATCCCGGCCACCAAGTCCATTAATATGTTATCCCTGGTCTGTACTCTATTTGCTTGTCCCCTCCCTATCATATTATCTCATTATCGAACTACACCTTCTTCCCCTCATTTCCATACCATAACCTCCCCGATCCGACCAGAACTCATCCCGCTATGTATTGTTTTCGGAGGGAGGGGGATTTATTTGATCCGTGCCCAGCAACCCCCGAACTTCCACAACGGACGTCAATGTCTTCCCATGCCGCATTCAACCACGAGGTAACCTTTGTCGGTTCGAATCATCTCGGCGACCCCTGTACCACAATCCTGGGACTCTCCCCCCATTATTAGGTGAGTTTGGAATTAATCTTTCCCGCCCTTCAAAAAACACCGTAAGTTGCATTGAACCCGCCGTTGCTCTTTCAAAATTGAATATCTCGTGTCCGTTCCTTCACAAATATTGTAGCCAGAGTGATTGCGATCATGTACACACCCAATGAGTAGATACATCCCCATGGCTATGGTCGTACAATTTATTTTCTTAAATTCTAACACGCCCACTTTCACTACTGAATTGAGAAGTCTATTTTCAAGTCCGTAGCGTTTTCTCAATGCACTCGGCCGCCATTCAAAAGCCACCGCTTTTTGTGCGCACGCGAAGGGAAGTGGCGGAAACTTGGTTTGGGGATTCGACCACCAGCCTGCGCGTCTCGTCCTTCCCATAGGGATGTGCATCCACCTTCGCTGGTGCCCCCCAATAAATTCACGTCCAATTGGTAGCATGAATCCTCAACCTCAGTTTCCCTGACTGATGTGGGAACATTTTAGCCATTGCAGACGGTTTCCTGAGCTGCTTTCCAACACGATTTCGCCGGATTCCACCGAAACGCCCATTGGCAAGCCGACGCAGCACCTCGATTGGCACCTCGAGGCTGATTGATCGGTGATCTGCATCGTGCGCGCTTTGATCTCGCCGCGCGCTCGATGATGATGGCGGCGCTTTGCACCGCCTTCGCGCGTGTCTCCGCCTTTGACGCCAGCGTCGCGCACCCGCTGATGAACAACATGGACAACATCAGGACGTGCAAAGCCACCAATTGTGAGCCGGGTGCCCCTTGCTTCTTGAAGAAAGGTGAAAGTGCGTATGTCCGCAGGCTTCCCGGATTTTGGCAGCGGAGCCTTTTAAACCACTCGCATCCGTGAGATCAAGAAGGATATATAAGCCACAAAAAGAAAAACAAGTATGGATCAGGAATTATGCCTGGCCCCGAATCGAACGGGGAACCTCCCGCGTACACCTGTGATGCCCCGTCGGAAGTGTAGTGGGTGCGATCCTTATGCCACCAGGCCGCACCTATTTCCCCAACCTGTATCAATATGTATCCCTCTGTGGGTTTGTTCAATAACACAGCCGTGGCGAGTTTCTCTTACAAGTCTCGCGCATTCCGTTTGTAAACAACTTCCGAATCCAATGTTAGCTCCTTCAAGTGAATCCTTCTACGGCACGTCGAAGCTGGTCAACTTTCTGATCCGTCAATCCGATTTCTCGGCAGTTGATCGAAAGTGTATGTGACTCTCCTTTACATACTGCGCGACGCCCCCGTTTGAACAGTGCGAGGAAGCAGTTGCCTTTCTCAAGCTTTATGTTTGCGAGTCCACAGTGCGCGGCACTCACGATTGAACTCGATTGCGTGTACGTGTACGCGACGTGACGCTGTGACCATCTGAAATTGTGCTGCCGCACGACTGCGTGTTGAAACCCGCTCTTCTGTGCAGATGCCATAATCAACACTTGGATGTTAATTTATAGGCACGAGCTTCCGTGTCCTTCAGGCCAACTTCTTTTGTCTACGAGATGAGAAAGACCGTGAAAATGAGATGCAGCGGAAGCGGGCGTAGCCGTAGTCATCCTCAGCCGTTGAACTGCCAGGGACTGCGTAGCATGGTTGGCCAAGGAGTTGCGCGAACGGCGCGCCCGGGCTTGCAAGCACACAAGGCCGAGAAATTCAGCACAACGGCGCGAAGGACCATGCTAAGAAATGAAGATTCCCGCGCCCAAAATGTTCATGGACACCATGCCCGGAGAGTCAGAATTTGAAGGGTTGGCGAGACACTTTAATTGAAATGGTTCACGCACACTGCCGGGATTGCCCTCAAATAAATTCAAGGAATTTATAGTTGCACCCTTTTTCTCGAGTCGCTACAATTCCGCCGGATTCAACCGAAACACCCAGTTTCTGCACACTTTTTCTCGAGCTGCTTTCAAGCACGATTCCGCCGCATTCAACTGAAACGCTGACTGATGCGGGAACTCTTTTACAGTCGCTGACTTTTTCTTGAGCGGCGAATGACCGTGCATTCAAGTGCATTTCGCTGCGGTCCTGGGCGCTCAGCACTCCGCCATACTATTTCATCATAGATTGGGAGCAGGCAAGACCCGGTAGTGTACCGGTAACACGCCCGCCTCCATTGGATTGCATGCATATTTGATGGTCAGCAGGCGTTGCTCGTTCAATTCGGGCCCGGGTCGTAAAGTCATGACAAACTGTTTTTTGTGCTCTCTTTCCACACTCGAGCGCAGACGATCGTCACGTCCTTACCATCAAAACGGGTGGCATTTCTCGGAAGTGGTTCAGACTTTGACTACCAGCCTGCGTGTCTCGTCCTTCCTCTTCGTGCGCTACCAGAACAGTTCTCATAACCAGCCCTTGCCGGTTTCAATTGAGGGAAGTTCCAAAACGAATCCTCAACCTCAGTTTCATTGATCGAATGCTTTAGCAGTTGCAGACAATTTCTTTTTTGAGCTGCTTTCCAACTCGATTCAAAAAAACTAAATAAAGGGGCCTAGTGCATCTCTGACCGCCATATCCATGGGGTGCAGATGACTCGATCAACGTGGCACAGGAGATGAAATTTATTTTCCAGGTACTCGTCCCGAGGTGGTGCACCCGTAACTATTGCACAACTTCGCGCGGATCTTGTGCAGATTAAAAGTCAGTGGATATTCCATTCTAGGTAAGCAGGAGCCAAGACCCGGTGGTGTACTGGTAACATGCCCGCTTGTAGTATCGTAGTTTTGATCTTTATGGCGGGAGTCGCTCGTTCGATTCGGGCCCGGGTAATGCAAGTTTGAGTGTGTTGTTTTTGCTTTGATTTCCGTAGTGTTCCAGCTGTTGAATGTTTCACGACGCGAATCTCGTTTCCACAAGATCAAGTTCCTTGGCCCTCGAGGGAGTTGCGCACTCAAAAATCATTTTACCGGTGGTTGTTTCATGTATGAAAAATACGAGCAAGTTTTCTTACTCGGGCAAAAGGCTGGCTAGGAGTTGAATGAAATTTCTCCTACCTTCTCGGGAAATAATCAATCCACAGAGATGTTGTAGGGGGAGAACTTTTTGACTGATGTGGGAACACTTGACATCCTTTCCAACACGATTTCGCCGGATTCAACCGAAACGCCCAGTTTCATCGACGTTTCTTCTAAACAGCTCATCGTTTCGACAGTCACTGGCGTGTACAGGAGAAGCCTAGCGCTCCACTGTGAGCTGGACACAAATGCTGATTGCAGCGCAAAGCGCCACCTTCGCGTGTATCTCCGCCTTTGACGCCAGCGTCGCGCACCCGCTGATGAACAAGCTGTATCGCATGAAAGCAGCCAGTTTTGAGTCGGCAAGGACGCTTCTCGAAAAACTGCGTATTTCCGCAGGCTTACCGGATTTTTGACAGCGGGGCGACCTCATATCTGTGAGTCATAGGATATAATCTTGCAACAAAAAGAAAAAAGTATGGATCCGACATATGCCTGGCCCCGAATCGAACGGGGAACCTCCCGCAGATGCACCGCCCGAAAGAGTAACGGGTGTGATCCTTGCGCCACCAGGCCACACCTGTTTCCCTGACCTGTATCAATATGTATCCCTCCTTCGACAAATCAATTTCTGAATCGAACAGGCCGAAGGATAGCATTTTCCGTTGCATGTTCGAGTGAATCCTTCGCGGCTGCAATTAGGATTAAGCGACAGTTGGGAAACACTTCCGGTTGGAGAGCACATTATTATTTGGGGGCGCGCGGCAGTCATGGTTGCGGGAGTGAAACTACGTTTGACGGACGTGCCGTCTGCGTGCATTTGATGCTTTCAACTTGAAGTTCGGGTGACTGTACCCTTTAAATACGGTACGATTAAGAACCCAGTCCTTGATGTTTCCTCCTAGTCAAATCGCAAGCGGTGCAAAGAGACTTGAACTCTCCTTTGCATTTAAGCGCGATGGAAGTTTTGACAAGCCCCCAGCGAATGTATTGAAGGAAACTTACTCAAGCGTTATTCGTGAGTCCAGACCTATGTGAAACACAGATTCAACATCAGGCGTCCATAAGAGTGTATGCGGCCTCATTGGGCGCGGAGTCGGAAGTGACTTGTCTCCATATGCCATTGGATGCAGACACTCTTCGTGTGTCGTGTCGGATGGTTTCTGAAATAATTGATCACTTACTTGGAGGCGTCACTTTGGTGGGCAAGACCGACGGGGAAAGTGATTTCCACGATGCACCTTTCTGGGCATCGTCTCCAGGAGCATCGGCCACGTAGTCAAATGTGCCCACCCAGCCTCGGCTGGTCATTGCGTCTCCTCTGGCACGATGAGGGTCATCCCAGACATATATGTTTTTCGCATTAGCCCTTCACGAAATTCCAGGTACAGCTGATCAGGCCGATGGTGGCCAAAGTCTGCTTGCCAACTCAATTGACACACCATCTGCGGATATTTTCCGCCTCTACTAGGGGTGGGCATGTCGCACTGCCTGGGAATTAGTCGGAAGGGGTAGACGACGGAACGAGGGAACTCATTTCGATGAGCACTGGATGAATTTTTTCAGTGAAAAAAGTAGTGAAGATTTTATAACTTTTGTAATCCTAGGGTGAAATTTTTGAAATAAAATGAGGAAGCACAGAAAAAGTTTGATTTTTTCACCACACCTGCTTGTCATTTTCGACGACCAGGGGGTCATTGTTTTTTTTTCTACTCGAATAATCCGTTGACGTGCGACGACTTTCAGTTCGATGTGAATTTCGCTGCGCGCGTAGCTGATGCAACACGCCGTCCGTAGCGTTTTCTCAATGCACTCTCGGCCGCCATTCAAAAGCCACCGCTTTTTGTGCGCACGCGGCGGAAACTTGGTTAGGCAATGCGCATGCGCGTCTCATCCTTCCTGTCGAGATGCGCATGCGCATTGGGAGGCGCTACCACAACAGTTTTTTCTGCATGTTCAATTGGTAGCATGCTCCTTTCCAACCGAAATGCTAGTTTCATTGACCGATGTGGGAACATTTTAGCCGTTGTAGACGGTTTCTTGAGCTGCTTTCCAACACGATTTCGCTGGATTCAACCGAAACACCCAGGTGCGGAGTTTTTTTTCACTGAGATCCTTTCCCACTGAAACGCAGCTGCTTTCCAACATGGTTTCGCCGGATTCAACCGAAACGCCCAGTTGCATTGACTTGTGTGGGAACGCTTTAGCAGACGGGTTCTTGAGATCCTTTCCAACTGCCCAAAAGATGAGAAGTTCTAGTGTCAAGGACGCTGAGGACACTTTGCCTCCAGAGTCTATCTGGAAATCGAGATCCAGCAACCTAATCTCACGGGTGGGGCCAGAACAAAGGATCAAAAAAAACCACTCGGATTGGGTGGAAAAGGAACTATAAGGAAAATAATCACTATAAGGAAAATAATCTCGGATCCTTATTGGCCTGGCCCCGAATCGCGCCGAAAGTGTAGCGGGTCCGCACCTACTTCTGACATGTATCAATATGTATCCCTCCGTACGACTGTCGCGGGCAAAGATATTTTGCCGCTGCGTTGCAGCAGCAATTTAGGCAGCAGCGTGGGAGTTATTACACTGGTGGAAGTATTCATGATTTTGATGGCGCTGGAGTCGACTCAAGTATTGCTACCGCGGCAGTGTTCAAGGGCGCTGAGGCCTGCGTCTCTTCCCGTTTTCAACTGCTTCTACGTATCTCGTTTGACTGCTCATGCCAAGGCACCGTCAATTAACTCGGTTGAATTTTCTGATTTCGCCACCTTCGTATGCTATCTACGATGATTTCCTCAAATATTTGGATTATCTCAGGCCAATTAACCAAAATTCAGTAGGAAACCGGCCCGATTTGGTTCCCAAATTCTCGTGCATTACAGCTGATTTCGAATCTAATGAGATCGATCGAATTTTTTTTTGCCGTTCCCAAAAAGGAAATTTTTCCTACCCAGCAGCCTCTGGACATTCCCTAGTACCGCAAGACATACATAGAGGTTTTCGACCCTTGGCAAACAGCAAAGTTAGCGATACGAATCGGAAAGCGGGAGAGGTGCGGAGTGATCCAATCACTGATGGTAGCAGGTATCCTATCAGCTTCCCCGTGTCGCGTTTTCTTCTCGTGAAACAGCGTGCTTTTGGCAGCGGAGGTAGTATCAAGCTGCCTGGACATCATTACATGTCCAAGCTATTTTGAAGTTGATGGTAGAGTTGCGGTAGAGTACTGGTCTTCCAAAAATTTCCTTTTTGGGAATAGCAAAAAAAAATCAACCCATCTCATTAGATTCGAAATCAGCTGTAAGGGCATACTCTCACATCAATCTTGACAGCCTACCTCGACCAACGAGGGTGTGTTTTGAGATGTTAAATTTCACATGTCTAAAAAGCGCTCACAATGAGATCCAACAACCTGATCTCACCGGTGGGGCCAGAACACAAGATGAAAAAACGACTCGGCAATCGAGGTGGGAAGGTACCAGATCTCTCCCATGGCCCAAATCGAACGGGGAACCTCCCGCGTACACCTGTGATGCCCCGTGGGGGTGCCTCCGTTTTTTTTTTCTGTCACGACCGTGGTGAGCTTATCTTATCAGTCTTGACAAACAGGGACTCCTGTAGATGAACAGGAGCCAAGACCCAGTAGTGTGTGGTACACGCCCGCTTGCAATGCAGGATTTGCGAGCTAGCGGGAGTCGCTCGTTCGGTTCGGGCCCGGGTCGTAAGGTCATGAGAAACTCCATTTTTTTCCCCAGTTAGGGCATCAAACCGTCCGTAATACGCCCACGGGCATATGAATTACGCCGTATTTTTGTTACGCCACGGCCAAAGCCGTACGTTAGCGCCGCCGAAGAAAGTTCAAACGGGACGGGTCCCGTACGTACCGTCCGTTACGGCGTATTTTACGGTGATCGTAGACCGTGACCAAACTGGGCTGAAACACACCTCTTCTTTCCTGAATGGAGGTTGGAGAAGCCGTGAGGGACGTTCAATGTTGTTTACATGGCTGAAATCTAGAAAGAGACGCAAAAACTGCTCTAATTTGGTCCGAAGGGCGGTGCGACTTTAGTTCCCACGAGGGGCCGCCGGCGACATCATTGTTGAAAACGGGGCGGCAATTGGCCGGCGATGTGTTTTCCCAGTTGCCGATGCGCGGAACTGCTGTCTCGGGAGATAAAGGCGACCCGGCACTGTCCCGGCACCGTCGGCAAGTTGATTTCGCTGCTGACGTGGGGTACCCGTATTTTACGCGTAAACGGCCGGTTACGGGGACCCGTTTACGGCTGAACCCGTCCCGTCACCGTAACGTTCAGGTAAGAGCTAAACTCACCGACGGTACGGGGATGTAACCGTTTTTATGGGCCGTATCTCCGTAAAAATACGGGACGGTTTCATGCCCTACCCCCAGTGCTCTCTTTCCACACTCGAGGGTGGACAATCGTAAACTTCTGTAGCTTTCGACGGGGTCCTTACCATCAAAGCGGGTGGCTATATAGACAGGGGTTAACACGTGCAATTTCGAAAGCAGCCGGAAGGACGCCGCTGATGCTTGAGAAGGCAAAACTTTACATTCGTTCAACGCTAGTGCGACGTCACTTGGGTTCAACTCCAGTTGTAGGTGCTAGGCGCGCGGGTCTCGGAAAATAACACTGGGGCATTGTCCGCTGCGGGCATAGTAAAAATCCTGTGCGCACCCAGCCTCGGCTGGGCGTTGCGGCACGATGATGGAGACTTGAACATCATGTTTGCGCAGGATGGTTTCGAACCTATGCAGATTCTGGCACCTGTCGGATCGAAAAGTTACCAAGTACCCTAATGGTGGCTGTCCGCATCGCTTTCGATTCCTTTTTGCACATTCCCAAATTCTGCTTGCTAACTAAAGGAACACACCGTTCTTCCGCCGCCCTACTAAAATAATTACGTGGCACAGGAGATGAAATTTATTTTGCAGGTACCCTCGCACGAAAATCACAAAATAATCCATAATTAGTAACAAAACCTTGTCTAGCGTTGCTCAGTGGACTCGGATGTATTCTGTTGCATTCCAGGTCAGCAGGAGCTAAGACCCGGTGGTGTACGATAACATGCCCGCTTGTAGTATCGTAGTTTTAATCTTCACGGCGGGAGTCGCTCGTTCGATTCGGGCCCAGGTCCTCTCAATATTTTTGTTTTTGATTTCCGTGCTGTCACAGCCGGATGCGATCCACGAGATGAAGTTCCGTGGCCCTCAAGGTGGTGCACGAGCTGGGTGTTTCCACTCTATTCCATTGTAGCTTGGACTTTGGACTTGCACTCGATATTTTCAAAAAATCATTTTACCGCATGCGTTCGTACACTCGACATTGCTGGGATCATGTATGGAAAATACGAGCAGGCAATCAATACATTGAACGCGAAGTAGGAGAACTTGACATCCTTTCCAACGAATTCCGTTGCATGTTCGAGCGAATCCTTCGCGGCTGCATTAAGCTACACTTCCGGTTGGAGAGCACATTATTATTAGGGGGCGCGCGGCAGTCATGGTTGCGGCACATGTTGTCAACAGCGGGAGCGAAGAGAGTCTCGTGCTTTCTGATCCGCGGTTGGTATCTCACCCGTGTGACGGTCAGCACCCTGTGGCGGTCTGCGGCAATTCATTTCCTCCGAAAGTCCCTGCAAGTGTTTGCTTCCGCCACTCTGATCACGACTAAGCCCAACAACAACAACAACAAAAACTTGACAACGAGGCGAATCTATACCTACTTTCACCTTTCTTCCACAGTGCGTTTGGCACTCATGTCTGCGGCCATACGAATTGAATTGTTGCAAAACAGATTGCGGCAAACATCAAGGAGAGTTTGCTCGGCGAGCGTGATTTCAGATTAAAGGGACTTTCTGAAGTGTGCGCGATACAACTTATAAGCATCTGCATGGGTGACAACTTGAAGAAAGTTTGCATCCTCACTTTCGACACAACTTCTTCAAACGGCTTGCAGAGTTGCAAGTCGGCAAATCCGGAGTGATCGCCGAGCTGTTCGTATCAAATTGAGATCAACGGGCCGGGATCCAGTCGGCCATCCTGCAGTTTCACAGGCTCCTCGGATGGGATATTTCAAATTTGGAGCAATCTGTAACACATTGGAGCTTGTATACGGTAAAGGACTTTTGCCGTTGATATCCTTTGAATCAATGTTTTCGACCTTGCTCATGAGGTGCGAAGCCCACTATCTCGGATCCCAGCGGAGTCGAGTCAAAAAATTCAAAGGTACTTCAAAGATGTCCTCTGATAATTTTTGCACAGTGTAGCATGAGTGCATTTCCGACTTTTGATGCTGTCACAAATGCGCACCTTTTCCCACAAGTCCCAACCCACAACGAGTTCAACTCCAAGCCACTCATGAGTCCACCCGGCTCTCTTGTGCAAAAGGGGTGTAGTCAACATCTTGCGCCGCGCACCCAACAAAAAGCACGTGCGCACCCAGCCTCGGTTGGTCGTTGCGTCTCCTCTCGCACAATGATGGTCATTCCAAAGTTTCGAAACAGCTGTGCGCTGTCGGAGACTTGAACATCCAGTTTTCATGAGTGCGAATTGCTTGCGCACGTCAAAAAGTTACCGCCTCTGCAGCGTTCGGCCGCCGAGAGCGTTTTGTGCAAGCGTTCGGCCGCCGAGAGCGTTTAGCGCCCAACCTGTATCGATGCCGATGTACACCGCATCACCTGCGAAGAGGGAGGTCATCAACAAACAGATGGGCCTCTGGTTCGAAAGGGGCATCATAGAGCCTTCGACCAGCCCTTGGGGGGTGCCGTGCGTCGTCGTCTACCGCAACGGAAAGCCGCGGCTCGCCGTAGACTACCGCAAGCTGAACGCCGACACCATCGCTGACGAGTTCCCCATCCCTCGCCAATCCGAGATCATACAGGCTCTCTCTGGAGCTCAAGTGCTCTCCTCCTTTGACGCGCTCGCTGGGTTTACTCAAGTGGAGATCGAGGATGATTCGAAGGAGAAGACGGCCTTCCGTTCTCACCGAGGACTGTGGCAGTTCCGTCGCATGCCTTTCGGCCTGCGCAATGGGCCGTCCATCTTTCAGAGAATAATGCAGGGAGTATTAGCTCCTTATCTTTGGATCTTCACACTCGTATACATCGACGACATTGTCGTCTTCTCTAAATCCTGGGATGAGCACCTTATCCACCTCGACAAGGTCCTGAGCGCCATCGTGGCTGCTGGGATTACCTTGGAGCCGAAGAAATGCTTCATCGGCTACTCCTCCATCCTTCTGCTGGGTCAGAAGGTCTCCCGGCTCGGTCTCTCCACCCACAAGGAGAAGGTCGCCGCGATTCAGGAACTCACGCGACCGACCTCAGTGAGCGACTTGCAGAAATTCCTGGGAATGATTAATTACTTTGCCGGCTATATTCCCTTCTACGCGTTCATGGCCAAGCCCTTGTTCGGCCTGCTGGCGAAGAGCGTGAAGTGGGAATGGCGTGCAGAGCACGAGATCGCGTTTAGGCAGGCTAAAGACGCGCTATTGGCTGCGCCGATCCTTGGACACGCAATTCAAGGCTCCCCTTACCGCCTGTACACCGACGCGTCCGACTACGCACTCGGTTCGAGCAGCAAGTACAGGCCATCAAAGTCGCAGACCTAGCCGGCACTACCGTCTACGAAAAAATCAAGGCCGCTTGGGACGCGCACCTGCCCGTCCCTCGGTTATTTGTAAACCTTGCGAAGGAGGTGAAGGAGATGGAGAGTAACGACGAGTGGGGGGGCGACGTTAGATGAGACGACGGTGCATGTGGAGCGTGTCATTGCATACTGGAGCCGTAGCCTGAAGTCCGCAGAGCGGAACTACAGCGCTACGGAACGGGAAGCGCTGGGCGCCAAGGAGCCGCTGGTGCGCTTTCAACCTTTTATCGAGGGCAAGCAGGTTATTCTCGTCACCAATCACACTGCTTTGCAATGGGCGTGAGTCTACGAGAACGCGAACCGGCGCCTGGCAGCGTGGGGGGCGGTCTTTGCGGCTTACCCCGGCTTGAAGATTGTACACAGGCCGGGAAGAATCCACTCCAACGTGGATCCCCTCTCGAGACTGCCACGTATTCCGCCGCACGACTCGCCGGTTCGAGATGATTTCCCTTCCATCGTGCCGGATACCGAGGAAGCACAGAAAGCGGAGGATAGGGATGCGTTTGCGCCAGCAAAGAAGGCTGCATTCGCGATATGGTGGTGGGAGGACGCTATTGATAAGTACGCCCTGCCCATTCAGACCAGGAGGCAAGCGAGAGAAGAGGAAGAGGCGAAGTTGGCCCAACCTAACCCCACTCCCGAGGAGCGCGCCAGCGCGGCAGACTCAGGAGTGAATCCAGAGGTTATTCCCGACCAGCGTGCTCCTGCTGTTGACTCGGATGATCTCCCCTTCCCGGACGGAGACCACTGGACTTACCCAGTCGGCATCAAGCCCTCTCGCGACGAAGACTGGAATCTCCGACCCCACCTCCTGATATCCGTCGCGCCGGAAGTCGTTGACGGCTTCGCGAAGGGTTACCTCGAGGATTCCTACTTTAAGGATCGCTACCTCGAGGAAGCCCCTAGCCCCGACAAAGTTCTTACGCCATCGCGGTTCCAAAAGGGCCGCGACGGTCTTCTCTACTTCATCGACGCGGATTGGAACACGCGTTTATGCGTCCCGTTCATCCTCCGATGGATCCACGAGTCTCCTAACGAGAGCGCGCACACGGGACCGTCGAAGTTTATCTCACGCCTTCGTGAGCTATTCTTCTGGCCGTCCTTGTGTAAAGATGCGAACGCTTTCGCCGAATCCTGCGACGTATGTCAGAAAATCAAGACTGACCATCGTCGCAAGATGGGTGGCCTCCGCCCGGCTCACGTTCCGTCGCGACCTTTCGCTACGGTATCCATGGATCTAATTACGGGACTTCTGCCTTCCGGGGCGGAGAAGTACACCGCGATACTGGTTTTCGTGGATAAACTAACTCGGTATGGGATCATGATCCCTACCCATTCAAACCTCTCTCAAGAAGGATTCACTAAATTCTTCATCGACCATATTGTTAACGTCTATGGGATGCCCGTGCGGATCATCTCCGACCGCAACAAACGATGGGCCACGGCGTTCTGGCGCTCCGTAGTACTCCAGTACGGAAGCGTCATGGCGCTTTCCTCCGCTCACCACCCGCAGACGGATGGGCAGACGGAGATTCTTAACGCCACGATTGAGCAGATGTTGCGTGCTTATGTCGCTGCAGATCGCTCCTCCTGGGCGCAATGGTTGGGCGAAATTAAATTCGCCTATAATTCCAATGTACACTCCTCGACGGGGTACACTCCTAACTTCCTTCTCATGGGCTACCACCCGTGCGCAGCTGCCGGGCTACTCATCCCTTCCAACGATCCCGTTGTGCGCCCGTTCCTTCCTAGCATGAAGGGCGAAGACTTCGTTGGTGTCCTGGAGAACCATCGAAAGGCTGCCCGGGATGCAGTGATTATGGCGCAGGAGCGGCAAGCCCGTGCGTATAATAAGGGCAGGCGCCCTGTAGAAGATATCCGTGAGGGTGACTTTGTGCTGGTTAACCCTCACACCTTAGAATTGGTCGACGTCAAGGGGACGGGCCATAAACTAATACAACGCACGATAGGGCCATTCGAAGTCCTTGAGAAGATTAATCCAGTCGTGTATCGTCTCCGCCTCCCCGACACGTACCCCATGCACCCGGTGTTCAACCTCGAGCACCTCCGCAAATACCACCTCTCCGACTCCTCTCTCGGAGCGCAGACTACCTTGCCCGAGACTCGCGACTACTTGAATGCCACCGAAGAATACGTTGAGACGGTGGCTCTCGAAGTAAGGCGGGAAATGTGCTACTGGCCGCTAATGCGAGTGGACAAACGAGCTATCCACTAACAACACCAACAACTAATAAATCACTAACAACCTATCGCTCCTCTTGTGTGAGTGCCGATGTGAGGGTAGTTCGGGGTTTGAATCAACGATTAGTTGACCCTATAGCTAGTCTGTACTGGTAGACGGCTTGCTTTGATCACTAAACGGCTAAGGTGTCTTAGCCGGGTAAGGATCTCCTGGTTTGTCTGGGTAGTTCTGGTCTTATTTCAAGACTAATGCGGTACAATGGACAGAGTAATAGTAGTTTTACGACACAAGGTCAGGTTTGGGTGTCTAATAGACGAGTTTGTGGTTATACACCAAGGTTTGGGCGGCTTTCGGCCTTAAGAGAGCTTTCGACTCAATATGATTCAACGAGACAACTGGTTCTGGCTGCTTTCGGCCTTAAAAGAGCTTTCAACTCAGTACTGATGCTCGGCTTTTGGCCTTATTCAAAGGGTTTTCGACCCAGTTCTCGATTGCTTATATTTTTAAGGTTCTTTATCCAATCCCAATTCTATTCTGGTGCTAGGTTTCTGTGGGCTAGGCCCGAGCTAATCAAATCTAGTGGAACTAACAAGGACAACCAACTCTGGTGCCTGCCTCCAAGGGATATGCGCTCCCGTTTTGCACTTCCTGCCCCTACTTATACTAAATCCAACCTGCTTACACTGCCCGGATTACACTACTATAGCTAAGCTGACTCCCCACTGCTCCTGTCGTCCGTCGGCGATACTCGTTTCTCATTGGTTGAGTATGGCGTGCTTTGATGTAGCACGAGATTTCCCATCTGCTCCGTCGGAGGGTCCATCTTGACATCGGGTGCCTTACCCGGATAAGGTCTTCTTCGTCTGTAGCTCTATGTCCCGAGCTCGAGAGGGTCTTCTTCGTCTAGCCTGCCATCGTAGCTTGAATACGGTACCCCATAGTTGTAGGTTAGCTCAACCCGTGTATCTTTAGTCTGGCTTTTAAGGTTCTGTTCTTATCCGGATAAGGATTATCGTGATGTCTGCAGTGATGCAGGTTGCCTAGACCGGTAATGCCGGTGGCTATTCTTGGACACTGTCCGTCTTGGCGTCCCAACCTTCTCTTGGTATGCCCAACTCATCATGTGATTCAAACGCGGTAGGTCTTTGTGTCAAACACAGACAATCTTGGTCTAGTCAATCTTTTATGAAGGACTTCGGTTCTTCCTGTGTGCAATAATGATAGTTTCCTTCCCATCTCCTTGGTATGAGTCCCAGCAAGCAGCCTTAGGCTTTATATAACCTAGTTTCTCTGCCATAGTGGTCTAGTTCCTTACCCGGGTAAGACATATGTTGGCCCCATTTGTGAAGGTACCGCCATAAGCCCTCCTGGTTCATTCCCTAGTGCTATTAGACTATTAGGCTTCTCGTTCGGAGCTCCCGAAAGCCTCTCGGTATGTAGCTCACATGCTTGACACCTGGAAATATGCAAAATGCGCAAATTCAGGTGTACTTGTTTACACGGCTTATCATCTCCCCTATTCTTTAATATTGACCGTCCCCGGTCAAGCCTTATTCATACACGGCGGCTTCCCCTAGGTCTTTCTGAATTTTTACAGATTTTTCTGACTATACTTAGACTGACGGCTACAAGTTTTGCCAGACAGCGCTAAGTTGACTTAGATCGCCGAGACGCGGACGCGACATGTCACGTGACCGCGGTTGTGCCTATTCCCGTCGTTACTCAATTGAGTCGGCTAATGATCGACGGTTGATCTCCCTCGGACTCATCCTCAGATAGTCATCCAGCTCCTTGGGGACCAATTCGGTTGTATTCCCCTGTGTCTAAGCTTCCTCTAGATACCCAACTTCGTCTTGATAGCTCTCTTGGATACCTTGCCAGGCAAGGCACATTTCCGTTTTAAAGGTGCGTCCGCGGACGTAATTTATGTTATTCCAGGAATAACCAAGACTAAATTGTGCTTCTTTTCTAGCTTTTTGCGCAGTCCAGGCAAGCCAATTCAAAGGCTGCGGCTGTGCTTTGTATTGCTGGGCTAGGGCTTAGCTGGGCAAGCCAATTTGGCCGTCCATTCTTCCTAAGTCCCTCTCTTGTCTTCCACCACCACTCTACGTTGTTTATCGACGTATAGTGGGTGCTCTCTTCGCTCTTCTCCTCTGTACGCTGTCTTACGGCGTACATTGGACTCTCTGTTCTCCTGCTGGCTCGCCCGTCTCTCCCTCCAATTTCGACGTTGACCCCTGCGTCAACACTTTTCCTCCCTCGGGATTCGCCCTCGACGCCCAGTATGGCGTCTCCTCCTCCTGGAATGCGGTCGAAGGACAAGAGGGGGTACCCTCTTGACCCTTTCTTCCACCTTCGACACCCGCTCTGTGAATCTCTCTTGGACCTCCTTATGGATCGCGAAGCTATGGACGATACCCGCGACGCCCAACTCAAAGGCGCCGTCACTTCTGCTATGCCTTTCTTGGTATGTTCCCTTTTCTTTTCTTGTTTCTTAACTCTGACTCGAGCTAGGGACGACTGCGGTATCAATTTCACAACCGCGACATGCCCGAGGACCTCAAAAGACTTTTGTATCCCCTGCGTCGGATTTGCCGTCATCTCCCTGACGAGCTTAGTGCTGAGCTCAAGCTCCACCGTCCTCCACTTGTTAAAGCGTGGCCGGTAATCTTCCTAAACTGCCTTCTCATGCCTTGTTCTAACTTTCCTGGATTTCTCCTTACAGAAATATCCTTTGGATCCCGGCTGGGCTATGCCCCCGGCCAGCGACTTTTACGTCGCTGTGACGCCGTTGAGGACGCCTTCGCCGGCACCTCCGGTTACTCCGACTCGGTCGGGGTCCAAGACTGCGGCCAGCCCGCCCCCAAAATCTTCAACACCCGTGGCGTTGCCTAAGCCGAAAGGCAAGGGGCGCGTCATTCAGTCTCCTTCAACCCCTGCGGCCAAGACTCCTGCTTCGAAGGCGAGGGAAGGGGCCGTCGCCGGTCCTTCCTCGTCTTCAGCTGTTACTCCTCCGAAGGCGGCCGCCCCTAAGTCGCAAGACAAGGCGCGCGCCGGTCCTTCTGGTTCAACTGCCCCCTTCTTTACACTGGCCAGGATGCAGCCAACCGACGACAACCACCTCGACAGGCGTCGTCGTAAATTTGCCCCCTCCGGCCCTCCTCAGCATTCACGCTTAACTCGGGCTAACCTCGCTGCTCATCAAAAACCAGTGTCGAAGGCTCCTTCACCTCTCGCCTCGGGCTCGAAGCCCGCTCTCGGGGAGTCCGAATCTCCCGGGGATCGTTCTGGTGATAAGGCGTCTACGCCTGACTCGCCCGCTCGATCGCCTCGGCGTTTGACTTCTGTCGCTCGCGCTGCCTCAACTTCGGCGGCTGGGACTCCAACACCGCATTCCAAGACTCCCGTTGATAAACAGTCATCCGGCACGATTCGTATCCCGCCTCTGAAGAAGAAACCTGCCAAGATCCCCGCGCCGTCACATGGGAAGATGGAGGTGGTCCTCACTTCGAGGCCATCTACTGCCAGTCCTTCTCGTTCGCGCCAGCACCCGGCTTCTCCTCCTCCTGCGTGGCACGCTAATGGCAAGCGCAAGGTGACTTCGCCGTTGCTTTCGCCTCGCCCTACGAAGCGCGTAACTCGTAGTTCAAACGCTTCGGTAAGTCTTCTCATTTCTTAATTTAAACCTATCTAACTTAGTTGATTTAGTCAACCAAGTCCGTGGACGCGTGTTCTAACGCATCGCCCGGTCCATCCAGGATACCTGCCGACACTAAGCCTTCAAAGCGCGGCCCTTCCCGTACTAAGCCCTCGACTCGCGATTTCCGTGACGACAAACGTGTTTCGACAAGTTTCCTTGAAGATCGCGGGCCCAAGAATAAAGACGGCAAACAAGCACCCCTTGGCGAACCTTGGTATCCAATGTCTACCAAGACATTGTTTTACAACGGTGTTCCCACCAAGGATATTTCGCGCGACCATCTCCCTGCTGCTCAAGCTGTCATCGAGCCCTTGCCGCCGCTTTCCAAGAAGCAGATCGTCGGGTCCAACGTTCGTCTTCTTATCGACGTAAGATCTTCCTTCATTTTTTTTTCCAAGTCTTTCTAACCCTTTCTTAGCCCGGTTACATTTGCACGAACTGTATTAACGGGAACGCCCACTGTGAATTCAGTGGTTGGGGCGTCCGTTGTACAGCTTGTAGCAATCGCAAGGGCTGCGGATTTACTCAGACCGACAAGCAGCTCGAGTACAACCGTCAGCAAGCCGCCCCTTGGTTTCAAATGGGCAACCAGCGTAAGTCTTTCTTTTCTAATTATTCTTTTCTAATCTGCTAAGCGCTTCTTATTTAGACCTGCTCTTCATGATTGACGATATGAATAATGCGTATATCCGAGCCGAGAATGCGTCTCACGCCGCAGCTGCTGCCGCTATCGAGTACGAGAACAAGTTCATCGCCTTCACCAAGCAAGCCGACGCGATCATCAATACTATCGGTGTCGACGCCTTCCGTGATCGTTTCGAGAACTCCGGCCCCGACGTCGTTGAACATGTCGAACGTATGATCGACAACTTCAACAACGGCCTCGATATTCTCGATATTCTCGCTGAACGCTCCCACCCGGACCATATTGCTTCGTTCGACCCTAGCCGGGCAGCGCACGAGAATAAAGATCGCGCTAGCCCTGGCCCATCTGGTGAGTTTCTTTCTTCTGCTCTTTATTTTGTCTAACTCCAACACCTATCTAGTCCAGTACGACGTTGGCGACGACGACGCTGAAGGCTCGGTCGAGGAAGAAGAGTCCATGGAATCTTAGTCGCCTTTGCCCAAATTATCGACGTGCTGGCTGCGCAAGTTCACGCGCAGGGGAGTAACATCGAAGGAAAGGTAACAAATGGTGAAGGGCACCATTTACATTCCTTTTCCTCTCGTATCCCCTTCATTCACTGGCCTTGGCGGACGCTTCTTTTACCAATGCGCTTGTTACTGTACTGTTTCTTGCTTGTTTCTCTTGGTCCCATTTGTAATCTACTGCACTGTACATTCAGATTTAACGCAGTTTCATTGACTCTGGGACCTCTTGGTGTGACTCTAAGAATTTTATTTCTTTCTTTTCTGACTTGTCGAACTTTTTCAACCAAGGCCTCTTATGGATTAGTCATCAGGAGTCTGGACCAAATTTAAGCGCCGGGCGCTTACTCCTTGGTCTGGATCCCATCTGTGATGACAACTCCTCGGGATCTCGGCTTCCAAGCTTGCCGGCGGATCTTTTCCGTGGCAAGTTCGCCTCGCAGATTTTTAGTTAAGTCCACTGCTAACTGAAGTACACTTCTGTCCTCTCAGTAGTTACAGATGGACCCTTAGTACCTTAGCAACATACTGCACTTAATCAGTGCACCATATTATTGCTGATCGATCGCACCACTGCCTGGGTAAGGTGATTTGAAACAACAGATGGGACTTTCACCCCTATCCGGGTAAGGTTTCTTCTCAAATGCCCTTCCTCAACGACCATGAGCGGTTTACTCTGTATATGCTAGAGGATCTCCAGGTGCGTGGATTACACTCCCTTCGATTCTCTGGTTTCTGACTATTTTCTGTAGCCTTCGACCGCTTGCGCCCAATGTGATCTCGCCGGTGTACCATGTGAAATCTACTCTTGGGGACGAGCTTGTTGGCTCTGCAACAAACGACTCGACACCAATTGCTACCTGCTCCATCGTAGGAACTGGAGAGTATTCTATGATAGTGGTCCCGAGGTTCACCAAGCTGGTGCGTTACCCAGGTAGTACTGCCCGGGTAAGACAATTAATGTTTTTCTGTCTCTTCTAGCCGTTCCTTTCGGTCGGGACAAATACCCTCTCAGCGAGCTTCAATCCTACGTTCCGCGCGCCTTCACTATCCTTCGACGCGGGTACTTCAACGTTACCCGCGCTCTGTACCGGGACGCCTTGCAACACATTACCCAGATAGTGCAGCTCCGCCGCATCAATTTCGAATGGCATCGTGATGGCTACGGACCACAAGCCATACACTTGATCGAGAGACGCATTGCTCAGGTGGTCGCTGTCTAGATACTGTTTTAGACTTTATGCAGATCTATCTTTTTGCCTTATGGGAATTTCGGAGTTTATTATTCCCGGGGTTGCGCTGCCCGTATAAGGACTTCGCGCATTCCTGATCCTTTATGTCCGATTCCCCAGCCTCGATGGCTACCGCTTTGACCTCCGCACCATATTTCAATGAAATCATCGCAATGTTCCACCGCTACCGGGTTGGTCTAGTCAATTCTATTCTAGTTTCTTGTCTCTGACCTTACCTGGGTAAGGCCACTACTCCTTGTGCTGCCTGTCTAGCGTGCGGTCATGGCCGTACCTTCGAGCACTGGTCGGTTTCCTGCAAGGAATGCGACTTCACCCTTCGCTCGGACTGCACCTTCACCAAATTCGACGAATGGACGAAGTTCATGTTCACCTATGACCAAGGCATTCGTGCCCAGAACCGTACGTTTACTAGTTCTAGCGTCTCTTTCTATTATCTGACCTTGCCCGGGTAGTGCTTTCTCCTAATTGGGGGGCTGCTGTCGAACTCAGCGACCGTCAGCGCACGTATCCGTTCATGGAGAGCTTCTTCCAGGCTATGAACCTCATCGGATTTTACAAGACCGAGTCCGCTCTTCGTCACATCGCACTCGATATTCCCCAGACCCATGCTCAGCGCTTGCTGAACGTTATCCGGTCAATCGCTATCCCCAGCCGTGTGGCGGATATCTTGTCTGACCATGTTCTAGCCGGTCTTGACCTTATTGCAGTAGCTGATACAGCCCCTGTTCCTAGTACTAGCTCTTGATAGTCCGATTTTTGTTTCGAATTTACCTTAGCCGGGCAGTGTACCATAGCCTAGCTACTTCCTGTTTTTGGTCGTAATCAATTCACGATAATTCGGGAACCCTTGGGAGTGTATTGGCTTCATCTAATCAACGGTACAAGCCTAGGCAACGTCCCATGTTACGTTCCTGCCTTGCCCGGATAAGACAATTGCACCATTTATCATGCTCGAGTCTCCCCCGTCGGAACAACCATCTCGTCCTAGGGGCATCATCTGAATGTGGCTTCTTATCAATGTTTTGATGTGCTGATCTGCCTTATTCGGAAGAATCTAGGATCGTCTCTTTTTCCTTGGCCGTCTTGTGCTTGCCCGGGTAAGGTTTTTCATGTGGATAGCATGTGTTGCCTACTGGACTGCCCGTCGGCACTGTTTCTATTGGACGATAGAACTCGGATGAACGGATCCTGGCGGAGATAGGCTGAATAATTGAATAAACTCGACCCATCTCCCCCATTTTTAAATCTCAACTGTCCTCAGTTGATTTCTAATAGACCGTCTAATGCGCTTAGTTCGCTTTCCTTAAAGTCTTACACGACTTCTCGTCCGGATTTGCTTCCTTTCGCTCTCCAATTTCCCGCACTATTCATGTCGACCGTTACGGATGCTACCGCTTGCCCACCTGGAGTCCTGGAGGACACCTGGAACGCAGCAATGGATGCCTCGGCCGCCATTAGCAAGGTCCGCATGGCTACTACCGCCGAAACGCTGAAGTTCATCGCGTTTCGTATCGGGAATGTTGTATGTTCAACCTTTTGCACTACCCGGGCAGTGCTACCTGGCTAACATTCCTTTCTATTTTCTAGTGTCAACTTCGAGAGTACACGAAGGCCCTGGTTCACAACGCGCATCTCCGTAGTATCATGTTCAACTGTCGACACAAATACTGCCAGTTGAATCCTAAAGGCGAGTGGCACCCGCAGCTCAAAGAGCTGGCCGAATTTTTGGCTGAGCTCAACGAGTTGCGGGACGCTTCTGTTAAGTCCAAGACGGCCAAGGCGGCTTTTGATCGTCAGGAGAAAGACCTGGCGATGGCCGAGGCCAAGGAGGCTGCTGTCCTCGCGGAGGTGGCAGCCAAGAGTGCGAAGGTTCGCAAGCCTCGCGCCAAGGTACGTTTCTTTCTATTCGCCTTTATTCTTAACTAACTTCCGTCTACTTTGTCTTAGAAGGCTAAGATCGCTTCCTCGTCAGCTACTGTCCGAGCGGACACAGATGGCGAGTCGGACGCCGAGCGCCCAGACGATCCCATGGACGGAGTCACTAATTTGGTGTGTAGACCTTGCTGAAGTCCACGCTTTCGCTCGTACCGTCGTTGACAAACTTATCAAGACTGCGCAAGCGCACCCCGTTATCGACGTTGACGACGATGACGACGATGTTCTGTTCGATGCTGGAGCTCCGGTTGGGATGGTGGACGTCTCAAAGCTTCCACCGGGCATCAAGTTGCCCAAGACAGGCGGTGAAGCTGTGGTACGTTCCTTGCCCGGATAAGACTTATCCAGCTAACACTTTATTTCTAGGCCACGGTGCGTGGTAAAACCATCCGCTTCCCCTACGTTATTACGCGGGGGCTCGACATTTCTCACCCTTCGTATCGCAAGGCCATGCACTTCATCTCCAAGAGTAACCCTGAAGAGGTTCTTCAGGTAGATAAGTTCATCACCACCTCGACCGTGTCTCGCAAGCGCAAGCGCGGTGCGAAGCGTCTTGAAGCCGACGATGCTTACTTTTCTTCGCAGGGTAACTACCGACTGCCTATTGCCTCGTCCACGGGTCTCACTACACCGCTAGCGAACGACTCGCGTACCACGTCGGAGCTCTTGACCGACGCTGGCCGCGCTTCTCGCACCGAAGGTCACGTCAATAATCACGCCCTTCTGCGTCAAGAGGTCGACACTCGGGACCAACTGCACATCACCTCGCACCAGCTGGCGTATCACCTACGCTTGTTCGAGTTCAACAAGGCTGAACACGACCATCTTCTCAAGGAGATTGGAGAGCGCCAGCTCACCACTATCCAAGAGGCTCATGTCTAGTCTGGGTAAGGGTTTATTTTCTCCCCTACTTCTTCGGAATCTGACTCGCGCCTTGTCCGGATAAGACAGCGTCCGCCATTTCACGAACACCACTTCCGCGCACGACCGTTAGCCACGCCCATTAGTAGTAATCCGTTGTTTACTCCGATCCAACTCGTATTACATTCATTCAATAACACGCTCTTTGCTCTCAAGAACTTGCGCTTGATTAAATGAGTCTTGCCCGGGCAACGCATTTTATGTAAAAACCTTGTATCCATCGTATTGCACAAAGGATATAATGATTTTTCAACCCTTTTTTGGGCTGAATATAACAGATGATTAGTAAGCTATCAATCGACGATTCATAGCTTACTTAATCTTCAGACTCGACTTTCTCGCATGCCATAGAGGTAGTTGAACAACTGAAGGGAATGATTATAAGAGTCTCCAGTAATGAAGAGCTTCTTAGAAGACTGTTTGAACAGTTTCAGCCTATTCCCCCGATCAGCAGCACTTGTGTTTGATTAATTGAGTCTTGCCCGGGCAACTCGTTTAGAGCGTCTCGGGTTCTCCTCATCATACACCTCATCCTCTAGGTCTGGTTCTTGATCCTCTTCATCATCTTCGATGTATTCGTCAGATAATTCGTCAGGATCTATGTCATTCCAATCTGGCCTTAGCTTTACTTTGTGGAACTGCATGTCCTTGCCCAAATACTCGTCTTTCTCGTCCTCAGCGGCAGCTAAGTCCTCAAGAGTTTCTTGTGACAGGTCAATCAGTTCTAGTATTCTGTCTGATAAGTCGATCTTTTTCCTAGCCAGGTAAGGTATAACTCTGAACTGCGCGATCTTTCCGTGTAACATTGCACCGTTAAGTTCACAACAGAGGTAAGAGCCACCCTTAGTTCTTCTGACTACCACCATAGGACCATTATATCTGATCGCCATCTTGGTGTTCAACGACTTCTCCACTGTTGTATTCCTTACTAGCACCATATCACCGGGCTCGAACTTCAAGTCCTTAATGGTATCACTGGGGGCACCGAACGGGGCACTTGAAAGGCAAGTGCGATTCAGTCATGTACTCGGCATGTCCGTGTGACATGCCACAAAGGTCTTTGTGAGATTTACATTTTGTATTACCAAGGTATAACTAAGTGTCTAATTAAATACCACAAATGCAATAAAGACTTAATGTGCTTTTTGACCACACTCAGTGATTTTTTGGACCGGATTTGAAGACTGGGTGGGTGCGAGCGGCGAATAATGCCGAGCGAAGTCTTGATGGAGCCATGACAGCCGACGCAAGGAGCCGCGCCTATGTGACGACCCGGATCCACGGTTCTTTGATGCTTGCCGTCGCATTCGGCCGGGCCTGAACGCCACGCACGTCACGGTCCCGCCCAAAACCGACCTCACGCAGCTGCCCGCCTCGCACTCAACCCACACCACGGAGCCACCCACCCCTGCATGGCACCGCCCCTGATCGGGGTCCAGACATCGTGGAATTCCATCAAACATAGCCGAAATTGTCTCGGAGACAGAAAGTTTGTACTCGTTGGACGCTCTGCGACATTTTGTGAATAGTCTAAATAGATAGGATGTCTCGGAAATCTTAACCAAGTCAATTGGTACCTATAAAGTGAGGAAATCTTCACTGAAATTCTACCTATCAAGCTCGCGCAGGGAACAAAGGACTGATGATGGCGGGTCACGCCAAGAATAAAGCCGGTGTCAAGTCCACGTGTGTACCCGACAAAGGCGGCGCACAGACGACGTGCGGGTGGGGCCGTATGTCGATAAAGACAACGTGCAGGGATAAGTGTGTGCCGACAAAGGTGTCGTGGGGGTGGGGCCGTGTACCAACAAAGGTGACATGTGGGTGGGATCTTGTGTCGACAAAGGTGACATGCGGGTGAAGCCGTGTGTCGACAAAGGTGTGCCGGGAGGCGGTGCCATGCACGGCATGGGATGGGTACGGGGTGGCTGGCTCCGTGGTGTGGGTTGCGCAGCTGCGTGACATCGGGTTCGGGCGGGACTGTGACGTGCGTGGCGTGCAGGTCCGGCCGAATGCGACGGCAAGCATGAAAGAACCGTGGATCCAGGTCGTCACATGGGCGCGGCTCCTTGCGTCGGCTGTCATGGCTCCATCAAGACTTCGCTCGGCATCACTCGCCGCTCGCACCCACCCAGTCTTCAAATCCGGTCCAAAAAATCACTGAGTGTGGTCAAAAAGCACATTAAGTCTTTATTGCATTTGTGGTATTTAATTAGACACTTAGTTATACCTTGGTAATACAAAATGTAAATCTCACAAAGACCTTTGTGGCATGTCACACGGACATGCCGAGTACATGACTGAATCGCACTTGCCTTTCAAGTGCCCCGTTCGGTGCCCCCAGTGGGTATGTTTGTGAACACGTTCATGTTTTCTAACAGCTGCAAGCTTCTCAGCATCTACACGTTCTCTCATCTCATCTACGTGTTGAACATGCTTGGCTAGCGCTCTGGCGCGCAATCCAACTAGTTCAGTAGTTGATATAATCTCTCCGGGGTAGTCTACTAACCAAGTAGCTTCCTTGATATCCAAGGGAATCACTGGATGGGCACCGCACACTGCAAAGTAGGGTGTACAACCTAGACCTCTCCTTGTAGTAATTCTGTCCGCCCACAATACGTGTGGTAAGAACCAGAACCACTTACGAGTGTCGCCTCCTGTAGCTTTATACAATGCTTGACGAAGGTGGAAGTGCGCGCTTTCAACTGGACCATTGGCCTGTGAATTATACGCCGAAATCCTTATCCCGCGTATACCATACTTCGAAGCTAACCATTTCATGGCAGCAATGAACTGTGGTGCATTGTCTGTTACTATCTCTGCTGGACAGCCCCAACGGCAAATGATGTCTTCTAATAAGAATTTTCCTATAGCTTCACCATTATCTGCCCGTAAAGGTCTTGCCTCGGGATACCGAGTTAACGAATCCCTTGCCTGGATAACGAATTTGAAGCCATTGGAGGGTACTCCCATGATCATCACATCCGAATGAATCTTCTGGAAGACACTAGGTGTCATTGTAGGCTTTGGCGGAATTCTTAATAGAGTCTTCTGCCTTACCTGGCATAGGTGGCACGATTTAACATACCAGTCTACATCCTTGCTATAATCTGGCCACCAGAATCTTACTTCAATCATTGACTTTGTTGAATAAGCTCCTCTATGCCCCAGACTATCGTGTGCTGCACGCATCATATACATTCTGTACTCTTTTGCAACGACCAACTTGTGAGCACCGCCCTCATCACGACGATACAATCTGTCGGTCTTCTCATCCACGAAGAATAATGAGGCATAGCGTACAAAAGTAGCGTACTGCTGGTCTGTATAGCCCTCAGGCCTATGATCTGGTTGTTTAAGCCATTCTTTAATAAGTACAAGTCGGTCGTCTAGCTTTTTAGCGCTATCCGTCCTATGAACTTCAGGGTAATCCTCCCTATGTTCTGGATCTAACTTGTATTTCTCTTCTGGCAACAACAATTCTTCTGGCTGAACATGCGACATTAAATATTGAGGCACTTCTAACCCTTCTGCAAAATAAGATCGCTCTACAAACTCTCTGGTCCTTGCCTCGCTAAGGTATGCAGTTAAGCATTCCTCCTGGAAGTCCCCTTCAAAGTCCGCTTTCTCTACAGCTTGTTGAGTGTAACCACCACGAGTATCAATCTCGTGTTTGAACTCTTCAAATTCTAGTGGTTGCCTCCCTTCTGTGTCCCAGCCGGGATGATCCTCAGGCGGTGGATTTTCATCGTAACCATCCTCGATATTCTCGACCTCTTCGTCGCCTTCAACTGGTCGCCTTCTTGACAATCCATCAGGAGGGAAAGTCTTTCCAGCCACATGCTTCAATTGAAAGTGGAACATCAGAATTTGTTCAATCCAGCGGTTGATTGTAGCGTTTGGACCCATGCCCGGGTTAGCCAACATCCCTTTGATGTATAACGCATCTGTCTCAACTACTAGTCTTCTGGCTCCCAATAGCCAGTATTTCATTCTGTCTAACGCCCTTAGCAGGCCATACAGTTCCCTCTTAGGTTGAGAGAACCGTGATTCACGGTCATTCAACGGAATGGCTAGGAATTTTGCAAAGTATTTCTTAGTCGGGTCAATTGGATCCAACTGATAAACTTCTAGTCCAACCGACTGCCAAGATGTATCTACAGCAAGTACTATGTCTGAATCCCACTCGTAATTAAGTGGTTTAAGGGCACGGCATAATGCAACTTCAGCCTTAATGGCATCCATAGACTTCTGCTGTTTTTCTTCCCATACAAATTCAACATCTCCTCGCAGTAGCCTGGCTATTGGTCTAGCAATAATCCCATAGTTCTTGATGAACATTCTTACTTGTCCAACAACTCCTAGGAATTGTCTGACTTCAGAAACCGTCTCAAGCGCTGGCCATCTAGTGATTACACCAATCCTATCTTCTGACGGACGTCTCCCTTCGAAGGAACATATATGTCCTACAACTGGGAAACTTTCCATACACAAGAGGGCTTTCTTGCCAGAGAAGGTACCTCCGCAATATTTGAGCCTTTGCACTACCCGGTTAATGTTCTGGAAGTGTTCCCATACAAACCGTCTAATGCCTGAGTTCTCTGCAATAGTCTCGTACTTCCCTTTCTTGTTCTGATAACGAGTGCCTGGCCCTCGTATAGGAACATCATCAATGTAGGGAATAGTAACGTGTGGGATTTCATCACGAAGGATATAAGTAACATCATTGTGGAATATAGGAACCGAGTTGGTCCATCCCTGTGGAAGCTTTACTAGTCTAAGAGCACCAAAGGGTGTCTGAAATGTAGTATAGTCCCGACTATTTTCTGCAATGTCCCTGTGGTCGTAGCCCGAATAAAGATCCAGTACTGCATCACAGGCTCGTCCAGCGAAATGGTTTGCTAGTTCTTCAGTGGCTGGTGGTACTCCAGAGTGAGCAATTGTTACCGCGTTAAGGGGTTCCAATGCATGCACTAGTCGAATACTCTTGCCATCTTTCTTGACTACCCCGAAGAACTTGGTCCGGTATGAGGCGTTCGAGGGCTCATAGACTCCAGCTCCAATCTTCTCCTTGATAAGTTTACAAACCATATCTAATTGACCACGCGGAATAGGTATACTTCTTTCAACCCAAACTTTGTGTTCAATAACTGGGAATTCTATCGGTGGGAAGAAGTCATGTCTGAAGCTACCCCTTTCAGAGTCGTCCCAAGCAAAGGCTTCTTCCTGCTTCATCATAAACTCGTGCATGAGTTTACGCTCTTCTGACCATAGAAAGTCTCCTTCATGGATCTTATCTATGATTTCTTTCCTATCCAGCGTGTACTTCCCGGTTGGAGCATAGTCTGCCGGGTTAGTTGATAACTCTGGCATATTCTCCAACGGATCACCCTTAATTTCTCTACGAATTCTGTATTTCTCTGGGAGGTCTGTGAACACAGGTCTAATCTTCAAAGCTACTGGTTTATATTTCTTGCCAGCGAAGACTTGCTTAACCGTGTAAGACTCTAATTTTCTCAGAGCACGCTTCTTTATCTGAAGGGCCTTTCGACGCTTCTGTGATTCAGATGCTTCAGTTCGTCTCTCCTTGGCTGCCTCACGCTTTTGGTAAGGTTTAGACCAAAGTTTCTTTACCCGGGGAACGATATACTCAGGTACTTGAGCGCAAAAGCACTCAGCCTCGGTATGTTCCGTGTGTTTCCCACGGTTCAAATTGTTCTTTGTGCCATTCAAGTGATCTGGGACTGCTTCATCCCATGTGAACACTTGATAGGACTTGTCCTTCTTGTTCTTTGGCTTAACCGGCTTAAGAAACTCGTTGAAGAGTGCCGTAGCCTGCTTGTCCTGCTTGAGGCTCTTAGCATCAGCAGAGGCGGCTATATACCCTGCCCGTACCTCATCTGCTGTAAACCTCCCTCCACTCCGTGGCTGCAAATAGCCTTGGATTTCTAACTCATTCTTATTGAACCCAAACTGCAACGCCAGTTCTCCATCTTGGGCCTCTGCCATCAATTCCTCGAAGATCGTTGAAAACCCGGCTCTTCATCCTCACTATCTGACGAATCGTCACTATCTGACTCCTCAGATTCATCCTTGACTTCCTCTACAGTCACTCTACGGCTCTTGAACTCTGCCTGGGTAGTGGGTCCTGGGTGAACAGGAGCCTTGAAACTCTGTGACACTGGTTCCGGCCTAGTAGCAGCAGAATAGGTCCCTCTAGGATGTGTAGGCACTGTACAGCGCCTGCCCGTGTTAGGGTCTTTCAATGTTATTACTTGTCCACCGTTAGCTGAGTTGTTCACTTGGCTTTCGGTGAGGATATCAAAGGGTCTTCCCAAGAGAATCTTATATGCTGGCTGATCAATTATATGAACTTGAAGATAAGCTGCTATTTCGCCAACTACGAACGGTACGTTCCTGGCTAAGCCCGCTGACTTCTTCAATTGACCATTTGCGCTCTGCATATAGATTTGAATGTCTGGGTCCCAAGTAATATTTAAACGCTCAGCCTCAGAGAGTGCCATAGACACAATCTGAGAACCGCTATCAATCACTGCTTCAATACGATGTTTTCCATCTACCAAGGGGAATATAACCCTTAGCGAGGCAGAGTCATTGGCCACAAATACTTGTCGAGGGGATTCATCATCCTTCAACGAAGCCAAGTATTGTAAGTAAGGATCTGGGACAACCATGTACCCAGCCTTAACTCTAGGGTCCAATGCTGTGTCTTCCTCTGTGGAAATATATAGCGAGTCTAGTTGGCAGCTTATATCGTCTTCCATGTAAGGATAATCCGACTCTTGCAAGAGAGCATTAATCGGTTTAAACTTCAACGGACTACGAACTTTTGTGAGCATTTTTCTCATGCCCAACGCTAGGTGAGGAGAGGCTTTCACTAGTCGGCCTAACGGTAATGTGATTGGGGTCTTCATTACCGTCTCGAGTAGAGTCTCCCCTTCTTCAAATTCATCCATCGGCGCCTTGAGTCTATAAACCTTTTCTTTACTAGCCACTGGAATATTTTCTTTGGCCTTCAAGAATTTTGGAACGCTTGCCCGGTTAAGGGCTGGAACGTCCCTATAAGGTAGTTCAGGCTCTTTCTCTGGTTCTACACGAACTTGTAGTGGAATTTCGGGTTCCTTAACTGTCTCCTGTATTTCTATAGGGTCCAGTACTGGTTCCTTGAACGACACTGTTCGTTTCTCTGGCCTTTTTGTCATAACAATTTCTATCCCGGGTAGCTTCGAAACAGCAACCGGCTTGGTTCTCCAATTTTTACTCCTTTCAGCTTCACTTAGGTCCTCCGGCGGGTCAGCTGAGCGAGACTTAGACTTTTTCTTAGCCTCTCCCTCCTTCCTCGAACTCTCTAGTTTGGGGACGGGGTTTGCCCTTCCTTCGCGGACTGTCTGGTTTGTGCAAATTGCGCTTGGTTTGTAGGCAAGCTGCTGGAACCCCGAACAGCATCTACTATCTGCGCCATCTGTGCAAACTGGCTAAGGTCAATCATCCCCGGCATAGGTGCAACCTGAGTTTGAGGTGCTGCCTGCGGTGTAACAGGGAAGTTCAACGGCTGCTGAGTCTGAAAAACCTGTGGAGCTGGAGCATAAGCTTGAACAGTCCCTGGGTTGTACATTGCCATTGCCTGGTTAGGCGCTACCTGGGTAGGCATTGCCTGGTTAAAGACTTGTGGCTGGTACTGGTTCTGTTGAAAGGAAGCAACCGGGAGGTACGTTTCCATTCTAGCCTTGTTCTCTCCAATAATTTTCTGCACCTGGAAGCAACGAATTTCATCGTCACGACTATCATATACAGAATTCAGATTGTCTACCAGGTCTTGCTGGAATTGCGTGATCTGGTCGACCCTTGGGTGCGAATATTGTTGCATAAATGCAACTGGTGCCCCAGGAACAACTTTATTAGCATAGTAGTCATCAACCCTTTGTTTCTGACTCTTGGTCTCTGGCCATCTAGGAAAGGCTGAGCCGTCTCCTAATTTCATACGACCATTTTCTATAAGAATTTTGGCTGCATCAATGTGTTCTCTCTTGTACGGGCAATCCCTGACCATATGTCCACCAAGGTAACAATAAAAACAATCCCTATTGGGTTGCCTAAATGTTCTATCCTCGCCGTGGCGGTTTGATGCTTGCCCGGCTAAGACAATATCTTTGTGGGGAGGAGCATCTCTGCCCTTCCAATTACTCTGGCCCATATATTGCTTCATAGTTTGCTTGAAATCAGCCCTACTCTTTTTAGACTCTTCAGCTAGTTCTGCCCGCATTTCTTTCTTGTGCAGTACTAGAGTGTCCTTGATCTGAGCGAATCCTGCCTCAACTTGGTCTCTAACTTCATCCTTAATCCTCATTTCAGTTTTTGCCCAGTCTGCTGCCTGGGTAGGCGCTCCAGACGTTGGCAGGGCAGCCGAAGACAAACTCATACCCGCTGTAGTGGGTCTAACATTTATCTTTGAAAGCCTTTCAACTAAGATGAATAGCTCGTCGAGTTCTATAGTCCTTTCGGGCCTATCAACTTGAGTGGGTTGTGCATTTGGAACATTAGTCAACCCAGCTATCTGGTCGTACATTACTCGAGAAATCATATGTCCGATTTCTAGAGCAAACGACGGTTCAAAGCATGTTAAATACTTGTCTACCAGTGCTGTGTTTGTAACCAAGCTAGGTGGGTTTCTAAGCTTTGCTGCTTCCAGTTTGAACTGGATGTTCAAGCGCTTTATCAGACCTTGGTCTGACTTCTTTATCCCAACGTGTTCGTTGCAGATTTCTTGAAGACGGGTGATTGAACCAACCCTGAAGGCTTTGATATCGGGAAATAACTCCTCTATCTCGGCCACCCATTCATCAAATGTGCCTGGGGGGTTATAATTGGACAAACTCGACCATTCTTCTTGTACGGATAAGGATGCAAATCTAAGAACTACGTCCTTCTTCGCTTCTTCATCTGTTACATTGGCTTCTTTCACTATCATCTTGCAATGCTTGAGATATTTCATCAAGCTTGCGGCGGTTCTGCCATCGAATGACGGGCTATTTCTGGTGTCCCAAGGGACAGGAACTTTCATTGTAGTAGTAGACATTGGTACGCTTATCCGGGTAACGGTTGTTTGAACTACAACGGTTGCTGTTTCTGAACTAGGCGCTATAGGAGTTAAAGGACTTCCTGGAGGACTAGGTTCTGGTTCGAGAGTTTCAATTCGAGACGTGCTGGGTTGGCTAGTAGCTAGTTCGCCCTCACTTTGTAAAGTCTCGGATCGTAATTCCTCGTAGGCTGTTTGTCTTTGTACTGTTTGCTGTGAAGCGGCAGTACGGGCTCTGTCTGCAGCTGAAGGAACTCTTTTCTTAGAAAAGGTAAGAGCTGGAACTAATCCGGCACTCCTTGATCTCTCAGTTGTATGGGGTTTTGGAGCAGGTTTGGTCCAAGATTGAAATTCTTGTGAACCTTCTCCTTGATATTCTTCTTCCGAAGATGAACGGTTTGAAGCTGGGTTCTTCTTAGGTGACGTGATGAACCAGCTTAACTCAAGCTTTCAATTGAAAGACTCGAGTTCTTCGCACTTGTTTGAGTACGACTTTCACTACCCGGGTAAGGATTTCCTATCCGTGAAGCAAGTTTCTATCACAGTTTCTGCTATAACCCCTCGCGGTGGGCTCCAGATGAGACGGTGGCTCTCGAAGTAAGGCGGGAAATGTGCTACTGGCCGCTAATGCGAGTGGACAAACGAGCTATCCACTAACAACACCAACAACTAATAAATCACTAACAACCTATCGCTCCTCTTGTGTGAGTGCCGATGTGAGGGTAGTTCGGGGTTTGAATCAACGATTAGTTGACCCTATAGCTAGTCTGTACTGGTAGACGGCTTGCTTTGATCACTAAACGGCTAAGGTGTCTTAGCCGGGTAAGGATCTCCTGGTTTGTCTGGGTAGTTCTGGTCTTATTTCAAGACTAATGCGGTACAATGGACAGAGTAATAGTAGTTTTACGACACAAGGTCAGGTTTGGGTGTCTAATAGACGAGTTTGTGGTTATACACCAAGGTTTGGGCGGCTTTCGGCCTTAAGAGAGCTTTCGACTCAATATGATTCAACGAGACAACTGGTTCTGGCTGCTTTCGGCCTTAAAAGAGCTTTCAACTCAGTACTGATGCTCGGCTTTTGGCCTTATTCAAAGGGTTTTCGACCCAGTTCTCGATTGCTTATATTTTTAAGGTTCTTTATCCAATCCCAATTCTATTCTGGTGCTAGGTTTCTGTGGGCTAGGCCCGAGCTAATCAAATCTAGTGGAACTAACAAGGACAACCAACTCTGGTGCCTGCCTCCAAGGGATATGCGCTCCCGTTTTGCACTTCCTGCCCCTACTTATACTAAATCCAACCTGCTTACACTGCCCGGATTACACTACTATAGCTAAGCTGACTCCCCACTGCTCCTGTCGTCCGTCGGCGATACTCGTTTCTCATTGGTTGAGTATGGCGTGCTTTGATGTAGCACGAGATTTCCCATCTGCTCCGTCGGAGGGTCCATCTTGACATCGGGTGCCTTACCCGGATAAGGTCTTCTTCGTCTGTAGCTCTATGTCCCGAGCTCGAGAGGGTCTTCTTCGTCTAGCCTGCCATCGTAGCTTGAATACGGTACCCCATAGTTGTAGGTTAGCTCAACCCGTGTATCTTTAGTCTGGCTTTTAAGGTTCTGTTCTTATCCGGATAAGGATTATCGTGATGTCTGCAGTGATGCAGGTTGCCTAGACCGGTAATGCCGGTGGCTATTCTTGGACACTGTCCGTCTTGGCGTCCCAACCTTCTCTTGGTATGCCCAACTCATCATGTGATTCAAACGCGGTAGGTCTTTGTGTCAAACACAGACAATCTTGGTCTAGTCAATCTTTTATGAAGGACTTCGGTTCTTCCTGTGTGCAATAATGATAGTTTCCTTCCCATCTCCTTGGTATGAGTCCCAGCAAGCAGCCTTAGGCTTTATATAACCTAGTTTCTCTGCCATAGTGGTCTAGTTCCTTACCCGGGTAAGACATATGTTGGCCCCATTTGTGAAGGTACCGCCATAAGCCCTCCTGGTTCATTCCCTAGTGCTATTAGACTATTAGGCTTCTCGTTCGGAGCTCCCGAAAGCCTCTCGGTATGTAGCTCACATGCTTGACACCTGGAAATATGCAAAATGCGCAAATTCAGGTGTACTTGTTTACACGGCTTATCAACGTCGTGGAAGCCATCCTGGGCCACGCGATTAAATCTAGGAAAAATGGCAATCAGCGCATGTTTAAGGTGAGATGGGAAGGCTATGACGTCACAGACGACACTTGGGTCTCTGAACTGGACTTGCGCAATGCCCCCGCTCTCAAGCGGGAATATCTACGCCTTCATAAATTAACTTAATATTGCTCGCGCCTCTTCGGCCGAAAACCCGAAGACCGGCCTAGATGTGGCAGTACTGCCTGGAAGATGGGATCATACTTTACCTAATCTTTTCACTTCTCTTCTTCCCCACCACATCGCGCAGAGTGAACCTCAGCGGCGTCTGGTGAGTCCAACTAGAGTCGAGCGCGTATCACGCAGTCTCCTCTAAACACGATCCTTAGCTACTATAGAGATGTCTAGCCCGGTGGATGACGACTGCGGAGCACGATTCGGGCATCCCCGTCAGGCTTGCCTGGCGGGTTACTTCGACATTCCCCTCTGCTACTCCGCCATGTCCTTTGACCTGACCCAACTACCCCGCATCACCTCCCGCATCGTCAAAGTCGCCGGGAGAGTTTTTGAGCTCTGGTCCCCGAATTCCACCCAACTCCCCTTCTTCCCCGGTTGCCGTCACCCTAAACACCTACCGCACACTCCTACTCTCCTCGAGGAACGCCGCTACGACGGGCACTGCAGCAAACACGACAACCTGTACGTGCCCCAGTACTTCCGCAAGGATACCCCGCACTGGCTGTTCATGCGTCATGTGCCAGCGGTCAGCACCTCCGATTATGCGGCGCCAGCCTTCGCCTCCCTTACTCGGCATTGGGTTGAAGATCCTACCAACCCTACTCGTGGTCACCTCGACCCTGAGTACGTTGCTCAATTGAGCGCGCTTCGGCGCCGCCTTGAGGAACGGATGCAAAACACCAGGAGGATAACTAGATAACCTATGCCAAAACATTGAAAAGATATGGAGAAAATATTTACAATAACTTTCGGATGTTTGTGGCCTCAAACATGCAGAAGGTATTCAAAAGATATGCTTAGATCAACATATATTTTGAATACCTTCTGCCTCTTCTCAATGCATTGTGCATTATTTGAGCCACAGACATCTGAAAGGTATTGTAAATATTTTCTGTGTATTTTTTGAATGTCTTGGCATAGATTATTTGGTTATCCTCCCTGTGAAACGCCCGCGGGCTACTGTCCGCCAACAGCTCCACTTGGCGCACGCGCCCGTTGTACGCCTCTCATGACCGCATCATGGCTCTCCTAGCCGCCCGCTCCTGGGAAATGGCGGTGGACCGTGCCGTTGCTGTACAGCGAGGTCTTCGAGAGCAGGACGCTTGGGTCGCGTGGGTGAAGGCCCGTCATCAGCAGCGGCCTGTCACCCAGGACTCCCTTCCTTGGCGACAGTTCCCGTTGGCGGACAAGTCGTTCCTCGGCGTCTGGGTCAACGTCTGGGTCAACGGGATGAACCAAGAAATGGTTCTCCGCCACTTGCTTGCTGGAATACCGTGCTTCATCATACACGAGTATCTTCCGGGAGAGGAGGTGCGCCGCGTCCCGGATGACCTCGTCTTCCTCGACTTCGTCTCCGGCACCCTTGTCGCCACCCTCCTTGGCGACGACAACCCTTACCAAAGCTTGGCTCGCCGCGACTCGGGGCGGCTCGACACCGTCGCCACCACCAACGATGGCCGAGCCGTAGCCCTGCCGCCTTCAGACTCCTCGGAGCAGCTCAGTTCTTCCTCCCTTCACCTCGAAGGTTTGACGAAGCCCGAGGCTTGGAATCAATCGCCTCCTTCGATTACGCCTGGCTCTGGTTCCTCCGTCGCTCCTCGCCTTCCGCGCGCGCCATCCCCGGCTGCACGCTCCTCCAGCGCCTCACACGCTCCCATCGTCGTTCCCGATGCTCCCGACGCCGCTAAAGACCGCTATGCGGTCCCTGTCTATCAGCGCCGTCAAATCGCATCGGACAGGGTAGACTGGTATGTTCCCCCGCCCATTCACCCTCAACGTAGGGGACCCGGAAAATGGGCGAAATTCAAAGTCAACGACGTCGAAGGTGTTCTTGCCTTCGTCTACCGCAGCAAGAAGTACGCCACAACGTCGCGCCACGTCGGCTACGACCGGGAGAACCGCCGCGAGCTGCACTACAGGAGCCACCGTCCACCGGCGGGCGTGGTAAGCGACGAGGAGTTCGGGGTGCCCACTCCGGGTCCCTTACCATACTTCGTGCTCGACGGTGAGCGCGCCGTCCCCCAGCGCCCATCCCACTGGATGTACTATTCGCGGGACCCCTCACGAAGCGACGAGGGACGAGTGGCGCCGACGCCCCATCCATCTGAGCTTCCGCTACTCGTGGATATCAAGTTGGAGGAAGCAGAGCCCGAGATGGGCGAAGGGAAGGGAAAGGGGAAGGCAAAGGCTGCTGCGAGCACCGAGGAGAACGAGGACGAGGAGATGCTGAGTAGAGACGAAGGTTACGACTCTCCTCCGGCCGAGGACTGGGTCAACCCCGACGTCGACGGCGGCATGGATGTGGACGAGCCCACGCCGGAGGAAACACCATCAAACGTGGTCAACATTGATGGCTTGGATTCCTCCATCGACGCTGTCATGTTCCGACGTCTCGCGTCCGACGCCTTCTTCACAAACGGCGCCACTCCTCTCACGATATTCCGTGGCCAAGGTCGAATGTGGGTGCGCTTCGCCACCACAACTGAGGGAAGACGAGCCTTCCGCTCTTTGGCACGCCTACAGCCCGGTTTATCTGTCGTCTCGACGGACGCTACGTTCAGCGAGGCCATCACTTACTCGTGCGATGTTTGGACTTGGGCGCTGGAACCTTCTGCCGATGACGTAGCCATGGGAGAGCTCGACACTGAAGAGCGCCTCCGGGCTGCACCAGTGGAAGAGCCGACTCTCCCTTCCTCGGCGCCCTCGAAGCCTCGATCACCCGTCGAGGAATCCTCACCCGTGATGCCCGACGAGACAACGAGCGTCGTGGAAGCCCCTTTCGCCCCTGCTCCTGCCGCCGTTGATCCCCCTTCTGCCCCTGCTCCCGCCGTCGAGCCTTCCGGACCGCCTCGCCCTATCCCTATGGCTCCTAAGTCCCTGAGAGTCCCGCCAAACCCGTTCTGGACTCCGGCAGCCCGGGGAACCTCAGACTCGCCGTCGACGTCAAAATGGTTCACAGCCATGGCAGCTGCGAAGCGCCCCGACCTCCCTGTTCGGCCTAAGCTCTCCGAGCTCCCGACTCGACCTCGTCGCACTCTCGAGGACCGTCTGTCCTCCCCGGTCCCCCTCGCCCAGCGCATGGCCTCCTCCGCCCCTTCTCTTGCACAACGAATGAGGAACCCTCCTTATGGGTTCCCCAACCGGGGGGCACCAGGACCAAGCACCTCCCCGCACAAGAAGCAGCAGCGCCGCCCCTCTGCAGCGGCAGCTCTTCCCACTCCCCCTCTCCCCCCTCCGCAGCTCCCACTCTCGCTACCGCTGCCGGCCCCTTCCATCATGGCGCACAAGAAAGTGCGTTGCGGGAAACGTTACGGCAGACTGGTGCGAGAAATGGAGGAGCTCAAAGCGGAGCGGCACCGTCTCGCTATACTAGCTGAGAGCACGCAGGAGACGGATAGGGAATTTGCGGGTTCTGGAGGAACAGAGATGGCTGAGGCTGGGCCGTCGGAAACGACGAACGACAATGCGGTCGCATCAGGAAGTGGGTCGGCAACGGCCGAGGAGGAGGAGACGATGGCAGACGAGCTGGAACCCGGAGAACGCTTGCCACGATGGGGATGGAAGCACGATGACGAGGAGGAGGATGACAATCCGCCAGCGGCGGCGCCCTATCACGACTAGAAAAAAGTTTTTTCGACGAAAACAAGTATGCCGGACACTGCCCGCGTGGGGGGCTCTGTGACGCCTATATATATTGTATGACTACGCGGCCAACGGCCGTCTACTTGTTACTTACTTTCGTGTACTTACTTACTTACCATGATTTGGCGCGCGCTTAGGTCACGCGCCAATCATTACATAATACATCACTCTTTGCTCTACAACTGCAATGGCGTGAACACCAGCTATCCTAGGTACCCCCTACACACCCAACCGAGGCCTGAGCAAGTGTAAGATTCCACCCAAGAATGAGTTCCGGAATCCTTCAATGGACTGGCGCGAGATCCTCCGAGTGCGGTATTGACGGAGTCCAACGAATATCAGAACTAGTGGACTGCCACGTAGTCTGATATTCTAGACCCGGTCGGGCACGGTCTGGTTACCAGTAAGGTGCCCTACCGCCCTAAAAAGAATAGAATAATTAGTAGAACGCCTCTTCCACTACTTACCTGCAGGCGCGTCTCTTCGAGCCTATATAGGTGAGTGGTGGAAGAGGTTTTTGGGTGAAAAGATAGATTCCTATTCGTGGCACGTGCTCGGATATAGCCGTAGCACGTGCGATCTAATAGTACATGGAAACAGATATTCGTAAATAATAGAGATACGCGTTAGTATATAAGGGAGTCCCTGTAGGCCCTGTAGGGGAGAATGCCGATCCATCTAATCGTCACAGAGCCCCCCCATTCTCCGCTTCAGAAAGGCCGAAATACTCCGGGTAAGACTATATCCCGAACTTTGATCTTTGACCAGTCGTCCGCGAATACCCTTTTCATCCGAGATTCTTCTTCATCGAAATCCACATCTACCAACCGCTTGCTTCTGGTTTGGACCGAAGAAGAAGACACGTTTCCATCCCCGCGATTGTTTGACCCTCCGGGAACTCGGTTTCCTACTCGAAAGAATTGGTACCACTGTGTACGCGACCTGGCTTTAACTTGTCTCTTGTTAACTTCTTCGTAGATAACCATGAGACAGCGGTTGAGTTCCGGTGTGATCTCGCCCGTGTAGTGCTCGCAAAGGTCCCGCAGAAGTTCCTCCGTAGGCCATACCCAGCGTTCGACCTGACCGTCCATGACGTGGCCAAGAAGATCATCCGTCTCTCGTGGGGATAACTCGTCAGTCCAGACATACAAGGGATCGTCCTCCTCGGTGTCGTTCCACCCTCGCACGAACCGCGTTGTTTGAACCGACGGCCCTGACATGAAAGCGTCGATCAGTCGGGGCTCGTAAGCCCACACGATCCAAGCGAAAACCACGCCCATTCCCGCTAAGCATCGAGCGTGGGGGAGATCGAGGATCCTTCGAAGACGACCGTGATAGGATATCGAGAATTCCCCTCCTCCACGTCCGTACTTGAGGGCTTCCTCGGTGTGACCCAACTCGTATATGCTTTTAGCCAGGACCCGGTCGGCTACTGACAAGTCGTCACGCCGGAAGAGATTGAAAACCGACTGAGGGATCGCCAATTTGAATATGTAACCTCGGGTGAGTGCCTCCGCCAGTACCTCTCCAACCGAGCAGTTCTTTTTACCAGCTGCTAAGAACCTCAAACGTACGCGTACTGCAGCGGTTTCGAGCACTAAGACCGCATGATCGAGGAAGTGAGCGTCCCAGGAGAAAGTTACGGGTAGGGTTTTGCACGCTTCCGTACGAGTCAACGTCTTGGTGCTTTCCCTCCAAACATCCATTCTCAATTTCTGGGCCGGAGTAGGGCGTATATACCCGCTCGTGGGTGAAACGGGCCTTGGCCTCCTTCCTCTACTGCCTGCGGGAGAAGTGGATCTCGAAGTCCTTGCACGGACGGACGAAGAGGCCGAAGATTCTCTCGGTGAACGCCCCCTCTTTTTCTCTTGAAGCATTCCTCGTGGAGCGGTAGGAGGGGGAAGTCCAATCCGCGACGTAAGCGATCGATTCCCCTCCCTCTGCTTCCCTTTGAGAGTCGCCGCGTTCGCTGGAGGAAAGTTCCCTGGGTCTGATAAACGTTGCAACAGAGAAGGAGGGCCGGTCGTCAACCCCTTCGTGGAATCGGGGTTAGTGGACCCGGGAATCTTAGATGAAGGAACCGAGGATCCGGGATTTGGGAATTGGAGCTGAAGGTTCGCAGTATCCGATATTGACTCGAGATCGCTCGAGGTAAGATCTAATGTCAATGATCCCAAGGTAGAGACCGGAGCGTTATGCGAAGTTCCGGTAGGAGCAGGAGTATCGATAGTATTCGAATCCACGTCCATCGCATCTTCGATCCCATCGTCTCGAATTCTTCGTGCCAGATCCTCTACCGTTTCCCTGACTGATTGATAGGCTCGGGACGACGTTGACACAGGGAGTTTCTTTCGGAGGATGCTGTCGTACTGCTGGAAGCACGAGTTCCCGATTAAAGCTTTCGCTTTCTGTGCTCCAGTATTGATGTCGAATTCTTGTCCGGGACGAGGGGCGCACATGCCCTTGTAAATTTCGCGCACGACGTGTAACTCGTCGAGGTCTATCATGTCGAGCACCTCGTTCTCATCCGCGTCTTCTGATGTCTCTCCTTCGAAGTCCTCTAAGTCCTGATCCAGCCATTTGCGCGTCTCCTCTTCGCTGTTCTCCTGCACGTCCTCTATTGGTCTGTACCTCCAAAAAGTCGTTACCGTTCCTCGTACTGAGAAGTGGAAACGCTTCCGATAGAACTTGACCCATTTTCTCGAAGGTACCGTACGCGGAGCCCACCCGGGGAAATCTATGATTCTCTTTTCCCCTTTCTTTGGCACGACTTTCCTCTTGTCTTCTTTCGGAGGCTGATAAGGCTCGAGGGGGTCGTCAAGGAACAGAGAGTATCGGCAAACCTCCAGATAGCTGGGAGATTCCGACACATACTCCGAGAGAGTCAAACTTTTAGGCCTCCCCGCGTTCACTCTTTTCTGTTGATATGCGGAGAGGACGCTAGGAGCTAAGCAGGCGAACCGAAGATCCGACTCCTCCAAGATAGTCCAAGGAAATAGTACGGGGATCTCGAATCGAATGAAAACGAGAAGGTTCGCTTCATGCCAGTCCCGCGATAGATTGAGGAGAACCCCCCGCTTCTCATACTGAGACAGATTCCAACGTTCGATAGCCGCGATAGTTGAATCCTTTAACTCCTCCTTCCAATTATCAGCTGTAGAACTTCGCCAATAACAGAAGCCCAGATATTCAAGCATCGTCCTACGCGCTGTCATCAAAACTTGGCAGGCTTCTTTAGCGGAACCACGGGCTTTGAGTAAGCCATCATAGTAGAAGGAGGAAGGTCGCGGCTGTTTCCCGTGGAAAGGGGCTTTCGAACAGATATCGGATACTGCGCCCTCCATATCCCGCAGGTTCTGGAGGATGACGGCTCTATGATTCTCCGGTATGTACCACTTCTGAAAGGCGTTGATACCGACTATCTTTCCGCCATCTTTGATCTGCAGAAACCAAGGATCCTTGTCGTTCACTTCTCGGCTGCGTACAACGGGAATCCACGCTCTAAATGACCGATCGTGCTGGTCCCAGTCGGGGCTGAGGGAGTACTCCATATTCGTAAATAGTCCGTTTTCTTCGAAGTCGGCCGCTTGCGTATGGTAGCTGAACGTGTTGATGTAGTGCATCGCATTGGGGGGAAGTAAATCGACGGAGCAATTGAGTCCCACCCAAGTGACATCGTCGACCATCCGAACCTCTGACTCCGGTATTTCCCCCACATTCCCATAGAAGATTCCCGCCATCGAGAGTGGACTTCCACTAACGTGTCGAGAGCAGATCACCGACAGACTGGACAGCCAGGTAAGTCGAGTGATTTACTTGAGATCTTCGGAAAAGTAACGTAACCGATCGAGGCTCTAGATTGGCTAAGTTCCCTCCAGAGAACTCAGACTGGACAGCCAGTAAGAGTTACTCCAGCGATGATAGCGACAGGGTGGACTTCCACTAAGTCGTTGTCGTCGTGGTGAGAACAAAGAGTGTACGTGTGACGTGACTTCGCTTAAGTAATCACGTTCTCGTGTAATATACATATTAGAAAATTCCCTTGACCCGTAGTATACGAAGAACCTTGATGAAAAAAATAAGAGCAATGCGTTAGAGAGATTGGGTATACGGGTCATATCGACCCTGTGAGGATTTGTATATGGCTTTGGCCATTATCCTCTTTTTATAGATTGTGCTTCTTCTTGTACTCCGCCAGCAACCTCGGCGAGTTCCTCAATTCCCTTTCGGTCTTCCACTCATCGAATTGGGGACCGTAGTTCTCCCATCTCACCAAGAACTTCTGCACCTTTCCTTTCCTGAATCTTTCGTGGCCAACTATCTTTTCCACTTCGTATTCCTGGTGCTCTTTACGATGTAACCGAGTTTCAGGTAGGACTGAGCGTTTTCCCAAGTCTTTTGGAGACTCGACGTACGGCTTGAGATGTTCGATATTGAAGACAGGGAAGCCCGGATAACGACTCGACATTCTCAATCGATACACGTTAGGATTTATCCTTTGCATGATCTCGAAAGGGCCTATCCATTTCTGTATGAATTTCTCTCCCTCTCCTTTGGCTTCGACCCACTTCAGAGTATGTGGATTGACTAGTACACGATCCCCCTTCTTGAAATCCGGTATGGCTCGTCTTCCTCGGTTGAAGAATCGAGCTTGAGAATCCTGGGCCTTAGCGATCGCTCTCCTAGCACTTTCTCGATGCATCGCCAGTGTTTTCAGGAACGAATCGGCTTCCGGGAGCAGCGAGTATTGATTGCGATCCCTTCCGTTGTCCCGGGCGAACAGATCCAGTGGGGTTTGCGGCTCGAAGCCCAGTAGGAGAAAGGTAGGGGAACACCCCGTCGACGAATGTATGCTGGTATTGTAGGCGAACTCCAACAGAGGGAGCCATTCGGCCCAGGCACCCTTGTCGTCGTTCACATACGCGCGCAGCATGGTCTTCAGCTGTCTATTGACGATTTCCGTTTGCCCGTCGTGTTGCGGGTGGTGCGCGGAGGACAAAGAAAGCTTCGTCTTGATGAACTTGGCTACTGCTCGGAAGAAGTCCGAAGTCCACCTCGGATCTCGGTCGCATACGATGCTTTCGCTAAGTCCATATTTGCAGACTACGTGCTTGACATACAACTCAGCGAATCCCTCGGCGTCCAGCCCCGTTGTGCATGGGATAAATGTCCCGTGTTTCGTGAGTCGATCCACTACAATTAGGGCGGCATTAAATCCGTTGGACCAGGGCAAGTTCACTATGAAATCTAGGGATATCGACTGATACGGCCGAGTTGGAATCGGGTTCGGGATAAGGAAGCCATAGCGATTGAAATTACTGGGTTTTGTTTTCTGACAGATATCGCACGATCGGCAGAACTTCACAATGTCCGTTTTCATCCTTGGCCAGTAGAATTTCGGACTGAGATACTCCCATAGCTTCTCTGCGCCGGCGTGGGCTGTGAGGAGAGGGTTCTCGTGTGCTTCTTGGATGAGAGCCTTCCGTTTCGATAATGGTACGCACAGCCTAGGCTGATAATCCGCATCTCTAAAGAATAAGAGCCCATCCAAATCCTTATAGAATCTCTTCCCTGGGGACCAAGAGGTTAACTCCGACTCCGGATCTGCCCACATTGCTCTGAAGGAAGGATCCTCTTTGTACCCTGCGATGAATTCCTCTCTGTACGCTTCGTCCATGTGCACCAGTATGCTGGGTGGTGGATTTGTCGCACCCCAGTATTCTTCCGAAGGATCCACTCCGTCCAATTCGTCGTCTGATTCGTCATCTAAGATCACCTCTGCTTCCTTCGGTTCGCTGTGAAAGGACTTTTCACGAATTTCGTCGTCATCGCTTTCATCTGTGGCGACAGTCCTGACGGCGGTATCTCCCCCTACTTTCTCAGCGTCCGTATCACCCTGGGCCTCGGATTCGGCTTTCCGTCGCTCCTCTTCCTCCTGTTGCTTCTGTCGTCGAGTAATGGCCCATACGGATTTCTTCCCTTCGATCAAGTCTGCGAAGTCCCATATCGCATACGCTGCTCGGCGAGCTGGGAGTCTTTCCGCAGCTTCTTCTTGAGCGGCCGCTAGTGCTGAGTCTGTTAGCAAGCTGTCTTCCGGTTCTGTGGCACGCAGAGGAGAAAGGTTCTGCGGCGGATCCCTTGGTAGGCGGGACAACGGGTCGACGTTCGAGTGAGTTCGCCCTGCTCTGTGGACTATTTCCAGTCCAGGAGCGTAGGCTGAAAACACGGCCCCCCATGCGGCCAGACGTCGATTAGCGTTCTCGTAAGTTCTTGCCCATTGAAGAGCAGAATGATCCGTGACTAATAGGACCTTCTCCCCTTCAATGAAAGGCTGGAATTTGACCAATCCGTCTTTGGCCGCTAACGCTTCCCTCTCCGTCGTGGAATACCGTTGCTCCGCGCCCTTGAAGCTCCGCGAATAATAGGCGATTACTCTTTCGACATGGACGATTGAATCATCGAAGTTTTCTCCCCATTTGTCCGTGAAGTTCGAGTCGTCGCTCTTCATACTCAATCGGACCGTGAGTTTCGGAGGAGGTGCACCCGCGTCGTAAGCTTTTCTTAACCGAGCGTACGCCCGAGTCCCTTTTAGATCGCCTACTCGTATGGGCTGGATCTGCTGCAATGCACATCCTGCTGCTGAGTCCGAAGCATCTGTGTAAAGGCGGTATGGCAATCCTTCTATTGCATGTCCTAGGAGAGGCGCTTGTCGAAGCGCGTCTTTAGCCGCTTTAAACGCATATTCTTGTTCAGCCCTCCATTCCCACTTTCGATCCTTCCGAAGTAGCTCGAACAGAGGACCACATATGTCGGCGTAGAACGGGATGAACGCTGAAAAATACACCATCATGCCCAAAAATGTCTGTAACTCTGCCACCTTCTCGGGTCTGCGCAATTCCAGTATAGCCCTGACCTTCTCCAAGTGCGTCGATAGTCCTAGTCGCGAGACTTTGTGCCCGAGTAGAAGAATGGATCCATAGAACAGATGGCATTTTGTAGGGGAGAGGGTAATGCCCGATTCCTCTATAGCTCCGAGTACCCGATCTAGATGTTCGATGTGCTCCTCATAGGATTTGGAGTAGACTACGATGTCGTCGATGTAGACTAAACAGAAGATCCACAAGTAAGGGGCTAATATGCCTTGCATGAGCCGCTGAAAAATTGAAGGACCGTTACGAAGACCGAAAGGCATGCGTTTGAACTGCCATAGTCCGTTGTGAGTCCTAAAAGCCGTTTTTTCGATGCTTTCTTCGTCCATGTCTATCTGTGTGAATCCAGACAAAGCGTCCAAAGAAGACATCACTTGCGCTCCTGATAAGGCCTGTAGGATTTCGCCTTGCCGCGGTATAGGAAATTCGTCCGCGATAGTTACTGCGTTCAGTTTTCGATAGTCGACGCAAAAGCGTGGCTTTCCATTCCTGTATGCTATAACCACCGGAGCACTCCAAGGGCTCTTCGAAGGTTCGATCACTCCCATTTGGAACCACTTCGTCATCTGTTCGTCCATCACTGCGCGCTTCGCTGGAGAGCTCCCATACATAGGTACTGCGATAGGTAGCTGCCCGTCAACGGTACGTATATGTGCCTTCGAAGAATGGTTTCCTAGTCGACCATCGAATCCAAAAGCTTTCACTCTCCGTTTGAGCATTGCCCATGCCTTATCTCTTAAATGCTCTGGCAACGACCCGACGTCAATTAATTCCTCGATTCTGTCTGAGGGATGATCTATGACGTCTGGCATGGCCGCAGTCTTAGGACCATAGTCTTCTGATTCGAGCTCTTCTTGTCGCTCTTCCTCAGGGACTCCTGAGCCGTCGTTCGTCCGTGTAAAAACTCGATCTGGAGGGGTTTGTGCCGCGAATCTTTCTGCTTCAGGGACCCCCGATCCTTCATTAGTTCGAACGAACGTTTGCTCTGGTTTCGGATCTGATACCGAGTCCGGTTTCTCGCCATCTTTCCGGCGTTTGACTTCTTCCATGGTATCCATCTGTACTCGAATCATCGCGGCATACGCTTCAGCTGTCTCCTTCATGCGCTTCAACTCATCTTCATCCTTCGCTCGATCGAAGAACACGTCTGGGTCTACTCTTTGTCCGACTATTTCGCCTTTGCGGATGTATCGCGGTCGGGACGACAGGTTGGCGCATGGCACTACTGGTTCCGAGGATGCTATCAAGACGTTTGGCACAGCAAAGTATGAGTCTAGAGAACCTGGTATGATCGTTCTCTCTACCACCCATTCCTTTCCTTCTCCTAAATGCCCCACTACTTTGATATTTCTGGATTCCTCCGGCGCGAACTTGTAGTCTTGCGCGGCTCGCAAATAAGATTCCTCTAGGGTGTTCCTCAGCTTGCTCTTCCTCTTCTTCTTCTGACTCTGGCGATGGAGCTTCGCTCTCGTGATTTTGTTTCCGGCCGATTCTATAAAATGTGCCCTTTGCCAGTCGTCCGTTCGTTCGACTGGTTGTGCGACGACAGAATGTTTGTCGAACAATATTTTTGTTCCAATTTCTGCATCTCGGGAAACATTCACATTGTACGTGAGCTGATAGTCTTCTCCTAATAGGATCGGTACCATCATGCCAGGAACCACGTAGGCTTCCGCCTCTGTTTCGATGAGTTCCCCGGCCTCCGTCAACGTGAGAATTGGTATCGTCACGTAACCTTGTATCTGTGAATCCCCCGTAGTGAGTTGGCACAACTTCATCTTCGCTCCTTTCCTCAAAGCCGGGGGGTTCACCAAAGACTTATAGCAATCCTCCGATAATAGAGTAATGTCCGCGCAGGAGTCCAGTCGCAAGTCAGTTAAGGGACAGTCGAGCGATCCAATCCACCCCTTCATTGCCAGCACTGATACACCTACAGCCGACTGCCCATCGAGTCTCAATCGCTTCTTCGGGAGTCGTATTGGAATCAACTCCGGGGGAGGGGGAGGCATCTCCCCGCAGGGGGGCGCTCGTTTAGCAGCAAAAGTGTTTCTGCCCTCGGTCTCGTCCTCTTCATCCTCACTTTCATCCCAATCCTCTTCCAGGGTTGGGATATCGTCCGTTCTCATCCTCCCGTCATTGGCCCAGTAAAATTCGTCGCTATTGGTCTGTCGCCGATTATACTCAGGCCGTTTGAAGCTCTCGTCCAATTCAGGAATTTGGCTCTCTCTGTCGAATTTGTCCGTTTCGAAGTCCAAACCGTCTACCCTCTCTAAAATAGCCTTCGATTTCATGGGCCCTGATGATCTCGGAACATCCTCTTCATCCTCTATCTCTTCGATGACTACTTTCCTGGATGTTCTTGATTTCATGGCCGTCCTCGACTCTGCGGTCTTACACGCTTCCTCTAAGTCCGATACTGGGACTTCGGGGGGCAACGCTGCCGTATCAAAACCCGACTTCGGTAATTTTGAAAAGTCCACCGTCGACTCGGCTATTTTTCTATTGACGAGGATGTTGTAGACGCTATGATACATTCCATGCACTTCCTCTTGGTCGCTCGAAAGCGAAGAAAAGTTAGCGGTTTTCGTGACCCCTCTCTCGTATATCGGCCAATCGGGACACTCGCGGTCCCAGTGTTTGCTGCTGCCGCAAACTTTGCATGGAGATGGAGGGAGTTTTCCAAGCCTGGTGACGACATGATCATTTTTCGGAAATGGGTATCCTCCTTTTGGTGGATCTCGTTGTCTCCTCTTTAAGACTTGGAAGACTTCCTTCATGATCGCCTCGTCATTCGAAGCAGGAATAGGGTCGTCTCCCTCTTTCGAAGGCTGGCATCCGTCTTCCTCTTGCACTTGTGTGGCGAAAGCTTCCACTGTCTTGAGGTCTACGCTGTCTGTCTCCTCTAATTTCGAGGACCAGTGCGCGCGTCTGTCTCGACTTTGCTCCAACGGTACTCCAAGGCGTTTAAGAGTCGCTACCAAATTTTCCGTAGTCACTACGTCCCTTGAGGATAATGCTGATTGTATCAGAGCACCTTCGTGTTCCGTCGCTTTCGCGAAAAGCGTAAGGGTATTTGGAATATTTTCCTGAATCAGGATGGGTCCCCATGCTACGGGAGCCTTCTGCATAATGAGATGCACTTCAATAGGGCCTCCATTATCAGCATTCGCCAGCAATCTCGTATACATCGAACGCCGGCCGATAAATTCTTGGGGGGATTCATCGGAAAATCCTTTCTGACGAAAGCTCTGGTTCTCGTACTCCCTATTCATCTCCAGTTGCCATAATCTTCCTAGGAACGCTTCCTTTATTCCTCTGAGAAAAGTAAGATGCGTTCTCTTCATAGCCAACTGTTGATCTTGCGGAAGTAATAAGAACCAGTTGTAGACCACCGAATTCTTCTTAAGACGAGACCAGAGCCAGTAGCCCATAGCTTCCGAGATGTATCCTCCCATGGCCCCCATCTGCAGAACTTCCCAGAAATAGTTCAACGCGGTTTTATGGTCGCCATCCCATTCTGGTAGCTGTTCCGGTTTGAGCTCTGCTTTTATTGTAGGAATAGCATTGCCGTACGCCGGAGGTGGGGCAATAGCCGGAGGTCCTCCTCCCCCGCCGCCGTTTCCGCCTGGACCTCCCGGAGGTCCCGGTGGTCCTGGTGGTCCTGGTGGTCCTGGAGGCCCCCGTGGGCCCTGGGGACCCGGTGGTCCAAATCCCGGAAAGAATCCTCCTGGAGGACCTCGTGGGGGTCCTCCTCCTCCCCCTCCTCCGCCGCCGCCGCCACCGCCGCCTCCGCCTCCGCCTCCGCCTCCCTCGCTTCCTCCTGATCCGCCAGGAGAATCAGTTGGAGACCTGTGAGGTGGAGTTTGCCGGTCGCGACTATGCGTCGATCGTGAAGAAGGAGTAGAATCGGGAACGTCCTCCGACCTTACTTCCGGTACCGTAGTAAATACAGTAGTAGCGGCTCCCGTCGTAGTTCTATATTGCTCGCCGGTGCTTGAGATATTATGAAGCCCGGGTCCAGATTGTCTAGGCATTCTTCCAGACGCTTCGGCAAACGTAGATGTGTTCGTGCCAAAAGCGCTGGGTCTCAAGTCTAATAGTCCCGCCGACGAAGTTTCGTGACCAGGTGGTTCCGTTCGCAGTGGAATGTCGGGTCTTCCTTCAAAGTCCTTGAAAAACTCTTTCGGCTCTTTGAAAATAGTATTGGATGCAAGGAAAGAAGTAGAAACATCTCCGATCGTTTGTTCGGGGGCAGTTTCGGCAGTTCGGAAGCGTGTGCCGGCCTCAAATGTAACTTGTTCCTCTCTTTGGCTATCCTCAAATTCCGTCACAAAACTTTTGGACCTTTCCAGCTTCTCTCTTTCCTCCTGGAGTCTCCTTTCCTCTTCTCTTAACTCGGATTCCCTGGATTCGAGATCTCTCTGTCGTTCTTCTATCGCAGCTAAGACTCTTGCATCCTGCGTGGCTAAGGATGTCATAGGACGTTTCTCATCCGAACACTTAGATCTTCGCGTGATATTAGAATCGTCCCCCATGAACGCTGTCTCTCGAGTGGGAATCATTCGCACTTGTTCCCCTTGGTCATTATAATGGATGATAAAAGGGTTTTCTTCTGGGGTTCTCCGAGGAAATGCATCTCTAACGCTTCGCTGAACGGAGACTACTTTGTCCCAGGTCCCACCGTGTATAAGCGACCTTTTCGCGTCGGTCGGTATACCATAGTTATGGTGCGGGAAATCGTGGTAAATAGTCCTTAAACGAGAATCCGGGAGTGGTATGTTCTTTATTTCTCCGTGTAAGGCTGCTACTGTGGAAGCAGGTGAGCTCGGGGCAAGCGATTTATCCTTGAACTCTTCGATGTATTTCATCAGGAATCGATGCCCTAACTCCAATCGAGATCTTATAATCTCCCAAGCAGCCTCCAATTGGAAAAGGTCGTTCGCGCCTCTCAAAATAGGTAGACACGAATCTTCGGGGTCCACCACGAAATGAGTCTCTCTCTCCGGGACAAGCTGCGCAGCCTGAGATAAAAAGGTTTGCATCTCGTACGTCACTCTATCCACTCGGCTAAGCAAAGCTGGCTTCAACGAAAATCGAGGAGCGGCGTTTTCCTTGGCTATCCCTCGATCCCAAATGTCCTCTTTGTTTAATTTCAAGTGAGCGACTAGTAACAGCGAGGACGAGTAGGTTGAAGCTAGCGTTTCGCTCGCTGCGAGATATTCGCGGTGTAGATTGCCCATTGCTGACATCGCATACCCTTCCTCCATTCCTTTAGCCAATCCTGAAGCGTCCATCTCTCTCGAGTTTGATGATTCTTGTAATGGCAGAGATGGGGGAGTCGGTAGAAGTTTCGCCGTAGTGTCGATAGGCTTAGATAACTTTCGAAGGGAAGGGAAGTTATGAGCCAAGGGCGAAGTTAGTCCCTGACCGATAACACCAGGTACGGCGATTGTGTTCGACTCGGGGCTCGACGAGGTTTGTCCAATGCTTCTCCTCAAGAGCCTCTCTGTAGGAGGTACCCGAGCTTTAGTAGCTTCAGCCTCAAAGTGCTCTCTTAACTGAGCTACGTTCTTCGGGGGCGATTTAACGCGTATCGGTCCGTCCCGTAGTATCGACGAGCTTAAGATCGAAGTAGAGAGTTTGACCGGAGATATAGAGCGCGATCTTGATCCCACTGGACGAGGAATGCGCGATGAAAAAGGGCGAGCTCGCTCCTCAGGCGAGGTAATCGTGAAACTCTCCGGAATAAGAGAATCTCGGGCCAGGTTGATAGGATTCCCAATGTGTCCACCAATGTAAGATTCCACCCAAGAATGAGTTCCGGAATCCTTCAATGGACTGGCGCGAGATCCTCCGAGTGCGGTATTGACGGAGTCCAACGAATATCAGAACTAGTGGACTGCCACGTAGTCTGATATTCTAGACCCGGTCGGGCACGGTCTGGTTACCAGTAAGGTGCCCTACCGCCCTAAAAAGAATAGAATAATTAGTAGAACGCCTCTTCCACTACTTACCTGCAGGCGCGTCTCTTCGAGCCTATATAGGTGAGTGGTGGAAGAGGTTTTTGGGTGAAAAGATAGATTCCTATTCGTGGCACGTGCTCGGATATAGCCGTAGCACGTGCGATCTAATAGTACATGGAAACAGATATTCGTAAATAATAGAGATACGCGTTAGTATATAAGGGAGTCCCTGTAGGCCCTGTAGGGGAGAATGCCGATCCATCTAATCGTCACAGCAAGCGCTATAAAGGCTCACCCGCCCTCTGGTTAGTGAGGGCCCGATCCCGGGTTACAGGGTCCCAGGTCGCTGGGTTACAACGACGGCGAGCGCCTGAGTCGGCGGCTCCCGTCTCTTCCTTTCTACCCTCGTTCGTGAAGCGCCGGCGGTGGCTGCTCACTCACGAGAGGTCTTCAGCCCTCCGAAGCCCCCGAATATCGTGTAGCATCACAGCATCGCAGGCGTATACGGCGATTTTATATATAAACGGCCTGTAGTTTAGAGGTATACAGTATTTAAAAAAACCCTCTAATTAGAGGTCGGACTTTTATAGATAACATTAGAGGCACTCACGTGCTTGTCGTCACCTTCCTAATGGGGTCGTGTCCGCTGTGGCGGCATCGCTCGCGTACTGGTTCGTGCACGGCGGGGCGCGTGGCAGTGCCCCCCGCCTCCAGCCAAAATTACTGGCTGCTCCCCGAATTATACACTGCCTCGATAGACCAATGAAGGATCGGATAATCAGGAGATAGGACCGAAAGACATACCTGCAGGAGCTCCGAGTCAGGAATGCTCTCCCCAGTCTGCACGGCGTCTCGTCGTCGTCGTACATTTGGCTGGCCGCCTTTGTATGCACGTATTTTCGATCACCTTCCCATCTCCGGATTTAACCGCGCACGGAGCAGACCGTGACATCGTGTATCATTTCTTGGCTCGGCCCGATCCATTCCCGCGGATCAGGCGCCACCTCGCCCAATCGGGCCAGATAAATCAATTCTCCTCCTAGGCACCCCGCTGCGTTAGGCGCAATATCACGCGACTTTCTCGTGTCTTAGCCAGCGCATTATATCTGCAAAATTTACTATTCCGTTCCCAGCATCTCAAGTAAAGGGATAAGGCTAAATTAATCTATTCTTAGCGGTCCTCATAATTCTTTCCCCACCGACGTTCTGCACGAAATCACGCGTTATTCACGCGTCTGAGCCCGCAAATGAAATACTAAAAGGCTACAGTACACTCTGAAAGATTTACCGCTTCGAAACCAGGCCATTCTGATGCTTTCTTTGGTATTTCTTGAATTTCCTCCTGCCACGTTGCCCACCACATTTGCTGCGATATCGGGTCCATTTCCAGGTTGGACACGTGCCTAGTAGTTAATATAACCTCTGTTTACTATCTCTGGTCCTCAATTACCATAACTTGATGTTAATTGAGATATTTGCTGGGTCCTCCCCGATCCTCCCCCGTTGGTTCCGTACCACATTCCGCGTGATTTAACGTGTCCGGACCTTTTTTTACTATACATTAAGTGTATTGAATGATTTTCAAGGTGAAATTCGGAGGGATAGGCTGGTGTCAATGGTTACTTTCTAATTCCCCCCCAAAAACCCCATTTGGGGTTACTACTGCGTGAACCATCCTATTGTGTATTTCCACGCGTTTACACCTACGCATGACATATAATAACTATGTCAAACAGTCCAAAACCTCGAAGGGAGAAAGAAAAGCTGGTCTTAGCATTTACTTGCCGTTCCTCAGATGTTTCCACCAAAACCCCACTTGGTACCCACAATGCGGGCACCATCGTATCGCGCGTTTGTTAGCTATGTAGACCTCAGCATAGCATACAGTAGACGTATCAAACCATCTGGAACTTCAAACTGCCAGAAAACAGCTTGCATTCATGGTTGCCCACCGTTCCTCAGAATTGTCCCCCAAAACACTGCTCAGTACTCCTGATGAGTGAACCATCGCATTGCGTGTTTTTCGCGTGTACAGACCTACACATTGCTTATAGTAGATGTAAGGTTCGATCGGCAACTTCACAGAGCCCGGGAGGAGCTCACATTAGCGGTTACTCACAGTTCCTCACAATTCCCCCCCTCAATGCTCCCACTGCGTGCGGTATCGTATCGCGTGATTTTGACGCGTCTATGCCTACGCATAGTATATAGTAAGTGTATTAAAACATCCGCAACTTTAAAGAGCCAGGGAGCAGCTCACATTAGCGGTTACTCTCAGTTCCTCAGAATTCCCCCCCTCAGTGCTGTCACTGCGTGCAGTATGATATCGCGTGTTTTTAACGCGTCTAAACCTATGCATAGTATATGATAAGCCTAAAACCCAATTTGCACCCTCAAAGAGCCTGGGAGTAGCTCGCATTAGCGGTTGCTCGCCATTCCTCATAATCCCCTGCCAAAACCCCCCTCAGTGCTGCCACTGCGTGCAGTATCGTATCGCGTAATTTTAACGTGTCTAGACCTACGCATAGCATACAGTAAGTGTATTAGAACATCCGCAACTGCAAAGAGCCCGGGTATAGCTTGCATTGGAGGTTGCTCGCCGTTCCTCATAATTGCCCACCGAAACCCGGCTCTGTGTTCCCACTGCGTGCATTATCGTATCGCGTGATTTTGAGGCGTCCAGAACTACGCATTACATATAGCAAGTCCAGCGTCCAATATACAACTTCACACATCCCGGGAGTAGCTCAAATTAGCGTTTATTCACAGTTTCTCTTAATTTCCCACCAAAGCCTCACTCAGTGCTCTCACTGTGGTACCATCTGGGTTTCACGCATCTAGACCTGTGAATAGTGTATAGTAAGTGCAAGACCCAATCTGTAATGGTGAGTGTCCCAGGGGTGGCTAATTTGGCAATAATTGGGTGTTCTTCATATCTCACATTCTTGGGCTCACTCTATCATCAATTCATACAGTCCATCCACTCTTCGGCCCAGGTGAGCTGTTTGCATGTCTCAAGATTATTTTTTTCTTCTCGAACATTGGGAAGTTGCTGTTGAATCATGCTAAATTGTAGTTTAGTTCCTCGAATTCGGTTCAGGACCACTGGAAGAATGTATCATGTAGTCGTTGTGTTGGATTCCAACGACAAAATCTTGAGTTTAAAATTTTTGATATCTGGAATAGAAGGAGATTTTCACTTCTTTCAGGATAGCTCAAGACTACTACACGTGTCCTAGCTTGTGCATAAGCGTCTAACCCACTCTGTTGGTCATTTACACTGTGTATTCAACTTTGGCATAATATGGTCCCAGAGCCTCAACCACTTGAAAAAATAGAGACCGGATGCATCAGACTGCTTGGCACAATTGGTTTCAAGAAGTCACTCACTGAAACTGTGGGCACCAGGTCTCCACATATTGAGGTATTCACTGTATCACTTGTTCCTCATACCCACGTGACCTTTATTTCCGCCCATCAATTCCGAAAAGTCCGCTTCCTTCCTCCTACTTACACCTGTTCTAGCTCGTGAATAAATTTCAACACACTCTGTTGGTCATGCTCATTGTGAACCCAACTCAGGATCATATTGTTTGTTCGGCAATAATTGGGTGTTCCACATATTTCACGTTCCTGGGCTCACTCTATCAACTCATCAAGTCTACCGCCTAGGTGAGCTGTCTGCATTTCTCAAGATGATTGTTTTCTTCGCACACATTTGGAACTTGCTGTTGAATCATGCTAAACTGTACTTTAGTTCCTCGAATTCGGTTCAGGCCCACTGGAAGAATGTATCATGTAGTCTTTGTATCGGATTCCATCGACAAAATCTCGAATTTGAAAATTTTGAAATCTGGAATAAAGTGGGAACTGGACCTCTTTACGGCTAGATTAAGACTACTACATGTCTCCTAGCTCCCCCATGAGCATCGAACACACCCTGTCACTGTGTATTCAACTTTTGCATAACATGGTCCTAGAACCTCAAGCACTCAAAAGATTAGAGATCGAATGTGTCAGACGGCTTGGCACAGTTATTCTAAAGAGGTCTCTCACCAAAAATGTGGGCACCAGGTCTTCACATATTGAGGTATTCAATGTTTCGCCCGTTCCTCAGACCCACGTGACCTTTGTTTTTGACCATCAATTCCGAAAAGTCCTTTTCTTTCCTCCTACTTACACCTATTGCTTTCCATAAGTATCCAATACATCATTCTGATTCATGTTTGCTGTGTATTCAACTCAGGATCATATTTTATTTTATTTTGCATAATATGGTCCTAGAGCCTCAACCACTGAAAGAAATAGGAACCGGATATGTCAGACGGCTTCGCAAAATCAATCTGAAGAAGTCTTCCACCGACATTGTGGGCATCAGGGCTTTACATATTGGGGTATTCGTTGTTTCGCTCGTTCCTCATCTCCACGTGACCTTCATTTCTGACCATCAATTCCGAAATGTCCCGCTCACAACAATAATATGAGAGAGTGACTGTTCACTTTCAAATCCAAACTTTCACTCCGCATCTACCACAACATCGGTGAAGACACTGGGTGGAAACCAGGGTGGAAATGTGCAAACCTCACCTAGGAAGATCTACTACAGTAGATCTGTGCTGAAATCCTAGGCCGATTCCCGAAAGAGGATGGTTGTGGCAAAGTTAAACACCACCCTTTCTGATGTTTCCCTAGAGCTTTACATGTCAATTCTTCAACATCGTTGTCGGGAAGGGTGGTTCTTCGATCTCGGCAGGCTGTCGGCCGTCTTCGATGGAATCACGCGGTCATTTGTTTCTCTCGCCTGCTCATCAAAGTTTTGTGCATCCAAAAAAAATCTCATTGTCTCAGGGCTTTTGGAAACAGCTGTAGAAAGTTTCCTGTCCCTACCAAGAGACTACAAGACAAGAACTGTGGTGCATAATGTGCACATTTGTTCTGTGTCCGATTTTGAATGCGAAGATTCTCACTTTATGGGTATCAGTCGACTTGGTTAAGCTTTCTCAGACATCCTATACAGTGAGACTATTAAATAAATGTCCCACAACGTCCAACGAGCAGAAACGTTTGTGTTCGAGACACTTTCGGCTATGTTTGATGGCATACCACGACGTCCGTGACCCGATCAGTGGCAGTGTTTGACAGATTTCTCTCTTCCCACCACGCGACTCTTCACGAAAACACCTCAAAGATCGACTGTTCTATCCGGGATTGCTCCAAAGTTGAGTCCATACTCAATCCACTCGCTATTAGCACCATTTTCGTCCATTTTTGATGGTAGGTGACTCCATTTCTTCGCTTTATCTCACCAGGCTGTCCAGGCTTCTGGCGGCAGCTCCAGCGGCGCCTCGAGCTGGACAACCACTGCGATGGATCACATATATGTATGGATTGCTCTGGTGCTTTCTTTATTGCGATACAGGGCCGCTCAAAACCCCCCGATTGTTGCGACTCACCATCTGGCCATCGGCATTGGCAAGATCAGACGCTGACCGTGAGCAAGAGAGGGTTTCCGGGCAACTCGTACATGCGTTAAGATATCATCCCGCGACAATCTTCTGTTCATGTTTCCTGAACCATCCAGCCTTCCAGCGCGGGATAGTTGCACGAACATCGTTGTACGGTGCGGCATACACCGAACTCGCTGTTATGGGCATCCCGATGTCGTGCAAGGTGAGAGACTACTCTTAACGAGCTTTATCAATATCACTTTCGGTGCTGTTCATTCTCGAAGCAGTGCAGGCGCAGCTCGGGAAGCCGTGCCCACTGTGCATCGCAGAGCTGGGCAGGCGGTATCCGGGCGCCACAAACCTCGTAGTACCGTCCAGGAAATGCTGCGGGTGTCCCCCTCCTCTCCCCCTCTCCCCGGATGCGTGCCCGTACGATCCCATTCAGCAAGCCGGTACACCCGAGCGCGCCACCGGCGCCTCATCCGCACTGTTTTTCGTCCGGATGCTGTATATGGCCCTCATACTGGCCGACTGCATTGGATATGCACGCGTGGCCGCGCTGTGCTGGCGGTACACATGGGCAGGACGCACGGCGCTCTCATCGGATAATTGCCGAGCTCGTCTTACAGCCGGTCCCAGCGTCTCTTCCCCGTGCATGGGTGTATGCATCCTCCATTTGGCAGTGTCGTGCATGTGCGCCCGCGGCTGAAGCGAGTGGTGGGCCAGATCCACCGTGTGCTGCAAGAATAGTGCCTGTGCGGCACAATGTCTAAACTTTGTGTTTTTATTCTGCAATGTTTATCCTAGCAGTTCCATCTTCCATTTTCATGATTTTTTGGTAAGGTTCCGTGCTCATTGTTGCCGACGACGTCGAGACGGCTTTGATCGACGTGTTCCAAATACAGTAACCGAAATCACATCAAGGAGCCTGATGATTATCAATACACGCCTGCGAGCGACCAGTCCCGAGCACATCGCTCAAAGGTGGAGAGGGTTGCACGCATTGCAGCATATTGCTCATCCGAGTCAGCGGTCAATGACCCCAGGTCCGAGTGGCCGGGAGCAGCGGAGGGTCCTGTAGAGCCCTATTTCAAGTATGCCTTTTTCCCACGGCAATCATGAACAAACAACCGTATTTCCCGTGCGGGTTCGAGTCCTGTAGGTTACCTTTTTTTTTGCCATTTTGGGGAGTCATCAATTAATTTGGCCTGTCGCCATGGGCTTCCGCGGAAGCAGAGATGGCCGTGGCTGGTGAGTTCATTTAGTGTGCTCTGTGGTCTACTCTATGGCCAGCGGCAATTGCAACAACTATGACAAAATCAGAGTCTATGTATTCAGATTTCCAGCCAATTTGAACACACTTACATAGGGCTGCCACCTGTGCCCATCACGGGCACGGCCGTGAAATCGACGGCTTTTCCACGGCACAGTTGTGCCCTACACGGTCCGTGAGTTCGATCTCAGAGGCTCTGACGGGACGGCACGGTCCACAGCATGGCCGTGAACGGTACGACAGGTTTTGCCGGTGCAAAGAAAAAAATGTTTATAGAGTCTATGTGACAAACAATTCAACCGACAATCTCCTGAATAGCGGTGCGAGCCAGGCGGAGGCATTGCTTCACTAGCATCAATGTTTTAATGGTGTTCAGCTTCAGACTAGCCCGGTGGAGCGAGATTGTATTGCGGGCTCCAGAAAAAATGTGCTTGACTGCAACGGCAGACCCTAGGAAAAGTGAATATAAGCTTTCTGAATACGTAGTCTATGAGGTACGAACCAGGAATGTTCATGAGATCACATGCAAGGCAGAACAGATTTAATTGTGCTTTGATTAAATTGAAGTTTGCAGGCAACCCACCACTTCACTGGATCACAAAGGACAAAGTCCTCGTGCAGCCAGTTGTAGTAGCGGAATCGTTGCGTTCATACGCGTCAGAGGTGTGTCGAGGCATGTCAGAGCTTAGGAGGGAGCCGGTGTACCAGGCTCGCTTGTAGAAACATGATGATGCCATCAGAATCCTTGGACTCAGGCGGTGTGTACACATTCGGCTGTCCTTCGAAAGGAGTCTATGGACTGTAGGAAGCTGGTGATAAGAGGGTCCACGAGCAGAGAGACATTCAGACAGTGATTTTGGTATGTCCGGCCAACCCGTGAGACAGCCGTGACAGCCGTGTTTTCAACGGCTCACAAAGCTCACACCCGTGGCACGGGTGCCGTGGAACCATGGCCACGGGCATGGGAAGCAGCCCTACACTTAGGCCCTGTTCGGGATCCCCAGGTAGGCCTCCAGGATGTACCTGTACCCCCAAATATGGACAGATCACATCTACCAATGTCACTCTCGTTGTCACTCGGTCTAGACTGGTCTAGAGCGGCTCTATCAAATTGCTACGTGTCGGTGTCGTCCATGCGCTGTCCGCTTATCCCGCCACATTGCCCGCCACCCCCGACGTGTCCCTGCACCTATTCTTCAAGCAGGGAACATATGAAACTGATAGATACATACACTAACATTGAAGATACTGCTCATATGAAAGGAGTCTCACCTTGAAAACATGCCTAATGACTGAGATATGCGCTCCCCGACGTGCTGGACGTCGAGGTCGTCGTCGGGTCGACGTCCACTGACATGGGTCGGAGCTTTTCGGCTTGAATGATCGGACTGTCGCACCGGGGTCCGTTGATGTGATGGTTTGTGACTAGCTACCTAACAGGTACTCCTGGAGGCCTACCTGGGGATCCCGAACAGGGCCTTACATATCAGAGTGAGAAGTCTATTATAGCCCTTAGCAGAATTTATGGCGCAGCTTTTTTTTTCTGTTTGTGGTAAGTTTTCACGAGAACAGCAATTGCAAGCTCAAATCTCAACAGTTCTCTCTATAAATAGGCTCATTCAATTCGCGCTGCAATTCCGCAGGGCCCTGCGTATTTCTAAGCATCTCAAAATAATTCACCGGTTCAATTTTCGGTGTTTTCCACTATCTGACATCAGAACATGTTCCATAGAAGCTATAGTGCTCCGATTGGCTCAGATTTTTCAATATGATGTAATTGGAGGTATTCCAGAGGGCCTGAAGGCTGAGATAGTGAATGTAACTTGTCCTTCAAATATACAGTTCAATAGGGAAATTTACTTGTTAATGACAACCCTGTCAGAGTGCATACCCTCCGCTGCGCGATCTCGACATCAGATGATAAAACATGTATCTTCTTTTTTGGGTGTGCTACCCACGCGAAACACCGTGTAGTGCTTGCCGGCTGACACACAAACTTTGATTCGGAGTTTTGATTACTAGCTATGCGGGTGCCAAAATAGACAGTTTGCGCAGAAGCCATCAGAGCCACCTGACAGTAGGTTCGGAGCAAGCCCGCGCAGCTCCGGCCCGGCGAGCCGGCCCTTCGCTGAAGGGGCTTGCTTCAAACTGCGCCAAACAGTAGGCTTGCGAATCATCGCACACCGATCTCACTCTTTATCCAATCACTTAGCAGTAAATTGAAAGCTGTAGATCATATGTCAGGGTAAATTCTAGTTAACTTGGATGGGTGATTTAACTCTCAGTTGCCTTTTAATGTTGATGCTGATCCCGGGTTCGTCCGTTTTGAGAAATATGTAGCTCAAGGTCTAGGATGAGAGTTGATACATACATTTGGGTGGTGGGATTGTTTATATGCCTCCTTGTAATGGTCTCAAATATACTTAGGAATTTAGGTAACGATTTGACGGACAGACGGCGCTCACCGTCTCGTGAGTACACCTTGTCACACAGCGTCACACTTGTCACTCCAACTTCGACGCGTCTCAAACTCGCCAAAGAAGTTACAGTACTTGGAAAAAATGATTGAACCATTATTGAGAGCTACGTCGCGTGTGGGTTTCAAAATTTTAGTGTTTTGGATGACTCAAATCACACCTTTTCCATCAGTTGACCAGATCCACCACTCAGCTCACAGAAATTGTGCAGGTACTATGTGGACCACATTTACAGTCTATATTTGTTTTCTCATGTACCAATAGTAGTTCAGCCACTAAAAACCAGTAATTTGAAGCCCAAGGACTGCTGTTTTGCCGAATAAGGGCTCATCCTCCAGATGTTCAGAATTGGAAATTACCTGATCTCAAATAATGCATATAGCGTACTGAGACGCGAAAACATTCCACAGATATAGATTAGAGCTTAAAGAGAGAATATTATAGCCCTTCTCTGAGTGAGGTGAATATTTTGCGCTCGAAGGTGACGCGGACTTGGCAGGTCACACTGCGTGACAGCCTCCTTGATCTGGCCGTTTTCGAGGATGGCTGGCAAATAACTTTGTACTCCGGGCATAGGACACTCTGAAAACACATGGATCATAAAGCCACATGCCAATCCTATCTTCAAATGGCAGGGGAACATTATCCTGCAGGAAATAAATATTTGCGGAGCATCACAAAAAATGCGTGTTTTGGCCACTTTTCTAGGCCTTTTTAGCACGATGAATATACCCCGAATCCTTCCAGGCCGTTGATGAAAGTCGTAGCCATACTTACGATCTAAAACTATTACTAATTGACCCTGAGGCATTGAAGCCACATTCAAACGCTGGAGGGCAATCTCCAAGCCCCCCGATTTCGGCAGTCTGCAGCAAGCCCCTTCTGACGAAGGCCGTGTTTGGTCTGTTTGGTTTGATGTTTGGTCTGTTTGGTCGACCCGGCATGGTGCGGCATCGTCAGAACGGGGCTTGGACCGAACCTAACCTGACAGTGCGCAAATTGATGGTTTTGGCCAATTGAGTATGAAAATTTTAATGCTCCGAAATGAAGTCCATTGGTGAGAATATTACTGTTCATCATAAAAATCAACTGTCCCTCATTCCAAGGGGCAGGGAAACCACTAATCATGGAATTTTCAGGGTGAAATTCTGACTTGGAGCACTGATTGACACATTGAACAACCTGCACCTGTCCCCATAGTGTCCATATGACCCATAGGGAGGCTGATCTTGCATCCATTGAAAATGTGAAAAGCCATCCAATCTCCGAGCCAAAAAATCTAACAATGCATAGGATTCTGGATGGAACGAGTGGCCAATTCTCACCCAAAACCCTGTCTGATATTGCATAAACCTGATAATGCATAGCTTTCTGGAGATTTTGGCAGGGGAACGAACCATATGCATTTTGAGATAGTTAACTGTAGTTTCATTACGACACCCTATATATCTCAATCTTGCGAGGGTTCCAAGCTTCTGTGATTCTTTTTCAACCACAGTTTGAATAGGGGCTCTTTTGAAAAAATCCCCGGTGAACGTGTTGAATGAATGACTTATCCCATTTTGAGTATTCAATCAGGAGTTGAGGTAGGTCACACAGCCGCTCAAATTATTACAGGGTCACATCGGCGGCGATGCGTTGGGTAGCGGATAAGCAAGGAGCTTGCTGTTAAGTGTGACGTTATTGTAATTTCACGCACATAACACTTTTCGTGGGAGGTGCGTTCAAGCGCCTCATGGGTCAAGTTCTTGTTTATTCGTAACCCATACTATACCCAGAATCCACACGAATATTTTAGAGACTTATCAAAGACTTGAAGATGTGGAACTATCGTCGCCGTCATGTGGCCATCATGTTATGTGACCCAGCTGATCCGTCGGTAAACCCTAGTTAGTGGGCTCTGCCGCAAAGCGCGCTACAATTGTTATTTTTGTGTGTGTTTTGCTCGTCATCGTGGCCGCCGACGTCGAAAGTGCTTTGCTCATCGTGTTCCAAATGCGGATAATGATGGCAAATACGACCATACTCGCAGACGACGAGCTCGAGGTCTTCCTCGTCGTCTGATACGCTGTCGTCATCGCTAGGGAGGCACGTGAGTGCCTCTAAAGAATCAATGAATGACCGACCTACAATTAGAGGGTTTTTTCAAATATTGGTTGACCTCTAATTACAGGCCTTTATATATAACACCGCCAACCTCTGGTGAGCATCGGCCACCCACCCAGCCTTGGCTGGTCGTTGGGCAACCATTTTTCTCATCCATATGGCACAGAGGCTTATTCTGAAGCAATGGCTTTCGAAACTGATCTCGCAGGCGATGGTAAACTTTGGTAAAGCGGTGGACATACAAGAATGAAACTGGAGTAGAAACGTCCAGAACAATGTCGAGGAGCTTGGCCGCTGGTCGACATGTGAGAATGGGGGCCCAATGGATGCTTCTGGGGATCACATGGATTACTATGAACAATGTCAATTGTAAAGTCCACCCATACTTGCAATTAACAAGCCGCCTGTTTACTTACTTTCCCTTTGTTTTGAAACGGTGTATCGTGACAAATTAAAATATATTCGAGCTTGCTAGTGGCATATCTTACAGTGACCGACGCGATACTTCCAAGACTCGGGTGTCACTTGCAGCCTGTAGTATCAAAATCACCAGTTATGTAGCCACACAAAATGATCACATGAAATTTATTTCCAGGTACTCGTCCCGAGGTGGTGCACCCTCGCACGAGAATCACAACATAATCCATGTTTAGTAACGAAACCTTGTCTTCCGTTGCAGATTAAAAGTCAGTGGACTCTCATTTCCACAGGATGTATTCTATTCCATTCTAGGTGAGCAGGAGCCAAGACCTGGTGGTGTACTGGTAACATGCCTGCTTGTAGTACCGTAGTTTTGATCTTTACGGCGGGAGTCGCTCGTTCGATTCGGGCCCGGGTCCTCTCAATGCAATTTTTGTTTTGATTTCCGTAGCGTTCCAGCTGTTGAATGTTTCACCCGTGTCATTTCACGACGCGATCAAGTTCCGTGGCCCTCGAGGGAGCTGGGCGCTTATTGGGCGCTCAGTGGAAACCACTGTAGCTTGGACGACCCGGTAGTGTAATGGTACTTTGATCGCTTGGCCGTTGGGCCCTTTTTGGACTTTGACTCGATATTTTCAAAAAATCATTAACCGTACGCACGGCCTGAAAATGTAGCGGGTGTGATCCTTACACCACCAGGCCGCACCTATTTCCCTGAGGTGTGTGTATATGTATCCCTCCTCGACAAATCGATTTCTGAATCGAACAGGCCGGCTTCTTCATCTTCTGTGGCGCTCAACCCTCGAATTCCGTTGCATGTTCAAGCGAATGCTTCGCGGCTGCAATCAGGATTAAGCGACACTTCCGGTTGGAGAGCACATTATTGTTGTGCGCAGCCTTACGAGCATGGATTCCGGGCGCCATTCATCAACTGCGCGAAACTGCATAGGGAGGGAGACAATATGTCCAAGCCACCACTGAAGTTCGGGTGAACTTTCTGATCCGCGATTGGTGCCTTCACATCCACCCTGCGGCGGTCTGCGGCAAAATATCGTATGGTACCGGTGAACTAGTTATGCGCGACAGGAGTTGTTGACAAGCAGTGCGCTCGGCGTCTGCGGCCATACGATGGTTGCAGGAGATTGTGGTCATCGCTACGGTTGAAACCAGCTCTTCAAGAAGAGATCCGAGTTTCGGTGACATGTCCGACTTTTGATGCGCACCTCCACCTTCGGGTTCAACTCCAGACACGGTTCCGAGACACGCATAACACTGGCGACACCAACGAAGCAGGAAAGAGAACCGGGTAAATGCAGTCAAATCTTGCGCAGCGCACCCGAACAAAAGCACGTGTGCACCCAGCCTCGGCTGGTCGTTGCGTCTCCTCTCACACGGTGATGGTCATCCCGCCTCACTCAGAACTACACGGGCTCGAGCTCGTGCCATCGCCAACGTGCATTGGCTTGCACGTCGAAAAGTTACCGCAAACCTGGCCGACTTTGATCCTGAACCCGATATGTTTTATTGGGCCTGATCCCCTACTAGCAGCGTTTTGCGCGATTCGGCCACTGCTTAGGATCTTCAGACTCGAGCTCTCAATTTCGAATGAAGCGTTGCCGATCTTCTCGAACACCCTGTTGGAATCGGGTCTGGTAAAAATGACGCGGCAGGCGCGCATTGACGCGCATCGGCGCGGCGTTGACGCGGCACTGACGCGGCATTAATGCGGCACTGACGTGCATTGACGCGGCGATCGGTGCGCCGCCTCTAACATTCAAACCAAGCCTCCAGAAGCCCTGCTTCCACCTCAGGCAACTATTTGTGGCCTCAATGCATCCCCTGAAGCAAAAGAACTCTTCCCCAAACTGCGGTCAGTTACATAACACTAAGCTACATCAGGGAGTATTATTCGCCATTGAAATCAGGGTATATCTACTATATAGGGGACTGGGATTGATTCATAAAGCACTTGTGATTCGGAAATGCACAGGATATCTTGCTATCGGGTCATGTTTCCTGGTTTAATTGATTGGTGAACCCCCCGGTTGTGTCATATTGATTTTTTTCCACAGACATACCTTGATCGCTCGTGGAAGTCCTGATTAGGTTGTGTTTGCTGTGCTATTCCAATCCATGGTCAACACGGATATGAAGTTAAAATTTCGGTTGAGAGAATGTGGTCACTATACAACACCTTCCGACTATCCCTACTTAAAAATTGGTCCTCGGTTCATCGTCAACACTCCTTGACCTGTGACGCGCGACAGCAGTAACTGGCGCGGTTCGATTCGCCATTGACACAGCTATCAGCACGCTGCCTCCCGTCCACTGTAGATTACTCTGCATCCCGCAAGCCAAGCTTCTTTCAGTGAACTGATCCAGATTCTCTCTTCCCAATCTCCTATCTTTTTAAAATGGATTTGAGGGCAACAATTAGACTCTGTTGCCATGTCAGCGTGCTCAAACGGTTGAATCACTTGCTTGTGGTTGTGAATTTCACCGTGCCTTAGCATGACTATGGAACGATCCCTAACTGAAACGGCTGTCTCCAACCAACCCCAGGATATTTTACCAGCACATTACTCCATTTTTAAAATAGTAGCATGGACCTTTTGCACACATTGACGATGCGGTTGATGTGCAGTAATACAACGAATTGTTGGAGTCACAACCCAAACAGTCCGCGTTCGACTCAGCGGGGCTTTGTTGGACTCACCTACCGTGGGCACGACTGGGCACGCATGCCAATTCCACAATTATGTACAACAATGGACTCATCATTGATTAGTATTACTCTTATGCGAGGTGTTTATTTGTCCCCGTACGTAGATTCCATACCTACGGCTCTTTAATTATGCAGACCTGTTCGTATTTACCCATAACGGACTTCTATGGGTCATAAAACTTGACGGTGCTGTTCTGCTCCTCAAATGGTTCCAAAGTCGACAGGGAATAAATTGGGGACCCAATGCAAATACCTTAACCTTGACGACTTGAACTGTGTACTGTCATTTAGGTATGTACCTTATTATGTGTGCATCCATTGACATGTTTTCGATCCGAATGGAAGGTGGAGCAAAATTGAACAACTCCTGTACAATCACAAAATTCGAGATTTACAGTAGACAACCAAAAGCAGGTGAAGGGAAGTCATTGAGAGTCCCACATCTTGAGTTGGAATTTCAACAATGACCCGCCGTTCCTAGTGATGTTGAGGGCTCGGCCCAGGGCCGCAAGCCGAGCCGAGCCGGGCCCGGGCTTTGCCAAGCCGAGCTGAACCCGACACAAGGCTTTGGTGGGCTCAGGGCTCAAGCTCGGGGAATGCCAGGCCTGCCAGGCCCGTATATATTTATCTTCCCGGCATACGAGATGTAGCAGATGCGGCGGGAGTGCGGCACACGGCATTGATCTGCGGCACTTCATCAGAACTGGTCGGCACGCTGTCTACGGCACGTTACCACACATCTCGCATTATCGGCACATCAGCTGTGACTCGGCATCTTCCGCTGCGACTTTCAACTGAGGAAGTTCATGCTCGTGCCCAGTTTGTAAGTTTCACAGCAGAATATGCCTCAATAATCAAAATCCCATCTCGCGATACTTCTGACTGGTTGCATAAGTTGCCTATAATGTCGCTAGTTGGAATAACAGAAGAATTTCCGAAGTTTGGACGTCCCGTTCCACAGACACTCTTTGTTTTTACTCCCTGCTGATTTGTCTTGGAACTCAGCAATAAGTTGAAGCCTTGCAGTCAAGTCAAAGCAACACCATTTATACAATGTGGTGAGGCATTGACTGTATACATTATGTGAAAAACATATAGCACCGCCTTACACATTTTGACCCATTTCAATAGGTCTTCCACCTAATTGAGTTGTCGAAACTCACTGGAGTTGGTCGGATTCCCCAATAATCTTGCCTGTCACAAGAGAAAAGTTATGGCCCACTTCATTGGCCTATATTGTTTCATTGACTCGGCCTGTATCAAGACATGGTCCGTACCGTGGAACGAATTGTGAGCACCCCGAGAAGGTGGGTGAGCGGCTTACAACCACTCGGAAGCGGTCTCAAGGCCACAAGCTGAGGCAAGCCGTTGCGTCACTTGTAAGTGATTTGGGTTTTTTCCGAGAGGCACCATTTCATATTTTTTTAAAAAGATTCAGGTACATCTTTAATTCAACCTCAAATTATGCCGAAGAGATGGCCTCAAGTAAGATTCCTCAGTCGAAACATTTCCATATGCCCCATTTGAACAACTCCGAGATGCCCGAAGCTACCAAGAGAATCCGAGTTGATCCTGTTGAGGGTCGAAAACAGGGCAGGCCAGATTCGTTCACCTCTGCCAGCAAATCGTTAGGGTATGGTTCACTTCCATCCAGATTCTGAGGCCTCGATCCTGAAAGGTAATCCTTGATGTATGCTAGTACTTTTCCCTTTCCTCCTAGATATGATTATCAGTAATGAATGAAGTCAACCCAAAGATTTCTGTAGCGAGGGATATATTTTAGATGCCTCGGGCTGCACTTCTTCAAAGTTACATCAACTGCACATAGACTCATGAGTCAATCTTTTCCAACCAACGGACTCAGACCCAATCTGCCGAAGTCAATCCACTGGTTTTTTGATATATGGATTTTTAAATATAGGCATCTAATTGCCTAACAATGCGTAGTGCCCAAAACCTCCAAATTCAACGAAGAATGAGTGTGCCCCGTCAATCACGTGATTGACGCGGCGGTCAGTCCGACGGCCGTCCAAGCCTAGGTTCCCTGCCGTTATTAATATTGTACTGTAGTATCCATTGTACGTATTTCGTTCAGATGGCTACAAGAGCCGAAATATAGGATGACTGTGAGGGGAAAGTACCAGGGTTCAAAAATTGAAGTCCTACCCGCCGGCTACCCGACAGGATGTATACTAGAAACTGCGTATAGACGTACAGGCACTAGACCGTAGTACTTGGAGGGGTGCCAGGCGCAGGCGCGGACTGACGCGGCACTGACGCGCATTGACGCGCAGTGACGCGGCACTGACGCGCATTAACGCGGCTTTGACGCGCATTGACGCGGCATTAACGCGGCATCGGCGCGCATTGCCGCGGCGTCTGACGCGGCGTCGGCGCGGCAACCCTATTGTTAAACCGCGATTCTTTAACTCCTGCGGCACATTTAAATGTCCCTGCACCCACCCAAAGTATTTTACTTGTTAATACAGGGCGAAAAGTTGGTTCAAGAAGGTGAATAACTTGAGATTGACCCCCGGACAAGGGCTAAAACATAGCTCAAGTATGTACTTGCTCTACTATCGTTGTTCTGGACATCATGCAAGCAATTCTGTACGCTAGGAGCGTTCCCCGGCTGTCCCAAACATACCACGTCAATGCCGTGTCACGCCGCGAGAGCAACCGAAGCTTGCCCTTGGCCCAAAATCCTATTTTTCAACTCAATCAGTAATGTTTTTGGGGAATATTTAGATCAGCCAGATCATAGACTGATGACTTCGTCTGTTGTAAGCACGGAAAAATATACAGGGGATAATGCGCTACACTGGCTGAAAAGTGGGCAAAAACAGCGGAATTTGGCTAGTGATAGCCCAAAAATGGCCAAAATTGTAGCCCTTGTCGCAAATTATCCCCTGTACATTTTTCCATGGTTACAACAGAGGTTTGAGTTGAGGTTAGGTGGTTAGCTATTAGGGTAGGCATCTATTTGTGTCAGTGAAATTATTAAACAGGCCTCAGGTGAGCAAAATACACTATGGATAGATACATACAACAAAAGAGATGAAAAAAAAAACTCCACTGCCCGGACTCGAACCCACGCGCTGATAAGGTCACGTGGGTGTCATAGTGGGGGAGGCCAAGGGGATTTGCAAGGGGGTCCAAAGATAACAAATTTTGATATCACCTACAATTTTTTTTTTTGAGTGGGTCGGCGACACCCTCCCCCCCTCACAGCCACCTGATGCCATCAAATTTCCTTTTCGGGAGACGGCATTGGCGCACATTTCCATGCCGGGAGGTGCTACATGAGAGTGGTAGAGTGGTTAATCACCAGAATATTTACAGAGTCTCATAAACAGCTGGCTCATCATATTATATGTGAAGGAACAATGTTCTAAACATTTTTGATTTGGAATAAGTTGAGGGGTGGCCAAAAATGCATACAGAAATAAAACTGTTTGAATATGTGGACATTGGTACAGCATGTTCCCAAGGATGGTCTTAGAATATGAGTTGACAAGGCGGCCATTTGAGGTACTGTAGAATCATGATAATCACAGATCGGCACTCTTCGGGCCATCAATTTCACGGCAAAGGCTCAAGGACCGTTTCGGCATCCAGTCGGCAGAGCGGCGCAATTGCTCTATATGTCATAACAAGGATGGCTATATACCGGCAACTGGCAGAACACACAACCTATGCAGTTTTCACTGATATTTTGCTGAAAAATTGCTCTGGTACGTCCTGAGAGGTATCCCAGATAAGTCCCAGAGGACCAGGACATACATGGGTTGATATCTGGACCGAAAAAATTTTACATACAATTTTTTTTTTTGGCGGTCGGCCAGACACCCTCCCCCCCTACCCCATATGGTAATCTCTTATCTTCGGACCCCCTTGGGGATTTGTACTTTGGGGTCGGACGGCCGTTCTCTATGATGCCAAGCAGTGGCGGGTTTTGCTCAATAGGCCTGCGAAAAGAAAACCTGCAGACAACGGCGGCTACATGAATGCCGGAGACGGACAAGTCACATCCGGTCTTCAACGAGTCGAAGCTGACGCCATACGTGGAGCCGCCGGAACACAGGCGGGAGACGAGACCGGCACCAGAGATAGTGGCCGGGGAGCCGGAGTACGAGGTCGAGGAGATTATCGACCATCGGAAGGTGGGACGGGGTTATCAATACCTCGTCAAGTGGAAGAACTATCCACTCGGGGAGCGGACGTGGGAGCCGAAGCGGCATTTGACGCACGCAGCCAAGATCCTGGAGAAATACCGGAAGGATCATGGGCTGGGGGAAACGTCGGAGAAAAGGGCCATGGACGCGAGGCTGGATATCGGCAAGATGGCCGATGAGGAGAAGGCGGCTTGGGCCGCGAAGCTCAGGGCGATGGGGTTAATGCCGCCCAAGGAGCAGGAAGTCGGCAGGATTGCCGAGAAGAACCGAGGACGCGCCCAGGACAGGGCGGACCGCTTCCTTGCAGAACACAGCAAGGAGGTACTGGCCGAAACGGCTAGGAAGCTTCGTGCAGCAGGGATTATGCTGCCGAAAGAGGAAAAAGCCACGGAGGAAGTCGTCGAAGATGATACCGAGGCGGAGATGGCGGCATTTGCCGCTCGAGCACGTGCGGTGGGACCGATGCCGCAGGAAATTGCAGCGCAGGCTGCTGAGGAGGAGCCGGTGTCGGCGACGGGCGGTTTGCCCGTGTTGCCTTTAGGACACTGGGATTATTTAATACGCCGGTATAAGCCGAAGAAGGAGTCGGTGGACTACCCGAGGAGGTTCCTTTTCGACCCTGAGACGGGCCGGAAAGTGGAATTATTTAAATTCCCCGTGGATGGGGATGAAGGATGGACCCGCGATACCTCTGTCGAGGTTTAAATCGCCTTTATCTATCATCGTCGGGACGACGATCCTAGGAGGGGGGTAATGTCACGCTTCGACGCGTTCCAACGCCGCACGTGACCACGTGCATCCCCGACGTACCCGACGGTGTATCCTTATTTATTCCACGTGACCGCGAACCACACGTGAAGGACCCATGACGTCACAACACGACGACACAACAAGGTGATCGACGCCTAACGACGACGGGTTATTGTACACGAACAATACGGACGATGGACACACATAATTAATGAATGATCTGTTTCAGTAGCATACACGACCTTAAGTCGTTATTGTAGTCAGTAATTATAGCGACCTCTAAACAGTATAAATACAGTAGATAGTCGCTTGTATTCTTTAGACTTTTTATTCAGTTCTTCTACCGCTCCTCTTACCCTCCACACCCCAATCCTTGGTTGCACTGCCCGCCTTGGACGGAGATTGAGCTTTAGTTGTGACACTGCGGCCTTGACAGATTGAGTCTCAGTCTGGCCGGGATTCTGACTTGGAGTGTAGTCAATGAAGTTGTGCTTCAAAATCTCCAAAAGGTCGCTAAGTTCTTTTTCGTAGTTGGGCGTTGGGACGGACATAGTGGGATGGTGGAAATTTTTTGACCTGATTCGGAAAGTCACGATGCGATGCCTCCTCGTGATGAAAACCATGTATTTATTGTAATACGACTAGACTGTAATCAATCCTAGGGATTACCATGTCCAGAACAAGCCAAATGCATGAAACAGACACGGCAGAGGTTGCATCACGTGTAAGATGTGGTGAATGGTAAAATACGCGTCCAAATAGACCAACCAGCCATTAATAGGTAATTTACCTCCCACGTGATCGCGGTAAATTACATTGGAATTTACCACCCGGTTTTTCCCGCAACCCTAGGGTGGAACAGGCGCACTTTGATGTGTGACATGTTCGTATTTGACACGTGATCGCCCGGTGATCGGGCCGATACGAAAACAAAAGGATGGCTCTTTTGGTCTCTTGTTTGGGCTCATGAAACATGTCTGGGGAGACTTATGTCCGAAAAAGGACATAGTACATAGGGGCTGCTCACGTGGCTCATTGGTAGGGTCCCTGGTTCGAGTCCCGGCCCTTGCAACTCATTTTCACTCTAATGAGATGGCTGGATCGAAAAAGTATTGGTCGTAGACCGGTCCTTGTGGAAGAGAGAATGTTCTATGTCCCCTGAACAATGGTTTTCGTTAGTTCTTGTTCTATTTGAGTGAAATCTGAAAGGAAGTGAACTCTAATTTCAGAGGCATGCATGCATTGTCCGCACACAAGCCCTAACCACAACTTTTCCCCCAAGATCTGAGTCTAAGAAATAAAGGCTATGCTAAATAAATGGGCCAGGCTAATCATCAAAAGGGAACTTGCAGAGAACAGCAACAATGGTATCCTAGAGCAAGATAAGTATGTGGTGTGAGGTGCGGCAAGCAAGCAACACAACACGGAGCAGCGCAACAAGGGGGGTGGCAAGAAGCAAACACGAAAATTCTCAAAACAGCTCAGGGATCTCGGAGTCACTACTTGGTTTACAGATAAAGCAATGAGGCATACTGTTTTGCCCATGCCTGTACTCTTTTGGTCTCCCACTGCATTGCATCCATAGGTTACACTGTATACATTGATTTTCGCATTCCATGTAATATGCTCAGAACCTCCAAACTCTGATAAACCCTGTGCTTAACTGATTCCTTAATAATCTTTGCTGTACTGTTTTGGGGCCAAAAAAAGAATGAAAAATAACTGCAGTAGTGATTCTCTGTTGCAGTTTCTGTGCCTGGTCTTTCAACAGTGGGCAGCCCCGGGACTCCTTTTTTAACTGCTTTTTTGGGGTCGTTGAGGAACTGTAGAGAATTAATTATTAGCAATGTTTGATTGATGTGCAATTCATCAGAGAAAGAAGAAACAAAATGCATGGAGCACAACACACATTTTATTGGCCATTTTACACCCTGATGGGAGCAAAGACGGGGGTTGAGTTGAAAAAGGTAAAATATTGATGCATCCGAGAATCGAACCCGTTGCAACCGGTGGCACGTTATTGGGATGAAACCGAGAGGCCGAGATCAATCTTGAATTCGATTGGCTGGGACATAAGTATTTACCTCCGAGGGGACATAGGTCTTGAAATTACTGATCTGCCAAAATCGGACATAGAATTCAAGATAAATCAAGATGCTGAAAGCTGTATACTGAATGCTATAGTGTGTTTTGAGCTGAAATTGTCGGGCAAATGAATATCAGTTGCATCCTGAATCTCTCTCTCTTTTCCTCCCTTTTCCTCCCTTTTTGCAACTTGAAAAACTTGAATTCCGCTGTCTCCCCCCAGACATAGTACATGAGCCCTTGTTTGTTCAACGAAGCCATTGTCTTCCATAAAAGGTCGCTGTGCTTGTTTCGCCCTCGCAACAACTTACCCTCCCGCGAATTGTCAGTATGGGCAACATTGCCCCGCGGCGTCTCAGCCTCCATCGCTTCCTCACACTGAGTCACTGACAGTCAGCCACTCCATCAGGAAAATCTGAAATCCCCATATAGACCAATATAGACCAACATAGACCTGAAAGAGCCCATAGCCAACAGCCTTCTTCATAAAAAGGTATAGGGGCGGGAGTTGCAACATAGACCAACATAGACTCAGCCATGTCTATCATACCCACATAGACATGATAGGCAGCATAGACATTATAGTTCTCATATCTTGCCAGGATCCCACAGGAATTCAGAAAACAATTTATATTCAACAGAGTACATATGTAGGATAGACATGTACAGAGTGATGAAACAGAAGTAAGAACAAATGTATATAGCACGGAGGTCAGAGCGACAGTGGGGTTGGCATGTGCCGCGAGACGAATAGAGATCCAGAATGTTTGTGTGCTTGGTTACTTGCGAATTTGAGGAAAGAAGTTTGAGGACAGAAATTTGAGGACAGAAGTATGCGAGCTTGAGTGGCCGCTTGAAGGGTACTTGAATTCGAGGAAGAAAGGTCGAGAACTTGAGCCGATTGAGGCAAACTTGAGCGCTTGAATGACGTCCTGGGAAGAATTGAAGCAGGTTGAGGCAGCAGGGCCTGAGATGAGCAAAGGAGGACACAGCACAACTTGGGAGTTGATAGCGCGCGAGAGGAGTAGATTGTAAGGCCAAATCCGAGGCCGGTGGTGGGGGCACATAGTGGTCGAGGAAGAAGAGATGAAGGCAACGGGCATCAAACGATCACTCATAACGGCAACGCGCACGGACCAAGTCACGTGCCGATGGAATGCGTCGCATACTGCCTCTCTGAGTCTCTCATGGGCTCTGACGCTTCGGCACCATATATCCACATATGAACTGTATGTAGTAAAACCTCCAAGACTCAGGATTCTGCTTTCCTTTACAGGCTTCCCACTCGGATCAACCTTAAACTTACTTCAAGTCTGAACCGTTGATTTATTCAAATTTCAAACAGCATTCAGCGGACTGCCAGTAGAATATTTCAGGCGGTGCAATCCCATACCTCAGGAGATGAACTTTAAAGTTAGGGTCTTCGAGGTAACATAACTATCTATGAAGCATGATATAATCACGCATAGTGGTGGCTCCTTCTGTATAGACACTCATAGTGCAATATAGACCCCCATAGACTGGCGGGATGTCTCCATAGCCGACCATAGACCAATATAGTCCCATATAATGACCCATGTCTCTTCATAGAATTTCAGATTTTCCTGATGTCGACGACCGTTGACCCACGCCATCTAGAGCACCACATATATCCTTACTGGACAGCTGATATTGCCGCTCTCATCGTCTCTGGGGACCTCCAATATTCTCTCATCGCACCGCAGTTCCCCGTATACGTCAGTCCGAAGGACCGTTCTCCTGGTCCAGATGACTCCGGCAGGACAGAGGCAGATGGGGAATCCGAAGGTGTTTACGTCGACATTGCGATAGTTATGCCCATCGTCCAGCCACGATACGCTGATGAGTTGGGAGCGATTGGCCAAAAGCTGGTCGGCCAAAGTCTCTCACAATTCTTTGACGAGTTTCAACCCCACCTGCGAGGCTTTTCACCTCGTTGTCTCTGGGTCTCCGGACAAGAAGCCGCTCTCTTGGGAGAGCTGAAGCCAGGGCCTACCCGCCATACACGACAAATCGGGCCCTTCTTATCCAATTTGAATACCCTTCTAGGAGAGGTAGTACTCCAGGCTGAGGCCCAAGCACACTGCCTCTTCTCCTCGTGGCGGTTTGGGACTCAGGATGAGGTCCTCCTCCTCGCCGGGGCCGGGGATTATTACCAGATACGCCGAGTCACCAGGGATTGGTCGATTGTGAAGCTCGATGGAAAAACATACACTTCGGAAACCCTCAAGGACCTGAAAGCAGCTGCGAAGCAGTTCGATTATATGGCGGGGGATGGCGACTGGACGGAGGGACAGGAGGAGGAAATGTATGGTCACCCGGGAAGAGCAAAAGATCGGCAAGAGAGGCTAAACGATCAGCGCAAAGGACGGAACAAGCGCGCTGAGAAGCGGGCCGAGCGTACCGAGCAGTTCGTCAATGCCCTGAACGCACCGCCCAGCGCAGACCGTACAACCCCTCTCTTCTCCTATGCAGCACTCAACGAGCTCCATCGACAAGCACAGGAAGATTTCTTTGAGTCGGAGGACCCCGAGAAGTACTTCGCCGGGGTCGGTCCCTCGGACTGGTCCCGCGTCCTGCAACTGGGTTCTGAGCTACCGAATCGGTATATGACCAGAATCCAAGGCTTCATACGCACGGTTGAGGAGCGGGAAACGGAACGTAGAAAGAATGTGGTTTTTATAGCGAAACCCGAGACGTCACGAACCACAGCCAAGGCCACAACGAAGGGCAAAGCCAAGGTGAGATCCAAGGACGAACCTGAAGCGGACACCAAGGCAAAACCCAACAAGGAAAAGAAACGTAGATAATATCTTTGTTTGTTTCTATACTTCGTATTTACGACTTGTACCGACGTCTACACTTCATCTGCCATTGCCAATGCAAATTTAGGTTCATCTTTTCCGCTTGCCCTGCATCGAATATTCACTCGCATCGCAACTGATTTGACGAAACGCTTGACGCCCACGGCCATGCATCTGCCTGGCTGGCATGCATAGTAGGCACCTGGGCGTCAGCCACGATCCACTTCAATGGGGTGGAAGTGTCCAGAAATTTTCGCGCGCTTGGTCCGCAGTCTAGCGATGGGCCGCCCGCATGCGCGCACGGTGGGACAGGAACTGCACGCTCACCTGATCTACTTCACCGGAGTCCGCTTTTATTTCTCCGGCCTGTGCACGCTGCCGAATCAACATATCAATAGGAGGGAAAGACGGGCGAAATAAATGCCACATGCCGGGTGATACTCGACGTTGTAGGCGGCATCAGCAAATTGACAAGTTCTTTCCGGATGGCTTTTGGAGTCTTTCGCCCCTTTCAACTTTTCTCGTCCCTTTTTTTCCCTACTTTTTAGGTCGGACAATGTCTTATGAAGCTTTGGTCTCTTTTCCTGTTCACTTTTCCCCACGAATGGAAGTCCTTTTGGGTCTGGTGAGTTCCCGTGTTTGTATTAGCAACATGAGGAAAAAAACACCTTCAATAATTATTAGGTAGTAAATATCATACATTACCGGCAGAAGTACTCAGCAAAGTCGGACATAATCAGTGTTATGATTCAAAATTTGAGACACTTATCTTCGTATCCGATCTGGTCGGTTTCAGGACAGCTACTAGACCATCTCGATATGTTGGAAAGTCTATCCCAGCTTTGGGGCTGAGCTTCAACTTGTTCAACCTAGTGACGAAGAATTGACGAAGAATGACAAGTGTTTCGAACTCCGCCCATCACAATGCACGTGCGCTCCCTGTCAATCATGTTGGTGTCGTCAAGGCGACGAATCGGACCTCTTTCTTCCTTACCCCCACCGTCGCCCACCCCAAGCCCACCCGTTTGTGCACCACAGTGAACACAGCCTACCAAGAGCAACCCTCGCAACATTATTCTTCCGTCTTGACCTCCCTCCGAGTTGCCGGTCGTCTCAAGTGCCACGTCAGCATCACATCCCACATCCTCCAACGTCTCCGCCCTCCAAGCCCAGCTCACCTCTCCTGCTTTCCTCCACTTCCAATGCATCCAGAACAAGTATCAAATGGCTCTACCATTCTGGCTAATTCCGTCAAGTCTACGACGCTCTTTGCTACGCCGGCCTTCCAAGTTTTCAAGTTCTGATTTTAACTTCTCCAATCTCTCCGCCGTTTCACTCGGAAATCTTGAAGCATTATCAAGGTGCAACTTTGCAATACTTGTCAAGTTAGTCTGTGTCCCGCTGTCGACCCTCCTCCTGCCTTCAGCGCACCTTAACACCCCCGTCGCGTCGTTCACCTCGCTGTCGCTCCGACTTGCGCTCCCCCCGTTGTCCCGTGGTGGCGGCGTAGTGATGCTTCGCGTCCTCTTCCTTCGCCCCCGCCCCTGCCCGTGCCGCCTCCGCGACCTCCCCCATGACGCGCCCCACCTACCACACAAGCCCCAGCACGTCCCGTTCGTCCTCGGAGACATTCGTATCCGGCCAGCCGAGGTACTGCTGCTGCACGGTGCAGCGCGGCGGTGCGGCCGTGCGCCCTGTCAGCCCTCATGTAGCTTCGTTCCCATGCTTGCATATCAACAGCGCGATGGCGACCCTGGTCTCGACAAGGTGTGTGCATATATTCTTTCATTGCGGTCACCAGCTAATCGTGTTTTTTTTCTTTGCAAGTGCGGCGCGCCACAGCACCGTGACTCCCATTCTCTTCGCTCCTCGTCTATCCCTGTCGCTATTGTTATAGTACATGTATACATAGAGTCATACGCAACAATGACAAATGCTGTATTCCATTTATATGTGCGATTTACCTGGTTTCGTGCTGGAAAAGCTAAGCTTTTTACTCGCATTGGTATGTACTTATTACCAGCTTTTACGGCTTTCTCACTTTTTTAAGCAAGTATACCTAGCCTAAAAAAGAAGGTATCTTCTTTTCAGCTTTTCTCCCTTTCGTCACTTTCGTGCTCAAAAAAGGAGAAAAAGGAGAAAAAGCCCGACTTGTCAAGTTGCTGATGGGGTCTGATCAGAGGTAGATGTCGAATATCCGGTCTCCGGAGTAGTACCCTGCCGATAGAGGAAGTGAAGGGGCGCAAACGGGAACAGTAAATCACATATGTACTGGGATCAAGTTAGTCGCAGCTTAATTTTCTTGACAAGTCATACTGGGACTGTGTTTAGAAACCCGGGGCAGCTCAGTCTGGTGCATTGCTGGGTTGACGTCACTTGGTGCCCTGCCAGGACAAAGGAAAAAAAAAACCAATCAAGCAGCTCGGAACCGCACGGTAAAGATCAGTAGACGCACATGGAAATACCCGCCAGCGAGTTTCGTGAATAGTCAAAGGCGGTGTGCCCGCGGCTGTGTTGGCGGCCACGGTCGCTGGGACAATGAGGAGAGACGCGCTAGTGGAGAATGAGGGAAATGAGACAAGGATGAGAAATCCTCTACATTCACGATACCTTCGGACCGCTCGATAGAGATTATGGGAAGACACTGACAAAATAATGGGGAAGACCGATCGATGCACGCTGGGACGCCAGATGTGCTATTCTCAGTCGAATTGGGAGCTGGAGCGTGCGTTTTTTTGTCACTGTGCGTAGGCATCTTCGACTCTGTGGTTTGGAACACGTAAGACCTTAGAAGATGTCGAGCATGAGTAATTGCTGAACCTTTAGGCCCAGTGAAAAAGCCGTCTTGGGAAATCTTGGCATATCTTGGGAAATCTTGCCCTATCGAGAATTATCAGGATCCAAGATATCCCAACACCAGGCATCAGGATTTTGGCACTTTTCCAAGGGATATCTTGACTCATCGTGAATTTTATTTTAAAATCATTTTATATTCATTTTTTCTGCTACCGCATACCGTCCATACCGTACGCACCCGCGCTTCCCTCGGCCTCGCCACGGGCACGCTGCGACCCAACGGCCTCGCAAATAGCACCCAACGTCCCCTAGATCCAACATCGACGCGCTAGGGGTCATGGTGGCCACCGAAACCGGGGCACGCCGCGGCGCGTCCGTACCCATGCCCTACGTGCCCCGCGCTACCGCCTGCGCCGCCTGATTCGCGGTCCCTCCGCCCACCCACGCATTCGTCCGCCGTCCGCTCGCGCCCCAGCTGCTGCTGCGAGAACACATCGCTCCACGCGATTCCGCTGGCCCTTACTCACGAGACTTTGCCCCGCCCCTGCGAGCTTTCTTGTTGATGACGTCGAGTTCGAGCACGCGCGTGCCAGTGCTAGTCGACGACAACGAGTTTGAGCACGTATGCGCACGAACACTATGCCGCCGCCGCCACCTACCTGGCGAGCGGGCGGCGTCAGCTCTGTTCGGAGCATGGGTAATGCTGTAAATTGCGTAAGTCAAGACCTGCCAGTCCTCGGGACAGAAACCTACCACCCGAGATACGGCCACCTTTGTGAGAAACAGGTTAGAAACGCCCAAAGAAGGAGACGAATGAGCAAACCTTGCGGCACTAGACTGACGCCACTTCGAATCTACGATGATGTTGTGAATACACATCACACCATGTACGCCGAATATGGGATACTCACCGACGTTAGTACATATGGCAAATATCTATCCGCATTCGCCACGCTGTACACGTTGCTGGCCCACCCTCCAAGCCCGGCCGTGCTCGTGCCCGCGAGCGGCGGGCGCAGTGCACAAATTGTGCGACCGCCGGAGTAAACGCAGCGGGCGCCGCGATGGTTTCCTGGTGCGCGATGACGCGGCTGAGCGCGCTCGCAGTCCCGATGGCACCGCTGAGCACCGCGTTGTCGTGGTTCCCGATGCAGTAGACGCAGACCCGCGCGCGTCGGCACGGTACGGATATCCTATGCGTCGAGAAGGTCGGCGGTGGGACATTCGCCCGTTTCCATTCGCGCACCCCTTTGCTTGCACATGCTCACTGCGTTGCTGAGGAACAACCCCCATATGCCGGCGCCGAGCTCGCGCTACAGCGCATCGGCGTGCTTGGCCAGAGTCCATCAGTGCAATGATTTCGAACAATATACATGAACGACTTACCGTAGGTGCCAAATTTTGCAAAAGAATAAACTTGAAAGTAAGTAGATGGCACGGGCAGGAGAGGGAGAGACGAACTTTTCAGGGTGTGCTAGACCGTGGTGTCCAGAAGGCGCACAAATCCTGTAGTGCTTACATAAAAGGAAAACTGAGCGTACAAGCACTGCAGCTCAAGAAATACTCGCAGACAAGTGCGCTGGGGCCTAACAGCGATATGACGCGTGAATCTGCGTCAATTGGCGGTAGACGCGTATTCCAATGTCCTGCCGATGAATGTTTGATGTCCCGAGGATTGTTTATGAGAATTCCCAGTGAAATGCGGCTTCTGCTATCCACTCCACACTAAGAGCTCGACGGAAGTAGTCCCAGCAGTATATGAATCCCGGAGCGCGAGCTAATGTCCAGATTGAGAAGCATTTGCGGATGATTGATCTCAAAGATCTGCGTCGGATTTGGCTCAATAAGAAGCGATAAAGGAAGCAAGCCAGAGAGAGAGATGTGTATTATGATGTTAGGCAGTTTGGAGGCCGTCATGAGCGTATCGGGTCGAGAGCAGAGAGGATGCAGAGGACGGATGACGTGGCGAGCAGCAAGGTCCAGGTAAACAAGTCGACACAACGGACTTGGAAACGATGGTTTTTGATCCAATGTACTGGGTATCAACGGAGGCAAACACAAAAAAGAAATCGAAAAAGGAAAGAAAAAGAGAGAAAAGCGAAATTTCGAGGAAGGGTCTCGCAGTTCAAAAAAGGGGAATCTACAGGATTATTTTTGGATCTTGCTGCGAACCGCTACTACTACTTGCCCTCGAACGAGCATTTTTTCCCGCGATCCACTCCTCTGCGACCACTGAACCGCACCACATCCTGGGGGAGTGATGTATCGGAGCCTCAGATTACAGGTCTATAGACGATGTATTAAAAACTCTTACCAGAGTTCTCGCGATCCATAGCCTAAGAATCGTTCCCTTTTTGGATTGGGCAACGTCCAGGGCACTGTAAAGGCCGGGCTCACCGTTGATGGCGTCTTGGAGAGCGCAAAGCTCGCGATACATCGCCTTAGAGGCCCTTCCATTTTGAGTCCCCGTCTTCCGAGGGCTTGAGCTCACCATTGATGTCGACGTCGAGGATGTTGCCTTTGTTTGCTTGAATCATGTTTGGCGTCAAAGGTGTTTGGCAACGACTCCGATGTCCCGATTAAGCAAGTATCTAGTACAGGCGGCTCTACGGTACTGCGTCCTCACCACGCGCAGGCACAGACGAAGCCGGGTCCGGCCGTGGCGGCACTGGCTGCTCGTCCGCCGCTTCCTCTGAATCCTCGCCATCGCCATCCAGAAAATCGCTATCTTCCTCCACGACGCCGAGTGCCGTTCTTCCCATGCTGATGAAGTCCTCGACGTCTGTCCATTCTGTCTCGAAGCGGTTGGCGAGCTTGACCAAACGGGCAGACTGGCGACGGGCGTACGCGACATTGCCTTCCCCGTATGCCGAGTGGGTCGGGGCGTATGTGGTGAACGGGTCTAGCTCCTCCTCGTCTGTCGGCGCTTGAGGACGTAGCCCTGCTCTCTCGCGCCACCAGTCCGCACGCCACCGGAGGAACTGGAGAGTGCGTCGCATCTCCTCCTCCAGCAAGTCTAGCTGTTCTTGCTGGCGCAGGAAGCGTGCCCGGGTTTTTGCCCACTCCAATCGCAGCGCTGGGGACCATCAATGAGAAAAAAGCACCTTCACTTATTAGATGTGCGTACCTTCATTCAGACCGCCTTCTTCGTCCTCTACTCCCGGGTTTCGCCAGATCCACGACATCCTGGCTTTGGCTTCCGTCCCCGCGATCTCCGCCTTTCTCCGCGCCTCCGGCCCCTTCTGCAGCAGCAACTTCTTGCGCTCTGGGTCCTGGAACAGCGCGCGAGGCATCCCCCTCACATCCGCCTCCAACAGCGGCCGCAGCGTAACCTCCCAAGACCTGTCCTCCACCTGGCTCCCAAGCCCCACTAGCGCTCGTCGTGCTGCACGGTAGCGGTCCGCCGCGCGTCGAACTCGTTCCTCCACACCATCGATCTTCGTTTGACACCGGGTGTTCGCTTTGACCCCGCGAGCGAATCGATCCTTGTACTTGTACAGGTGCGTTCGTATCAGGAGCTGGTGACGCACGTCCTCCAGGGCCTCGTTCCCCTGTGCGACGCGCAGGCGAAACTCGTATTCGTAGAGCTCGAGGTCGCACTCAACGCGGTTCTTGATGTTGGACGGCATCCAGAGCGTCATGTGCTGCACCTGGATCCCCGGCTGCGCCTGCGTCGCTGCGATTCTCAGGCGAGCTCGGTCCTCCTCCGCACGCAAAAGGGCGACATGCGGGATGAAGGTCACCTGCGCATCCATCCAGGTGAGTAGCTTTCGCCGCAGCTTATTTGATCGCTCCGTCATGTTGGTGCGCTGCTCTGAGGTTGGATGCTTCCCCACCCGGCCGACGTCGAATGCCAGATTCCGCCTGATACCGCATGTGAGTCATTGCTGTCACACATTCAAGGGGCCGACTCACTGTAGTTCCTCCAGCTGGAGGCCCATCCCGATCATCTCCGTCGCATGCATGTCCTCCGAAATCTCCATGCCCTCAAGCAAATTCTCGTCCATCTCCCGCTCGACCTCCTGCGCCATCTCCATCCGAACGTCCAGTACTGTCTTGTGCTTCACCCTCGACGCGAACGGGTTCGGGTTCTTCGCATCCTCCTCCCAGGCCTCAACCTCCTTTCTCCACGCCTCCAACGTGTCTCCCGCACCCAAATTTCGAAGGGAATCCTCGAGCTCCTCCAACTCGACGCTACAAGTGATCAACTCTGGCACGCATTCCGTAACCTTCCTCAACGCCCATTTCCCTGTACGCAGCGTCAGTGTCATACCCATATCGTCGAGTCCGTGGGCCAATGATTTTCTTGTGATTCCAATCATTGAAAGCGTCGTTGATTGTATCCCTCCGCATTCCAGGTCCCATCTCAGCCGTGCTGGTCGCCAATGGATTCAGGCTAGACCACCCGCGCTCCGGTGCCTCCCCATCCGTCATCCCGACGTATCGCGTTAAGTGGAAGGAAAAAAGGACGTTGCACGCCTCGATGTGAGCAGGCAAGTGGAACTTCGGGATCAGGAAGACGTAGTACTTCTTCCCCAGGTGGAGCTGTATACTTTCGTCGAAAGTCTTCATGCGATGCCAGATGTTCTTGTGCCACTGGCACGCGATGTCGTACGAAACGTAGAGTTCAGATACCTCGCTACCGGCGAGCCCCATGAAGAAGATGTAGTCCATGTTGATATACCTGAAGAGTGTTGTGAGCAGGTTATATTGCATGGTACTTAAGGCCCTACCGCTCTCCCAGTTGCAAGTCGCCCACTGCGTTGGGCCGTTTCATGTTGTGGCGAGCGCAGTCGACCGTTGCGATCCCCGACGAAGCCGTGCCTCGTGATTCGCGATCCGGTTTGTCGACCGCGTCGTGAGCGACACATGTGCTCCGCTGCATTGACGATGGACAACCATCAATGGAAACAGGACGCATTAGAGCTCACCGCCTGTTTCTGGTTCCAGTTCTTTGCGAGGTAGTCGTAGTACGGTGCTATCTTCCCGTAGAAAGACCACCCGTCGCCTAGGGACGGATCTTTCTCCTCGCTCGAGATCTTCTTCCTCCGCATCCGGAAATTGGCATCCAGAGCGAGGAATAGGGCGTATAGATGTCTAAGCGGCGCCTGAATCAGTCTATGTCCATTATATCTGAGGCATAGACTCACCGTTTCTCTTTCGGCGCGTTCTTCCAGTCTGGCGGCAAATTCTTGCCGGGCTGTGGGCAAGCAGGGCAAAGAAGGGCGCACTCCCCCGCCCTCGTCCCGTCCACGCCAGTCGGGTCGTGGCCTCGTCCGGCGCGCTTCAGCATCTGAAGATGCCGCCACTCGCGCGTCATGCGCAGAAACTCGTCATACTGATCCTGCGCCCAGTGTCAGAACGCATCGCATCACGCAGGGACGTCCACACTCACCCGAACCGGCTCCGTACCCGAATTGTCCGTTTCACGCGCGAGGCTGTTGTAAAATTCAGAGCCGGAGCATTTGGATTCCAACGCCATTAAGTGATACCGCCGCAGCACCGAAAAAGTGCCCGCGGTTCGGGGATTCTTGCCAGTAGCCGGGTACCACCGAGCACGCATCAGCTGAATGTCGTGCGGCTGAGCGGTGGAGCAGTTGCAAAAGTCGAGACCAACTTCGTGGATGCCGTTTGAGGCGACCACGACAAAGTCATCGTCGACCTCTGTGCTGGGTAGCACGCATAGTCCCCGTCGTCCTTTTCCTCGCTTCCCGTGCCCAAGCTGTATGCGTAAGCCCAGTGTTTTCAAAGTCGTCCTCGCGAACATCCCCTCCTTCGGATCCCAGACCTGTCTATGATTAGCGTTCGCATACGGGAAGAGTTACGTTTCGGGTACCTCAATTTTATGCAACGGGGTGTCGACATGATGAGCCACTATGCACTTCTGGCAGTAGAGGTCGTCTGTGAAGCACTCCCGGCAACGGTAGATAGCGGCAGCAACCCCGCAGAGGATGCACTCATCGTACTCCCCGTACTCTCCACGCCCCTCCAGAAGTATGAGCTCATCGAGGTACGCTTGGGGTTTCTTCTTGCTGACCCACATTCCTATAGCGTTGTCCTACATCCAGCTAGGCATTAGCAACATCAGCGACGGGTGAAAAAGAGCACGCACCGATGCGCGAAGCGCTCGGGGCTCCTTGCGAATGGGCCCACGCTCCTCAGGATCCCGACCCTCGCCCGCTACATCATACACCGGTCCGTCCTCCTCTCCTTCAAATTGCGCATCCCCAGCCACCCACCCTTCGAAGCGATCGATTCCAGAGGGCGAGAAATCGGGGAGGAGCCTAGGTGCAGATTTGCGCTGCTTGCTCGGAGACGCACGCGTTTCTACCAAGGCAAATTTGTGGTGCATGTGGCCGTCAGCGCCACGGTGGACATGCTGCTCCTGGAGGTATTCGACGCGGTGGGGACGTTCGACCACGTTGTCGTCGCTCTCGCTGTCGCTGTTTGGCACTATCGTGAGCGCTGCGCCTCTCTTCTTGGGCGGCATGGCAGAAAGGAAGCGACTACGCGTATCAGCACATGGAATATTAGATCGTGATATATCATACCTTCGCGATATATCGCCCATCCCTATCTTCGTCGTCAACCATGAGCAAACCCGAGCCCTCTCTCACTTGTCCTATCCTGGCACTCGATGGAACCTTCCGCTTGAAAAAAAAAACCGGTACGGATCTGCAAAAGGGAGAATCCATGGTCAATGTCGACTTCCTATTCCTAAAGCAAAAGTGAGAGACCAGCCATCATTATCGAAAGAAATACCCACTGACTTCCTCTCTCTCTTTCTCTCCTAGATACTTTTTGTCGTCTGATATCTGTGTGTCGTACGATATAAGTTGCCAGCTCCATTGCTCCGGTCACCTCACATTTTCGGAGATGGACACCACTCAAGAGCAGGGAGAATACAAGGAGGGCAAGGAGGGCACGGTCGTCACGAAGGATAGTGTACTGTGTAAATTGTAAGAGACGAATGCCTCATCCACGTCGCGGCGCCGCCGTCGCGACGTGGATGAGGCGAAATCTTGGCGAAATCAAAATGATGGGGAAATTGATGGCAACTCCAAATTGGGACAACTCACATGAGCACGCCTCTTTCACTTGGCGCCGACGCCGACAACGATTTCATTTGCACGCCCCACCGAACCCATCCGAGCGAGCCGCATGTCAAGTCAATCTGACGACTGTTGGTACCATATCCCTCCCAATCTATTCACGCAAGACAGGTACTATCGCATCAACTCTTCACAGTACACCGGTCTTGACACCTTTTAAATAGATACTTGGCGTTCGACTGCAGTGAGGACTTTTGCTGCACCCTTTCACCCATCAAGCCGTGCTACGTGGCGCGCACTCTCCGTACTTGTACCAAGTACCTGGCCTCGTTGGCCGACTTCCGCACCTTTTTATGAAGGATACCAACGGCGGCGTCAGACAAATCCGGCCCATCTGGTTCTTGGTAGATGAAGACGCTACTACAGAAGTGTAAGCCTCTCACCTTCCATTGCCTCGATACTCTGGACACTTACACTCTCAGTGGCGAGGCCATGAGGCTGTACCATGCACGCCCCCCTTCAGATGAGGCGCCAACCGTCTTGACCTTCCCAACGAAAGCGGCGGCCGATGCCTACCGTCACCAATTTCGACGCGAGCGTGAGGAGATGGGGTGAAATGCATGGATGAGTCGTTTTATTATGGGGTCGCGTCGTTGTCGGTATTCACTGTGTCTCAATCTACATGAATCGACGTGTTTTTCATTGTGTTTTTATTTCTTTCGTGGTTCTGAGTACGCGACTCGCCCAGAATCCAGATACAGATAGGCGGGTGATCTCAAAACGGCAATCCACCCACCTCTCTTCTCGCCATCATGGACCCTTCGTATCGTGTAAGTGTGCCGCTTCTTTCTCATACCCCAAATCCGTATACTTACAGCTCGCAGGATCTCACACTCCAGGCCATTCGTGACCTGGAATTCGATTATCACAACACCCAAGACCACCAACGCGGCAAGGAATGTGCGACATGCGCGCACAAGAACCCGACCTTCCGCTGCCTTCATTGCTTCGCTGCGGAATGGCTATGCAAGGAGTGCATGGTGGAGCAACATATCAAGACTCCCTTGCATCGTATTGAGGTGAGGACAACGATTTATGTTTTTTGTCGTACTAATCTGCCTCAAGATGTGGACTTCCTCCGGCCTTGTCGGGGTTACATTGAAGGCAGCAGGCCTGCGAATCCAGCTAGGCCATAAGCTGTACGATTTCTGCCCCACCCCCGTTGCTGACAACGACTTCGTGATAATGGACGCCTCCGGACCTCATGAAGTGTCCCTCAATTATTGCGGTTGCGCCGAGGCGCCCTCCCGCGGCCGACAACTCCGCAACGCTCGTTTCTATCCCTCTCAGGAGAAGATCCCGTGCACCGCTGTGGCCTACACCCTCGCGGAATTGATGGATCCCGGCGTTGCGCCTATCTCCATGCGTCCTCGCCCTCGTGCGCGGGCCGCACAGCAGTAGCCCCGAATTTTGTGATGAATGATATCAATTCTTTGAGTCCAACACATGATTAAGAAGATGAAAACACACGAGGTCCTAGAAAGAACCCTTGTACAGTAAGTGTTTCGCATCACGAGCCAATTTACGACCAGATCCATTCTACTAACTAGATCTCCTATTTTCCAAGAATATAATGATGCGCACCCACCCCGCCTTCCGTCATCAACTGACTACTTCTTGGCGCGGACCCCGCCCTTACTCCCGCTCCCCCGCAACTTCATCAACTGCGTGACGCGCGCCCGCCGGGCTCTTTTCAACTCGCGTTGCTTCCAGGCCTCCATTCCTGGGATGTGTCCAGGCGGTCTGGTGCTGACGGCGATGATGGGGCGACTAATGATAACCCCCGGCCTACAAGCCGCACGCAGCGCCAAAAGCCGGTCCACGCGCTTCTTGCGTGCCTCCGCGCGCTGTCTGACGCGCTCCCGCACCGCCCCGCCGGCCACATAGCCCGGAGGCCTTACTTTGGTCGGAAGTGGCATGTATCGGTCCAGCCAACGCTGCAAGACGGGATCTGGCTGCGCACCGTTCAGGGCGAGCGCTTCTGCTCCAGATGAGTCCACATTGAAATCGCTCGGGTTATACAACTCACTGCGCTTGAACGCCTTGTCCTCCGCAGGGGTCAATGCCGCCAATTTCTCTGCAACGGGGGCGGGCACGGAGGGCGACATGCTAGGTAGATAGAATCAAGGTGTGTTATATTTAATTTCTCGAACATCTGCGCGTTGTTAAACACATCCACAGATCTCATCTCATCAATCGTAGCCTCACATCGTCAATCGTGTATCTATGATTTCGGCCACGGCGGCCTTCCATGCAAGCTGCTGATTATGTCTGCGTTGCAGATACGAAATCCTACCTCCACCCGCCGCCGCCCCGACCCCAGCTCCCTGCGCCCTCTCCAAGTGCACACTCAGCGGAGGTTGTCTCGGCTGCTCTACAGATGCATGGGTGTAAGTATTTCCTACTGCTCGAAATCAAACACACCTGACTGATCCGAATCAGTACGCGTTCGTTTGAATGCCATGTGCTCTCTTTTTTGTTGCCCCTCCCAGTCCAAGTCGTCGTCCCGGGGTCGCTTGCGTCCCGACGCAGCGGCGAGCTCGACGGGGGGAGGGTGGTGCCATGGCCGTTTTGTGGCGTCCCTGTCCGCATTATCAGACCGGCGTTTTCGTTCGAGGTGGGTAGACATGAGCAAGTGCAATTTTAATCAAATGTATACAATCAACATCTATTTATTTTGGTGGTGGACAGACCACGCGACGTGCATCCGCAACATAGAGCGTCGCGCTCGCATTGCCCTTCGCGTCCAATTTTGCCAAGCAAATTGCGTCGCTGCAGCCTGTAAGCCCTCGTTTGGCCAGACAAAAAAAAAGGGACTCACTCTTCAACAACATAGACGAAGCCCACGGGAGGTTGCGGCAGCACCTCCGTTTCTTTCAACTCATCACCTCCCGCAGTCTCCAAAACCTCGATAATGCGACGCCGCTCCACCAACAGCAGCCGGAAGTCTTGAGCTGCTTTCCCCTTCAAGAGTGACAGACGACGCTTAAGTTCCGGCCCCTTCACCGGATCCTCGCACATACGGTTGAGGCGGTCTTGATCGATGCTAGTAAGCCCATTGCTCCCGTAGAAACAAAGCAGACTCACCGATGCGTGCCCGCCACAGCGCCTGGTTAGCATTCATCTTGAAGTTCAGGAGATGGACGGGGCGTTCAGGTAACTGATCAAGACTCAAGTATGATGTTATTCGCATCCCAAACTCTATTGATATTTCGATTGTCCCAACCCCATGTGTAAGTAAGATCTGCTACTTCTCGCCAAACACCTTTTGCCTATCAATCGCGATTTCGTCTAATTTGGAAAATAAATCAAGTGCTGATTGCCACCGAGAGCCCGGGACCCCGTCGTACGCCTCCCGCAGCACCTTCCCGCCCGTCTGGGCTAAGAGCGCCTTGGCCGACTTGAACCCGTACTTAACCCAGCGGAAAAGTCCGCCTGCGCAGTACTGGGTCATCGAGTAGCGCGTCTCGCCAGCTGCGAGAGGGGTGTTGCCATGGTCGACGGATCCCGAAAGGATGAAACCAGACGCGCCTGATGGAAACTCGACCATCACTTTAAATTGTTTGATGTATAGGAGGGCAGACTCCTCGGCATTGAACTGACCACCTGCGGTGATGCCGCACCAGCCGCTTGGGAGGTTGTTGTAGTCAGTGTGCATGAAGCTGATGCTGTCGGGACTACAGTTGAAAGTCGCGGCGGGGAAGATAGAATTTTCGAAGTTGTGTTCGAGGCCCGGATACTTCTCGAAAAGCTGTTTCAGAGATTCCGCATAATCTTCATACACCTTGGGCGCCCAGTATGCGAAAGCACCTGATTATTATGAAGGTGTACGCTCAACTGATTTGCTTGGCACTTACTTGACTGAAACCCCGCGATGCGTTTAACATGTTTGTTCTTCAGGAGCCGCGCAATTAAACGACGCTTCCCCTTTGAATTCACTAGATTTCCTGGCATCTAAAAAGTGTAACGGTATTCATTGGGATATCTATTCAACGTATACTGGAAAATATTAAACCTTTTGCCCGCCGCCGAAAGAAACACCGGTGGTAAGGGAGAGGAAAGCGCCACGACGATGATCGCGGTCCTTGGCAGTCAGAGCCCCCGTCTCGAGACCCTTCCGCGACGCCCGGTCCATTGCACGGCAGGCGCCTTGGATAACCTCGGTGTCCCACTTCCGGTCGTCTGGTTTTCCTACGAACACTGCGACGATGCGGCCATCGCGGTCTACAATGACCATAGGGTGCCTGTGGTACATCAGAACGACACTCGTTTTCCGGGAAAGTATGAGACATACTTGCCATCCCACTTGATGCGGCGATACCCCAAAGCTTTGAGCTCCTCCACCGTCCACAGCTTGCGAACGCGCCTTCCCTTAACCCCCTTTCCCTTCTTCTTCGCGCAGCGCAAGCCTATCCAGCCGGTCTTCGAGTGAGCCAGACGGCTGGCGGAGAGACTGACGCGCTCGGGTGCCAATGTGCGGTAGGATTGGTCAAAGCGGGTGTCCAGTCCTTTGTCGTACGGTGTTCGTGGCGCTTGGTCCCGCCTCTTGCGTTCGCGATGGGCTGCGTGCGGCGTCGCGCCACCTGTTGTGCTCGACATCCCCGCCTGGCAAAAGGATCGGCATCGGCATCTCTGCGTCCTCGTCCACGGTGTCAGAGGGGGGCAAGGGCGAAGCGGCGACCAACGTAGAGGGAGAGGGTTGTGGCGTGCTGGGGCGGGAGGAAGGCCGGCGAAGAAGACGCGTCCGAGGTGGGAGAGGGTGGGCGCGACGCAACCTCTAAGTCGTCCTCCCACTCCTCGTCCTCCACTCGTCTACCTCGCTGTTCTCTTCCTCCTGGCGATCTGCACGGCGGTCAGCGGCAGCGAGGGCGGCCTCCAAGTAGGGACCCAGGGAAATCCCCGTTTCTATGACGGTGGGGGGGCCTGGGTGGTACTCGAACCCATTGAGGGTGTAGGGCGAGAACTCGGCTCCAGAGCGTGTGGTCCGAGGCATAGATCCTAAGAAGCGTGAGTAGTGTGCTAATGACGAAGAGGACGCGGTGCATATGGCGCGCGTCGAGGAGATGCCCTCACAGTGCCACCATAGATCCAGCGGTATGAATCAGCGCACGGCTCTGTGGGGACATCTCCTCGACGCAGTTTTTTGAAACGAGGGGTGGAGAGGAAAAGTCGTACCAAAATTTGCTCGAGTGGCGTGGACGTTCTGTGGACAAAGAAAAGCCGAAGTCGTGGCATCACTGTTACTTTTATAGTGACGAGAGATCGACGGGAGAAGGAGGGAAGGAGGCAAGGCGGCTTTGATGGCTGTGATATCACCGAGTAACACGGTCACGAAAGTGGTGAGGAACGAGAAAGTCGGCAAACCTGCGTCTAAAAGGCGACCTGAAATAAAATGTGAGTCGACAGAATAGATAAAGAGTCAGGACCAAGGGGAGACGCACCTTTCAGAAAAAAATAGTAAAATAAAAGGGGGCCGTAACGAGCCAGATTGCTCATTGCATTTAGCGCATCGTACAGCTTGACGTCGGAATGGTTCCTAAATGCAATAAAGCACAAGACCTGAGGTTTTGAGGGAAAGAATCAAACCTGTGAAAGGCGCATTGAACCGGCGGTTCTGGCGGAATCAAAAATATCGCATATAAACACCGGTCTGCACAACTCCCAAAACTTTGGAAGGAGGTTGAGAACCTACCTCAAGCTAAACCAATAAAACCGCCCCGCGAAGTCAAACGGTTTACTGGACAGGAGGTGGCGGAAATGCTTGACGAAGGTGAATGACGAAAGGGGAAAGTCACGCTAGTAACGCGTGTTACACTCGTCATAACGGGGCCGGAAACACAAAACTTTTATCCTATGTCTTCCTCTACTTACTTTCTGCTGTTTCCTAGACTCTAAATAATCTCAAGACCAGTAACCTGGGTCTTTCTCAAAGAATTCCGCGCAAATGAGGTGGATTCTGGCTAGATGTGCGAGCTGGGCTTGAGAGTGGGCTTATTCCACATAAACAAGCTACTACAATCTTTCCTCTTGCCATCACGCATGCCTTCGGATTCGCCTGAAATTGAAGACGTGAGTGGAGACTTGGATGGCCACGATTCCATGTAAGCGGTCCATTGTCCATTCATGCATCGACACATTCAGACAAGCAGATACAGATACTTGACGACGAAGGAGAGGCGCAAGCAGCGTCGGCGCGAGGCGAGTCGTCGTCACTACGCGAGGTTTGTTCCACTCGATCTCTTTGACTTCAATTGTACACCTCAACCCCCAGTAACTCCGAAATCCGAGAGCGCAAACGGCTCCAGATGCAAGAGAGGCGGTCAGTGTTTTGATCTCAGCGTTTCATCGGGAGATACTGACGGGGACCAAGCAGTGCTCAAGCCAAAGCGAAGAAACGTCGATGGGACCCCCCGAAGAAACCCAAAGCAATTGTGAGGTACATTCACCGTTATTTCTTCATTACAATGCCTGGTAAGCACTTATGCTAGGGACGACCCAACTACGTGTACATTTCCGTCCGACGACGAGAATCTGCTAGCTTCAGAGGATGAGCAGGAAACTCAACCTCTCACCTATGAGTAAGGGCGCTCTGTCTCTCATTTCAAGTCTACTCTTCACTCAATAAGTAACACAGTGAAATGGCGGCCATGTTTGAAGCGGATATGCGCAATTCGGAAGGCGCATCAGCGTCGCTGGACAACGATCTGTCAGACTCTGCAGACGAGCAGATGGAAAAACAAGGTGCGTTGTTGTACAACTGCCCATGGGTGGGTTTCAACGCTACAACTATTGAAACGTAGTGTCTACTGTGATTCAAGACGTGCGGGACGCGCGGGAGATGTCGATGCAGGACCTCATTGACGAGCCGACGCGGGCGCAGGACGAAACGACGGCGGCCGAAATGTTGGTGAGTATGGCCTCAGCCATCAAGGTTCATTCGGGATCAGCACGGGGTGGTGGAAATACCGACGCGACTGTGTGTGAGGGCGGCGGGAGTGGTGCTGAGATGGCGATATCTCGGTGGGTCGATCGAGATCTGGTTCTTGCGTCTAATTTTTCGTGATCAACAGGGAGCCATCAAAGAAGTCCCAGGCCGGCCCTGCTATCGTTGTTTCTATCGAGACGACCGCCACTGCAGAATACGCCAAGTAGGTCATTTGCAGAGGGCGAGGATCATATCTGAATCACTGATATCTCGTGCTAGATTGCCCGCACCTCATGGCCGAGTTTTTCGGGGATATCGCTATATCCCCAGCGGCCCTGCGCCAGCACATCCACCGAGGCAGAGCGACGCGTCGAGGCCTAACTCTTCCGGCATCTGTGGCAACTGCAAGAACCCCGAGAAGTGCGAGAAGGATGGCAATGATGGCAAAGGGCTTTGCGAGCGATGCATGGATTGCACAGTATGGGGGTATCTGTGTTGGGATCATTTTAACGGGTTGAAGGAGTGGGAGGAACCTTGGCTGTGGTAACTCGAGTATCCGCATTCATATTCCCAATAATCTCTTGATTTATTTTTTTATCTTACCCTTATTCTACTATAAACTTCGACTACGAGGAGCGTTGCACAAAGACAATCATTCCAGTATATACGATACATATGCTTAATACAATGTATGTATGGATATGCCGCACAACTGCTCCAATAAACTATACTACAAAGCCAGAAAGGGAAAAGGTGAGCGGCGTAAGTCAAAAAGAAAGATCGTCACACCTTAGCGGCGGGCAGCGTTGGAAGCAGTGGTGGCGAGGACTTCATCCTCGGGCGCCCACTTGTGGACCTCCTGGCTGGCGTACTTGGTGCGGTAGTAGGCAAGGGCCTCGATACGATTCCCCTTCTTGAGTCGCTTGCCCATGGGAACACCGTTGACCTGGTAGTCCGATTCCGCGCTGGGAAGAGATAGTCAGTGAGGTAAAACAGGCCATGCATGAAAGGACAGGACTTACACACTGGTGTATAGACCAGGCTCCCGGCCAGCCGTGACGACGTGGTACGCGACATCGTCGCCGGATCCAGGAGGGTGGGCAGCGTCCAGCTGATCAGGAGTGCGCGCGACAAGCTCAATCCAGGTGGGTGCGGCAGCTGAAGGTAGGACCAATGAGCAAAAAAAGGGAGGGAGATCAGACAGACTGCGAACGTACGGACAATGGTAGCAACATTGGCCTTCACTGCAGCGTTGAAGACGGTGGGCAGGCGCGCTGGGAAGAAATTGAGACGACCGCACGTAGATCGGATAAAAGACATACTTTGAAGGTCAACGCAATGCTTGGCCAACGCCAGCGACATTTGCGCGAGGCCCGCAACCGTCGCAAGCAGCGCCTCCAACTCCTTCTCGGGGTTGGAGGCGCTGCTTGCGACTGCGGGGGTGGATTGTTCAGTCATGGTAGGGAGGAAGTGAAGAAGCGACCAGATTTATAAGATAGCATTCTGGCAGGTGGTGCATGTGCTTACTTGATGGAAGACGGCGCAGCGAGGGCGTTTTGTTGGACCGAGTTGGGAATCCCGATTTGGCGATGCTAGATCGAAGATTGGGTCTTCGGGGAAATGTAGATTTAAAATGAGATTTTTTGGCACGAAACAACACACCCACCAAATATGGGACCACGATTATGGACCACCGCCGAGCAGGAAAACTGGTTGGGCATGCGCATACAACACTACGTGCAAGCTGTGAGAGATAACCAGGTCTCCGAATTCTGGATCTCACTGGAGGAAGAGTGGACGAGCGTTTGGCCAACGGGGGAGTCCAACGTGCTCGAGAGTAATATTGATGGTATTGAAACACTGAGAAAGGTGAGTGCGCTGGAATAATAAATGACAGGTGTGGCTTATGCATTTGCAAATTTGTGACAGAGACTTCGAGGGTGGTACCGACGGAATGGGCGGCGAGGAATTCTGTGATAAACACAAGCTCGCAGCGGGGTGGATACTTTGGGCAAGATAAACGGGAAAATAAAATGATCTGGATAAAATAATATATAAATCCGACGGTTTGATCAACAATGTTGCGAAGATCTGGCACATGAAAAACATAGTCCCTGACCTTCCCCCGAACCACCTACTTATTTGTGCGTCTTCACGATAATGGCTCCTAAGCCCTGGAGCAACACCGAACAGCTGGCTTGGCTTAAAGCGCGCGTTGGCAAATACATCAAGAGCAAGTCCGAGGGAGACCAAATCAGCTTCTTCACGCAGATCGACGCAGAGTGGCTAAAAAAATGGCCAGAGGAAGCGGTTTTGGGCTTACCTGCGGATGATTCGGACACCAGCCTCACGCCTCAACAATCCGCAGTGTTGGGCCAGGCGCTCGAGAAAAGGAAACAGGTGAGCAAACACGCTGTGACGCGTCAAAACGGGCGAATAAATAACTTACCCTTTCAACTCCCCAGCAACTGCGCACCTGGTTCCGGAATCACGTCTCGACGTCGCGAAAATCAGGTGCAACCGCGGCGAAGAAAGACGACACGGCTTCAATTTCCGCGGCACTGTGGAAAGACAAACGGCGCCATCGCGACCCCCAGCTCGTCGAGTTGTACCAAAAGCTGTATCCCGAGCGCGTCACGGCGGGCTTGAAGGACGCGAATTTCGAGGCGATACACAAAAGCGATGTTGATTGGGTCGGTATGGAGGGCGAAGAGCCAGCGCCCGCGTTGAAGGCTACAATCAAGCAACAGGCGTCAGCGAGGATGTCGGCGAGGAGGGCTGTGAGTCAAAAGTTGTTTGACGCCGAGACGGACGACGTGAAGACGAAGGTGAAGTTGGAGCTGGAGAGAGTCAAGAAAGCAAAGTTGGAGAATAAGACCGAGGATGTCGAGTTAACGCCAGAGTTGGCCCAGCTGTAAGTCGTTTCGTTGCAGTTGCAGAAGTGTCGCGCTGATTATTTTTGTTAGGTCGATCGACCAGTTGGAAGGGATAATTGATCGGCTGCACAGTCTGATCATGGAGAAGACAGGTTGGGTCGGCTTCACAATGCTCTGTGGCCCGACGCCGCGAGCGGGAGGTGCACTTGGAGTCGTGGTGTACGTTACTCCAAAGTTGTGTTGGGCTGTGTTGACTGATCACGGGCGTCCATAGATATTCTTGCGGAAGGTCACCAAACGGCAACACTTTCAAAGACTCGCATCCCGACTGGAACGAGGGCGTAAGCTCCATTTTTGTGGAGTTTCTGAGGCGACGTTTCCGTGAGTGTCATCTATTAATTGAATTCGAAATTTAAAACTAATATCTTTCTTATGTGACAGCGCGAGCCCTTCGCGATGCCATGGCTCTGCCCGACCCAGTCGACTCCGTCAAGACGGATGGTGAAGACGACCAGGCCGATGTTGAAGAGCCGCCTGCAAAGCCAAAGCCCAAGAAGCAGAAAGATAACCCGGAATTCAAGGCGCCCAAAAGATCAAAGGGAACGACAGCGGTGGCAAGTACTGTTGCGGCTGCAGCGGCTACCACATCTTCATCTGCGACTCCAATCTCCTCTCCGGCGCCGCCCTCGCTCTCGCTGCCTCTCCATTCCTCTACGGTGATCGATTTGCACCAGACTATGGATTCTGAATCGACGTACGACATATCCCAGACTGCCGTAGATTCGACATACAACCTCTCCCAGACCGCCGTGGATTCGACGTACGGCCTCTCCCAGATCACCACAGACTCTATGGACAACACCTCCCAGACTACCGCGAATACGACATACGATCTCTCCTTCTGGGCAAAGCACCCGGGCTATGACTCAGGAGCGCCGGTCTTCAGTTACACCGAAGGACGGGGCTTCGACTCCGGGGTAAACGACTTGCAGCCCACGGAAGGGCAGGGTATGGACTTGGCCGGCTGGTCGGCTGAAGAAAACTTGAATTTCGATGATTTCGATCAGTTCTTGGCAACCACGCCGGAATTATTTGCGCCTCAGCCACCAGCGTTCTTTGCCGCGCCTGATTTGAGCAGCGTGCACGCAGAGAATCGGGAGATCGGAGGTGAGTAACCTTCTAGATTGTGTTTGGAGTGGAGACTCATTTCATTTACCAGCTCTGCCTTCCGGAGAACGAGCCCTGACTGCTACGCCGCGATCCCCAGCTCCGACCCCGCCAACACGTCCCTCGCTACCCGCAACTCCTGTGGGGCAGGCCACGGAGGTTAACCGTACCCTGCCCAAGCCCCCGATGGCGACGTTGTCAACGGAGGCTGCGGCTCCAACGGCGGTGCGCCACCCGACTCCCCCGAATATGTCGCCGCCTTCGACAGTGGCGAGCCGCCCTTCGCCCCCGAATACGTCCCCGCTGCCTCCGCGCATTGCAAGAACGTCGTGGGCGGCCGTCTCTGCTGGGAGGGGGGATGTGGTCGCCATTGCGGCCTCGAGTGCAGCATTGGAGGCCGCGATGGAGACACGCAGAAAGTTGCAGGAGGACGAGGAGAGCAGTAGCGAGGAGGAGGAGCCGCTGGCGGGCCCTCAGTACCCCATCTCCAGACCGATGGCGAACCCACCTAAGCCGTATCCCACCGCGAGAGTGGGGGGATTTGGCGGTGAGCAGGGTGGTCGCGGGCGCGGGCAAGGGCGAGGGCGAGGGCGTGGGCGCGGGAAAGGGAAAGGGCGAGGCGGTAGGGGAGGAGGGGGAGGAGGAGGAGGAGGAAAGCAAGGGGTGGAGGGTGAAACACCAGGAGCGGATGATGATGAAGGTGGAGAAGGGGATGGTCCAGAATCCAGTGGTCGTGGACGCGGAACGAGGAAGGCAGCGGGAGGGCGGGGTGTCGAGGACGAAGCGGGGGAGACAGAGGAGGAAGAAGGTGGAGAGGTGAATGGTGGGGAAGTCGGCGTTCGTGGACGTGCGCGAAGAGCTCCGCTGGCGTTCCTTCAAACGTATGGCGACAACGGGGAGGTTATACCGCTGCCGCTGGACACGCCGGATCCAGCAGTGAACACCCCTCGCTGGAAGGAAATCCGGGCGATGGAGAGGGAACGGGATCGGAAGGCGAATGCCGCCCCCAAGGCCGACCTCCTTCGCAATCCGGCGGGGGGCTCCGACCTCGTCGTACTGCCCCGCCTACCCGGGGCTCCAATGCCGCCTGTTCCCCAACTCGGTCGTCCAGGGAGAGAGGCGTGCGCCGAAGAATCCGAACGAGACGGATGAAGCATTGCTGCAGCGACTGGAGAAGTCGAAGGAGATGTTGAAGGAGAAGTCGAAGGGGCAAGCAAAACGGAAGGGGCAGGAGGATGTTAAATGCATGCAAATGTGTTTAATCATGTATATATAGTCCAAAGCTTGTGGCCAGATTATCTGGTCACAATGGCCTTTTGGCACAGTTGGTTCTGTGCTAGCTTTGGGCACGGGATTTAACAGAGGAGAATGAAGGCCCCCCACAGAAAAGGTGTGTCAGTTTGCGAGCCAGGAGTTGACATGGGCTGACAATGCATCACACAGGGCGAGGACGTGCTAGGAAATGAATGGGGTGAAGAAAGGCGTAGATAGACGCACGATGAAAGGCGTAAGATGATATCCCTCAAGTAGCTTCCGTTTTTGTTTTATTGTTTGAAAAAATGCTTCGCAGAATTGGAATCGACTTGGTACATTGACTTATCAATTTCGCGACACTACCGAAAAATATTGGGATTGTCCAGAATAAAAAGCAATTAAAGATTCTCAAGGTCCCAAGCCGGGTTCGAACCAGCAACCACCAACAGACATTGTTAGAAGGCATAGTACCAACTACACTATCATGACCACATAGGCCATTTCCTAGTTGGAGGACTACATTGTCTCAATTTTTCCTCTTACAGTCACCTAAGCAAATGCAAAATGTCGATTTTGTGTGCCAGAAACAAAGTAAGTACAGATATCTACCGGGGAAGGTACAAGAGGGGTAGGTGTAGGTAGTAAGTAAAAGGTAGGAACGATACGGATACAAGGAGCCTGAATAGGGGTAGGGCAAGCACGGGGGGGATGCCAAAACAGGCGTGGAGAGGGAACGGCGGCGACGCTGGGGCTAAGGTGCGAGAAGGAGATGGGAGTGAGCAATACACAGTCCATGAGACAACTGCATGGGCGGGTAGGTCGGGCGCAGTGCCTGGGCGAGTGCAGGTAAGGGGGCGGGGCCGAAACTGACGTAGGCACGGAACGGCGGAGTGACGAGAGCTGATACTTGCGGTGGGTATGCGGGTGAAATGCCCCTCGGCTCCCGGAGACTCGCGTAGCGGCTGGGAACGGTACAGGGCGCGGGCGAGCGCGGGGAAGCACGGGGGCCGCAAACGAGCCGTGGCGAGCGAAAGGGGGCGCGCAGTGGGGAAGGTGATATACCATCTATATTGGTAGGTGTATCCCATCGTTCCGCGGCACTGGAAAGGAGCTGGAGGAGCGGGGCCGAGCGCTGGAAACCAAACGGCGGGGGGAGGCCAAAACGAGCGCGGAGAGGGAAGGGCGGCGAGGCAGGGGCTGAGGCTCGAGGAGGAGAAGGGGTTATGGATACGCTATGCTCTGAGATGTTCGCAAAGGCGGGTAGGGTGGGTGCAGTGCCCGGGCGAGTGCAGGTAAGCGGGCAAGGTCGAAACCGACGTGGACACGGAGCTGCGGAGCGAGGAGGGCTGAGACCTGCGGTGGGGATGCGGGTGAGATGCCCCTCGGCTCCCAGAGGCTCGTGAAGCGGCTGGGAGCGGTATAGGGACGCGGGCGAGCGCGGGGAAGCGCGGGGGTGCAAACGAACCGTGGCGAGTGAAAGGGAGCACGCAGTGGGGAAGATGATACGCTATCCTCATTGGTAGGTTTATTACATCCTCCCGCGGCGCTGCGAAGGAGCTGGAGGAGCGGGCCCGGGCGCTGGAAGCCGAACGGCGGGGGGAGGCCAAAACGGACGCGGAGAAGGAACGGAAACGCGGCTGAGGCTGAGGTTAGAGGAGGAGAATATCGGGGGGACAAACAACACGATGAGATGCTCACAAGGAGGTGGGGGCAGGCGCAGCGCTACGGCGAGCCCAGGGGCGCAGAATATTTGGACCAAGCCAGGTGCGGAGAGGGGGGGGAAGAGAGGGTGGTATGGATGACTGTGGCAGATTAGGGTGGTCTAGAGTATATCTGAGCGGTTGTAGTGACGGAGAGGGGAAACAACGGCCAAAGGAGCGAGGGCAAGTGAGAGGCGAGTGCCGCACTAACAAGAACAAACAACACGATGCACGCCAATTACCCCCGATTTAGAAGGCTCGTTCCTGCTCTTGCGAATGCTATATGGGCTCAGGGAGCACGGTGCGCACCAACATGCATGGTAATAACATTCTTTGACGTTTCCGCATCCCGGGGAGCCATAGCACAAAAGTACCGAAAAAGGTAGTAGGCGGGAGCACCGCCACCCGAGGGCGCCCCGAGCTTCAAATGTCGGGATAGCGCCGCCGCCCGATTTCCAACCGAGTGCGCGGCAGGCCTTCCTGGAAAGGTATTTACTCTAACGCAATGCATCGCGAAAACTCTGATGAGAGCTTTTGATACATCGCATCACTCATTCCCATCTGAACCTCGCGATGGATCATTTCCCCAGATACGCCTGTGAACCGGCCACATTTGGCACACGGTACCTTGCACTCGACTGCACAGTTCAAGATATCACTGTTTCCAGAACACGACGTCTGATGGCAGCGCCGGCACGAGCGAACTTTGGTATTTTTGCGCTGGTCTTTTGGTACAGTTCTACGGCGTTTCGAGTTCTTGCTGGATGGAGGCATGAAAATCAGAATTATCTTTCGTGAAATCAGCCACCTACATATTAGCGGAGTCTGCCAAATCAAGAACATTGTCTGGCACGATAATCTCGTCACTTGAAAGCCTAAGGTCAGATCTTTGTTGTATAGAGTTAGGACGGAACAAACGGAACACCCGAAGCAAAGTTTTGATATATCCAGTGAGACCCCCCAGGTTTATCGGAAGCCGCCGTGTCCGATGCTTGAGGATCTGAGAGGTGAATTGGCACAGTGCTGGACATACTTCGCTCCGACTCTGGAATGTGAGGGGCATTTGGTGATGTTGAGACGCTCGGGGTGTGCTCAGAACGAGCTCGAGTGGTCAAAACCGGACCAGGATTCACAATATTCCCAACCTGCTGTGAGCTCATTCGAGGATGCGACGTCGCAAGCCCTACAGAAATTGATTCCGGTACCTCCAAGCCACTGTAGATGTCCACAACTCCGTGTCGAGGGTGTGTGACCGTTGGATTTCCCTTCAACGATGCCGGAAAGGATAGGGTAGGTGCTGAAAATAATTCTCCGGTTTGACGCACTAAATCCATCCTCCCCGCAATTAAATCCTGTGGTGCTCGGATATTGCTGATTTTGTCCCAGGTCTTTGAATAGCTACTTAGGACGTCTCCAGTTACGTAGTAGCATGTCTTTCCATCGGCAGAGCGGTTCCATTCTTGAGCAAATGAGTTGAAGTCAATTGTTTTCCGACCAGCATTGCTAGCCAGAGCTGTAAACGTCCGAAGCTGGGTGAAAAAGTATTTCCAGGCATCTAGAGTCGTCGGAGGTAATATCGGCAGTGCGAGTCCTTGCCGACGTCGCAACCAGTCATCGCTAGAATTCAGCTCGAACTTTGATGCAGCATCTGGAGTGTAAGGTGCCATATCGAGGCGAACACGAAGTGATTCTAAAGGATGGATTCAACCATTTAAACACACGAGAAGTTAAAAATATTCGTACCAGGGACGGGGCAGATTCCAAATTTCTCGCTGGTGCGTTCATACAAATCCGTGTTAGTCCAATCGGAATAGGAAGATGCTCCGTCAAGGGCATCAGAGAGATAATTCAGCAAAAATGAGGTGCGGTTGAGCATCGAGAGCGTGTAGTGATAATCCCAGTCAACACCAAACTGGTGTTTGGCGTAAGCCTAAGTAAGGCTAGTGAGTCGCGCACCAGCCGCTGTGCTTATTAATCAACACACCTGGAGGTTGTATCGGGTTCGATGATCTGTCAATGAATTCACGGTGAGGCGAGGGCCAGCTGGCAGACACAGATCATAAGAAAATAATCCGGAGAAGAAACATAGAAGAACACTCGCCATTCAAAGCCCCAAATTTTCGATATATATCACCATGTGGTCCACCTTCGACTTTGTTCGTGCCCCGGTCACAGTTCCACTTCTGCAGACCATACTCGTCCACGCCAGCCTTCTCGTAAAGAACAACCCCATCGATATCAGAGAGATACCCCTCCCGCGCTAATTCGAGAACGGCATTGGCCTTCTGCCATGCAAGGTCGTTAAACAAGGGCCGACCAGACTCGGCGTCAATCGCATTTCCGAAAACGTTGTAGACATGCTGTATGGCAGCGACTAGAACGCTGGGCGGCGGGATATACCGCGGAACACGTTCTTGAATCCAACGAGGGTCGCGGATGAGCATGACTTCAAATGTAACGTTGAAGACGCGGCGGCACGTTGCATCTACAATTAGACGTGACGCTGGATCCTAGCGCATGATGTGGTCCCGAAGAGTCCGGAAAAACGCGGCCCGCAATCCATGTGCAGAAATAGGGATCATATGAAAGGCATGAAAAATATCTTTCTTGATCCTTGTGTAGATTGAATCCATGTCGGCCGGACTATCGACTAATTTCCGCAGTATTTCCAGGAGCCCGGTGCCAAGTGGGGACAAATCGAACTCATCTTCACTGAGTTCATCAGGTTGCGCTTGTTTCTTCCCTATTGTTGTAAAAGTGGTAAGCAAAAATTCATCAGTGCATGCAGAACAATAACGAACCTTTTGGATCCACGTTAATTTGGGTATGGGCTTCTAACATCTGTAATCTTGCTAGTGATGTTCTGGCTTTGGCCTCAGGCCAAAAAGCCATGGCTTTTTGGCTTGGCTTTGGCTTGTTCTGGCTTTGGCTGGGGTTGGCTTTGGCCTGGCCTGGGATTTATCCGGGCCAAAGCCAAATTCAAGCTGATTTCCCTGCCAAAAGCCATGGCTCAGGCCAAGCCAAGCCAAAGCCAGGCCAAAGCCAAAAGTTTGGCCCTGGCCTGGCTTGAGATTTTCCGAGGCCAAGCCAAAGCCAAAAAGCCAAAGCCAAAGCCAGAACATCACTAAATCTTGCCATTTCGGAATCAGCTTCTACGTCGGGTTCGGTCTCCGAGAGGCCTCCGTCGTCGTCGCTATCCCTCTCATCATCTACAGACGTGTCGGATATTATTTGATCAGAAGAAACTTGCGAAGAAACTTGAGGTGTCTGTACTGATGAGTTTGGTTCGCATCCAGTCACCTAAAATGTCTTAATATTGGTATTTCCCCCCGCATTATATAAACTCACCGACTCTGGACGACGGTCAAATTCAAGAAGCGTTAGAGGGCTGACAAGCTGGAGCCCAGGGCCTTCAGAACGCGATCGAAGCTCAGAAAGCGTGAGAGCCCCAGATTTTGTGCGGCCCGAAGCCGAAGAACTGAGATGAAGGATCGCCGCAGCCGATGGAAGGACAATAGACTCGATATCAACAAGAGCACGCGCCCGAGTTATTTTGACACCGGAAAAGGATGCGGGCCGATTGGAAGCGATCTTGCCATAGGCCGCTATGTCACCACCTTCATGAACTAAAAGGGCAACACGGGTTCCCGCTGGAGTATCATGTCGAACCAAGTCAAGAGGCGCGATCTCGTTGATCTTATCAAAGATACAACGAGATGCAAAGACATCGAGAGCCGCATACTTCAGCAAGTCCGGATGCAGATGGTCCATCTCCCACTCCTCGTTCTTTCGAAATGTTGCGTCTTTGGGTAAATACGCCCCAAGGGCTTTCTCTGCGAGCGGATCCAAAGTACCGGGACTGGGCTTTCTGATGATGCCTCTTTGAATCGCAAATTGTTTGAGGTCGATTACATTGAACGGCTGGTCTGCTAGTTGTGGAAATTGCTTTTTGAGACGAGTGAGGTCGCCTTTGATAGCGGATCCGATGAGAAAAATCCGCGGAGAAATGAGGAGGCGAAGTAGAGCAGTGGGGAGTTTTTTGAACCGATGCACCTAAGTTATAAAAATGCACCAACAGTCAGTAACGATTAAAGGACACAAGTGACTCTTACAGGAATCACATATATCTCATTGGGCTCAGAATGCGGTGCGATTTGAATCACAGATACACCCACACGTCGTGACGTATTCCACTCAGCATCTAAGCTTACACAAAAGTGTGCCGAAGGATTTATATCAAGTGGGGATATTAACGCCGAAAGCGCGCTTTCCACAAGGTTTCCCGTGGCCAGGAAGGTAACTTTCAAGCTTGGAGGAAGGGTGAGAGATTTAAGACCATGAGCAACTGCCATCGGTGTTAGCCTTTCGGCCAAGGATGGAAAAGCCGCGTAGAGCAATGCCTTGTCCTGACGGGTCCGTTGACAGTCAAAATAAATAAATACAAGGGATCCGAATACACTTGACTCACCTTCAAAGGGTCATCCGAGTATACGACCGCCGGATCACTATACCCATATAACCTTGCGGACGCTGCAATCCCCATCAAGGGACCCAATCTCTCGTCGTGACCCTTGGTAAGCGTGAGAGCCTGTGCACGAATATAATGCGAGGTCATGCAGGTCCAGAGAGCTCCGAAAATGGGTACTCCATTGACCTTGGCCATGTGCTTGTTTATCTGGATGCACAATCAATATATATACGTATTGCACGAGCGGGAGGACTTGCCTTATGATTGTCATCAAGAGCGAGATTGCCTGGGCATTGGCAAGCGGTGTGCTGGTCGGCATCAGCCTCCTCCAACTCTATGGCTTTGTTCATCATGGAGGAAAGATAGGTTACACTCGGCACGAATCCATTGTATTGATTCGTCGAGCCGAAGTCTCCGAAGTTGGGGAAGCGAAGTTGATTTTCGGTAAAGGCATGGATATTTGGTTGAATATAGCTCGAGCGGGCATCTTCAGTGCCATATTCCAGCTCAAACACAGACTCGAGGTACTGCAGCTGCAAGGTGTTCAACCGAAGGGTGTGCATCTCGAACAAGAGTGATCGAACACCTGTCGGTCCCATCTTATGCTGATTTGCGCCACGCAATAACGTGAGAACCCTGTGCGACAGCCCGCCCTTACGAGACAATACTGCCGGAAATGCACGCTGCAGATATGGGGGAAGGGAGCTCAAAAGCTTTTTGCTCCAACCGTGAAAATGGCGCTTGCAGCCCTTGCGGCAGTAGTAGCCCCAGGTAACAATATAGAAATTGTCCTCAATATCAGTGATGAGACGAGGGACAAGAGCCCCGTTTTTTTCGAGGGGAGTTCGGCACTCCGGGCACCGGAGGACTTCAACAAAGAAATGCGGAAGCCAGAGAAAAATACGACGGCGGTACAAGATGGTAGGGTCAAAACGGTGCTCAGACAGGGATACCACAGGTTCCGGAGGTCGAATCCAGAACGTCGGGGGCGACTGCATCGTGGCCTCCTTGAAGATAGATGGTTTAGCCAGGTTTCGACCATCCTTCTTGAAGATGAGAGGTTCAACCGTCTTCCGAATATAAGTATATTCCCATTCCGGCATCCGTTTGGGCCGAGCGAACCAGGCTGGACATTCGTGAGATATCAGTTTACTGAATGACATCGTGACCCGAAAGTACGCCACAATTACCTGTGTCCTTCACCGACGATCTCGTGTTCTTATCGCTCTCAGTTTCGTCATCCTCATTCTGCGACTCCATCCCTTCATCCTCCGTGTCCGTTTCGTATGCAAAACCCTCATGCTTCGAAAAGAAGGGGTCTAAATCTTCGTCAGCATTCACTCCACTGCAATGTATGAAATCCCGAACGCGAGCGTGAGTTCCTTGATGCCCTACGCAGAGACTCAGCGGTCGGAATACTAGGCCGATGAGGCTCTGGTGGTGCGGAAGAGTGTTGCATGGCCGGACCAGATGCTGAGACACGTCAGAACCTTCTTCAATGCCCAGTAGCCACCGTTACTCACCTCCAAGCACTTCTCTTTCGATACGGTCCATCTCAGCAAAGTCTCTGGGTTCCCAATCTTGATCATACGGTTCAAAATCGTCTCCGACGTCTGTTTCAGCGCTTGTACCCGCTAGATTGGCCGCAGGCCGAGCAGCGGCACTTGCCATCGTCCACGGGTTGGCTTGGTTGTTGGCAAGGAGTTTTCGGCGCTTCAGGGGCTTTGACAACCCTTCTTTAATTTGTTCTACCCCGGATCTGGCCCCGCCATCGTCTAGAGGATTGCACGACAACACTCCTTGAATACAAGGGCCGCAGAGAGTCAAGACGAGACACACCTCGGGAATTCGATCGATCCTGACGAGGGCGGCCACGAGGTGGCGCTCCTGGGGGTCGTGGACCATCCTTGGACCCTGTGGGCCTTCCGCGAGGCGGCATTGCTGACAAGCTACTTTGTAAGTCTTCTGGTGGGTTTCGAGCGCGTTTTTCACGGTTCAAGTCCTGTGTAACAGATACGAAGTGAATGCCAGAGGTGTAGATGGAGTCTTGAATATGCCTCACGGTGTCAGAGGTTGGAAAACGGCGCGCAAGTCGAGCGGGGGTGGAGGGCAGATAAATTTCACGTGACCAAAATTATCTGCCATCCGTGAAATTATCTGCCATCTCTCAGTCTTGAGGAATGCATGAGACACGGAGAATTTCTGGGCCAGCAGATCTTCTTAGCACTCGTTTATGAGTATGCACGATTATTTTCATGAATTTAAAGCACCGAGAAGATGTGCTACAACTCAGTACAAGGCACTGTGGCAGATAACCGTACAGCCACATGGCAGATAATACCCAGCTGATCTAATCATAAACCGAAACGATTCGTCGTTTGTATGACGCCGGAAAAGGCCGAGTACGCCGAGATGTTAATATTTTTGAGAGGGGTCAAGATAATTCAAGATGTGATTGCTGAATTAGGTTTGGCTACCCAGGAGAACATCGATTTCGTGCATCATTTTTGATCTGTTTGTCATGCTGAATTGGTCATCGCGGAAAACGAACGCAAGTAAAGGGCGAAAACAAAGGAATTCAAATACACATTTTTATTTTGAAAACAAAACTTCTTTTTGATTCATCTGCCTGCAGCTGTGTGCACACTTTTATTCAAGTTATTTACCTTCACCTTTGCGTCTTACTCATTTCTGCTTTATATTCGGGCTCGTATCCGTTGACGTGGGACTTTTCGGGCGGCGATCATGTCACGAAACATCTCTCCTTGATTTTGCCAGCGCACAAACCTTTGCTTTCTCCCCCATGTCGCTCGCTGCGACCTTCTGCAATTCGCCTGTATCTACTGGTTTCGACAGCCGTGCTGCATGCTCTTATGCTTCACTGGATTGGGTCCTCAAATCTGGCCTCCGCACACGCGCATCCCAACTCTCCGGCCCTCTGACGCTCCCGTGTGACGCGGGCATCATCTCTGTATGCTTGCACGATATCCCTGTGAATGCCTCTCTGCCATACGACTTGGTGCTGGGTTTGGACTGGCTCAACCTTGTTCGGACTTCTGCACCCCAGCTAGTCGTGCATCTAAGCTCTGGCTCGCTTGATCTTCAAACAATTGGCTCAGGGGTTACACAGTCGTCCACAGGTGCGTGGCTACCTCTCTGTCTTGCCAATGGCATGTACTTATGTATTTACTCTCAGCCTCCCCACTCCTCGCTCCAATGTTTCGAGAAAACCTCGGTTTGGAGTTGTCGCACTCATCAGTGTCTGCGGGCGGACCTGATGTAGTACCTGCCCCCTCATTGATGCCAAGTACGCGAGGCATCGATGTTGTAACTTCTCGCTTGCGAGATGGAACGTCTGGTCAGGATGTTCGCGCTGCTAATCCGCGAGCAGCGCACCCTCGAAATATGAATTTAAATGATAATTTTAATATGAATGATGATCCTTTTGTTCGCATTTCTAAAGATGAAAAAATTGCTGTTGTACGGTTCCTTATTCATTATCAGCGGCCTGTGGTTCAAGCTTTGAGGGTTATGGCTGGACGACATCAGCATGTGTCTGTAAGAGACTCCAATGAAATGCACAAAAGCGCTGATACCTTATGCTCAGAATTTCTCGCTCACGAGTGTTCAGAAGCTTGTCTTATACTAAGATCGGAAGCTATGCTAGTCGGATTCAATCCGCCTCTGCTTACATCCAGTGAAACTCAGCGGTGCTTGTTGTTTCTTGGAACCAGGAAACGAAAAGCTACCCCTTTACCAGAGACTTCGCGCAAGGCTCCTCGTCTGTCCTTCGAGACCTCAGCATCGAGTATTGATTTTCCGATCCTACTGTCTCAGAGTGAGAAGGACGAGATCGTTTGTGACTTTTGTGCAGCCACCGGCAATGCTTCGTTGAAGCGATATGAGTGTTCCTTCTGTGGTAAATTTGAATTTGCGAACTGTACCAGAATGAGGGCCATAAATGAGCTTGATATTTCACTTCTCAATCGAGCTGTTGCTGAACTTCGGGAAAGATCTCGTCAACTTCAGATCGAATCGTTTAACCAATCCTCTGTTATTGATGGTTCATATGTACTTTGTCACCTATGCAATTCCGCTGTGAAGAAAAAAACTTTTGTTTCGATTCCTTTGCGCAGCTACGCTAATGGCTTTTGGATTGGGCAAGTTCCGGAGGAGCTTCAAGACTTGTCATTCCTGGAAGAACAATGTATTTCTCGAGCTCGCGCCACCAAGTGCATGTACAAGCTCACATTAGGTCCCACCGGTCAGCTTGCGGCTCGCGGAAATGTGTGTATATTGCCTCAAGATACAGCCTCGTTCTTGTCCGCCATGCCTGTTCCATTATTTCAGTTACAGGACGAGATCTGTGTCATTCTTGTTGGTTCACCCGAAACTGAAGTCTCTCATGATACGTTGAAGCGGTCGCCCCTCCTAGTACGTCGACATAAAATCCGGACAGCTCTATTCTGGTTGATTGATAACAATCCGCTTTACATGGATCTCAACAAAAATGCGATAATTGAAAATTCGGAGGAATATCCGATTCATGACTGCCCCCTTGCCGTTACATCTTTCCTGCGTACCAATTCCGCAACAAACCAGGGCTCCTCATATACCTCATATTCAACTCAAGTGAACACGGAGTTATTCGAAGGAACTGATAATTTTGAACTGACGTCGACAACACTCGTGGACGTGGAGAATATCGCGTCAACGTACCAGCAAAGAAAACTTGAGGCCCTTCGTAGGCTGAAGAAACAAGAAGCAGGATTTGTGAAGTTCCCATCAGGATCTGCCCCATTATCGACAACCAAAAATCCTCGTGTATTCGGCTGGTTATGGCCTACTCTTTTTCCATACGGTGTCGGGATGGTTGATAACAACAATGTGAGGATTTCGACAGACATTCCATTCCACCAGGTCGATACTTTGCCTCATGTACAACACTTGCTGAGTCTTGCAGATCGACGTTTCCAAGTGCACAAGTCCTTCATATTTGTAATGAGTAATATTCTACAGCGGCGTCAGTCCTCATTCAAAGCTCGTCTGGCTACAAATCGATCCTGGTTCCCGGTAGTACAAGATTTAATGCAAAAAGTTGACACCCAGTCAATGGATACTTATCAGTCCAAGCTCGAGAAGAATCCGTTTGCAAAACCGGAAACAGTTGGGGAAAAAGCAGCAGCGAAGGTAATGAAGTACCTCAACTATGTCTCGGATCATATTCCCGGTTCGATCGGCGACGTGAACAACATGAAGCAGCAGATGTACAGTAAAATCGTATGTGATGGCCTGCCACATTTTTTCGTCACATTAAATCCAGCAGATTCTCATAATCCCATAGCTCAGGTTTTAGCGGGACGCGACATTGACTTGGACAAAATTTTTCATGCAATTGATAATGCAAAAAATGAACCAAGCATCCGCGCAAAAACCATGGCAGAGAATCCGGTGGCCGGTGCGGAGTTCTTCCACTTGATGATGACGAAGTTCTTAGACATAATTCTCGGCGTAAAACGAGCTTCGAAAATTGGAATCCTTGGAAAAGTCAAGGGATGGTATGCCGCTGTTGAAGCTCAAGTACGAGGGTCGCTTCATGGCCACCTGATGATATGGATTGAGGGAGCACCGGCTTCACCATTGGATATGAAAGAGCGGATGGATTCTGATCCCGAATTCAAACAGAAACTGACAGCATGGTACGATGATATCATTTGCCAGAGCTTCCCGCAAAATTCCGTTCCATACGTCGCTACTGAGGGCTCTCCCAAACAACTCCCCGTTCTGAGTCGTCCACTGCATCCCGCATCCCCCGGCTATGATGAGAGAAGGGACCAACATCACCGGGATTTGTGTGAGACTACTGGATTGGTTCACGAGCACAATGCAACCTGCTTCAAGCATATTCCTCGTCGAATACACTCTCTGGTTGACCCTGACAGTGATTGTCGATTTGAACTCCCTCGGCCTCTTTCTGCAGAGACACATTTTGACGATGACGGGGATCTCATAATTCGGTGTGAAACTGGGCACTTGAATGGCCACAATCCAACCGCAACTCTCTGTCTCGGGTGTAACACTGACCTTAAGCAAACTGCATCTGGTTCTGTCGCGATGGCTATGGTTGAATACATGACGAATTATACCATTAAACTGCAATTAGACACTTCGATTGTCTTTTCGGCACTTTGTGCTTCAATCAAGGCTCTGCAAAATAAACCTCCAGAGGATGTTGACGGCAAAATAGACAACGCTGAAATGGCCCGATTAATGATGGTCAAAACGACGAATACATTAGTCGGGAAGCGAGAACTCACGGGTCAACAAACTGCTAGTTTTTTACTTGGTCGAAAGAATAATTATACATCGGATGTTTATCAAGAATATTGGTGGTCTTCCATGCTTAGAGATATCGCGCGGGACATATTCACAGTCGATTTGGTTCAGGATCATTCGCATGCCACAGCCGAATTGAACGAGGAGAGTGAGCTTGAGATACCAAACTCTGAGGAGGCCGAACGCATGGTAATCCCGGACGACGAGGATGACAGCTTAATTCTGCTCACAACGGAAAATCTTAATCAAGAAGCTGAGATCCCTGGCAGTGATGTTCAAGAGAAAAAATATTCAACCATGTTCAATGACATTTTCTACAGGCCACCCGAGCTTGATTCAATGTGTGTCTGGGATATACTAAGACAGTTTGTCAAGGAGAAAACACCAAAGTCGAAAACTCAACGAAAGACATACCTACGGTTCAAACCTGGGCATCCCCAGTACACCACGCACTGCCTTAAAAAATTGGATATTCCCGTGATACCTGTCCTCATGGGATATCGGGTGCCTCGGAATGACTCGGAGAGTGTCGAACTGAAGTATGCGGTGATAATCCTCTCTTTGTTTAAACCCTGGACAAGTATCAAGCCATCCCCTCTCAAGTCTTCAGATACCACTTGGCTCGATGCTTTAAACGAGTTCAGGCCATCAATGTCCCCAGAGCATTCGAGAATTGTACTCAACATGCAACTCTTGTATCAGACTCGAGATGCCAAGTTTGATTTTTCTGCAAGACGTAGCAAACGCCTTGCTGAATTGAAGAGAATGGCAAAAAATACGGGGATCACTGAGGATGAAGCCGATGAATCCTATGATCCGATATGGGAAAATGCAATGCAGACCGAGATTAATTCAGAGGAACTTGACTCAGACAACCCAGCATTCGTGAAAGATACCAGAGCCACCCGGGATGCGAAGCAAATCGTCTTTGAGGCAAGTAGTGCTGGCTTTTATTCTGTGCGAAACCTCCCAAGCAGTGATATCTGTGAGACGTTCAGTGGCAGATCTAGGCTAGGAGGCGATGATGATGCAGTCAGAGCGAACCTTGCAGCCAAAAACCTCCTGAAAGAGAAGGATTTGTTGATTAAAAGTCGTCTAAAAGCTGCAGAAAACAGCACAGACAGCAGCTCGCATCACCGTCAAATATCTGGGAGAGTACCACTGGCGCTTTGTACAACATTGGCGGAAGAAGAGAAACGAGCCCGTGAAGTATATGAAAGGCTTCATTCAACTGCTGCAGATTCAGATTCAGGCTTGCCGTGGTTGTCTTTGCGTCCGTACCAACGGTTATGCTTTTCTCTGATTGTGAAACACACCTTGAATGATGAACAGACAAGAGCGTTCCTCTTACTAGCCGATAAGATCGGTCGTGAATTGGAAAGCGGCCGAAAAGACCCACCAATATCTCTGCTCTGTACCGGACCGGGTGGGACGGGGAAATCAGTCATCTTTCGAGCCTGGAAAGAATTTTATGAAATTACGGGTCACCCAGAACGGATGCGTTTGACTGCTCCAACAGGTGTCGTGGCCAGCGATATTGGTGGGTGTACAATCCATTCAGAGGCGAGTTTACGAGTCCTTCCTGCCAAGATGAAATCTACTCCCAGTTTGCGAACAAGTTTGGAGGAACGTATCTCACCACTTGAGACTCTGATCTTGGATGAAGTTTATTTCTTGAGTGCGCAAGATCTCGCCAGGCTTTCTGAATATCTCTGCATAGGGAAAGGTGTTACTGACTCTGTGTGTGGGGGATTAAATTGGGCAACCTGTGGCGATCCATGCCAACTGCCGCCACCCGGGGGTAATTCACTATTTGACCGTGAACTAGTTCAGTGCCATACAAACAATAATCTGAATGACTTACATGAAAGGATTCGCCAAGAGGTCAAGGGTATTCACATTTGGCACCAGGTTGAGCATGTCGTCGTATTGGAAGAGATAATGCGGCAAAAGGGTGACCCTCTACTCATCAGCATCCTCAAACGCCTACGGGAAGGAACATGTTCCGTTCAGGACAAAGCAATTCTGGACAAATATGTCTTGTCCGGTTCGGATTGCACGGCAGAAACAAAAGATCTCACTGATATCAGAAGATGGATTGATGATCCAGAACGTGCATGTCCCTTAATAGTATACACGAACGCTGCACGGGATCGCCATAATAAAAACATGGCTGAGGCCTTCGCTGCTGCGACAGGCCAAGATTGCCATGTTTACCACTCGAGGGACACGAGGGGACGGGGGCGAAAGCAGCGGCAACTTACTGGCCTCGCTGCCGAGGCGGCATGGTCTCTGCCTGTAAAAGAAGCCAACGACCTTGGTGGCAAGGTAGTGTGGGTCCAGTTATATCACTGAATTACTAACCATGTATATTAGGTACCTTACGTGCCTGGCATGGCGGTGTTCTGTACCGAGAACCTCGCAACAGAGCTAGGAATCTCCAATGGCAGCCCTGGAACACTCGTATCGATTGTGTACGAGGAGATCGAAGGCCGACGCTATGCCATATCAGCGGAAGTCGATTTCAGAGCATACAGAAACAGCAATCCCGACGCACCATTTCCCCACCGAGTCACGCTCAAGACCGTTACGAGCACAATCCACTTCCGCCTGCCGAATTCGGAAAAGTCATATAGTGCGACCCGCTCCCAGCTCCCTCTGATCCCTGCATTCGCCTTCACGTCGCACAATGCGCAGGGCCGCTCATTAGACGCGTGCTGCATCGATCTGGCCAGCTGCCCGACAATCCAGAGTGCATATGTCATGCTCTCGCGGGTGAGATCGCTGAAAGGACTCTGTATTCTTCGTCCTTTTAGATTGGACCGCATACAGAACCATATCTCGCAGGAGTTGCGAGAGGAACTAAAACGTACCGAGCTCAAGGCCGAAAAAACCAAGGCTTATTCTCGCGAGCAGCTGTCCTGGTTCTACAGTGTGGTTCCAGAGGGACAGGTCGGACTCTTGACTCAACCGGACACCAGGTTACTTGAAGGATTCGATTTTGACATCGTAATGGCATAACTGATGGTACGCGTTTATTCGCACTACTGTTTAAATACACAATGACCTACGATTCTGCAGTCAGTGTTATATGTTGAGGGCGATAACCAATAGCGGAGGCTCACCCACCTGACCCACTCTCACTTTCCGCTGCCCATCCATAGAATCCTCCACATTCGCGACTCTCAGTCTGCGGACATCCCCATCCCTCATTGCCCAACCCATCCCTCCATCGCCCATAATTACCCCCACCGTAATCCCAGAGCCACAGGACGGCCCGCGGCGGAAATGTACTCACCGCGCAGAAGAGGCAGAAGAGGCCCGCCGCCAAAGCAGCCGCCGCCTAGGTCACACAACTTCCGCCACAATCCTTCCCAGTGTTTAGTCTAGGCCATGTGATAACACATGTAGTTTGTTTTCTTGAATTCCAATTATCGAACACCGAAAGCTAGTAAATTCGTGAGGCAGGTGGTCGTCGTAGCAGAAGAGTGCCGTCACTTTCGGTCACAACAATGTCACTCGTTCGCACCGGCACGGCAGGTCCGATCCATTGAGAGCTGCACGGATTTCCTTTCATTTGCATGATTCTCTCTTATAAGGACTCGTCTTCTGTCGTTCTTAATTAGAAGACAATGACTGTTTTCCTCATTTATATTATAGCCTTAAATTTTGCCGTGTCCCGACCAATGGCCGGGAGCTCTAGAAAACAAGTAGGCGCAACAGTTTAGACAGTCATTTTGCGGGTGTCATGCTCTACAGTGGACCAAGTGGAACCCCCCATCTTTTGTGAATTTATATAAACCAACGCTCCGCAGCTAAATTGGGACTGCTGCCAATTTTAGCCAGAGTCACCCGGCCCGAAATTGCATATCACAATCTAAATGGCTTTATCTAAGCGCCTTTGGTTTAAATTGTGTCAAACTCTTCGAATTCCTCTACATATCTGGTGTAACTTCAACCTAAAGGTTCAGCACCCGCCTCGGAGAGGCCTAATCCAAGTCATTTTGAGAAAGCAAGATATCACAGGATATGTCAAGGTTCCCCAAGATATCCCAAGACGGCTTTTTCACTGGGCTTTAGGTTTGGCTACCGAACTTCGATTTTGTGCATCATTTTTGATCTGTTTGTCATGGAGAATTAGTCATAACCACCAAAAAAATTGAAAGCAAGTAAGGAAACCAGAGACAAGCAATTCAAGTGTAACTACTTTGTTGCCAACCTTCTTACCGATTTGTCTGCCTGTGGGCCACTGTGTTTCACTCAAGACATTCACTTATTTCTACTTTAGCTATTAGTCATTTCTGCTTGATGTTCGGGGCAATATCCGTTGACGTGAGAATTGGGCCCGGACAATGTGAATGTTCCGATCAGCTGGGTTGTATACTTGGCAGGTCGGTTGGCAAACCTTAAAAATTCGGGCTCTTGAACCGTGAAAATACTACCGACAGTGTAAGAACTCAACATGCCCCAGAAATCACAACATCTTAGACTGCAAGGTTGTATACAAGATTCCTGGTTAAACATGCAGCCAATTCCAGGGAAGCAGGGGACTGGACATTGGCAGGAAATGTACACAGAGATCATGATATTTTTGATACCTCCACTTTTTGAAATACATGTACTACCAGTACTCTGCACATCCCGGTGTATATTCCCTGTTGGAACCAGTACATTGATATAAAAACCAGGATGAGGAGGAGGAGGATATATTACTGTGGTGGTCCAAGGAACAAGCAGGTACTGTACTTATGCACAATGTATCCTCTTGCAGAATATCAATCCGTGTCTCTGAGACCAATCACTGTGTCTCGATCTTCCCAGCCCATACACAACTTGGCTCTCTCCTACGTGTCCTCCCTTTATTGTCCCTTGCTATCTTCTGTAATTTGCCTGTCTCTACTGGATTTGATGGCCATGCTGCACACTAGGCCCCCAGACACTATGTACTAACTACCTCCACCAAAATCTAAAATCCCAGTTGATTTACCAATTTACTTTACGGTGGAGAGAATTTGGCCAAAATTTCCACCAAAGTTGTCAGTGCTTTTTTTCTCCTGGGGTTCATTTCTTGCATATCCCGGTTGTTTCAGTTGTTCCGTGTCGAAGGTTGAATTTTGGTTGGTAAAATTGGCACTCAGCCCAGAAAAAGAAATTCTCGACATGCATGATCTACTTTATGTCCGAGCAACTAGGCTCGTCTGGCCATCAATTTTCCTTATAAAACAGAGGGAAACACTCAAATTTTGAGTGTTGATTTACTTCACGGTGGGGGTAATTAGAGTTATGTAGGTAGTGTCCAGCCTGAGGGGTGTTGCACACTCTTGTGTTATGACCAGATCACACTTTCCTCTTTCCCGTTATCAAGTGCTGAGTGCCTTTATCTAAGCGCCCCTGGCATCTATTGTTTTGCTGGATAAAAATAATGAGATGATACTGCAAAGTCCTAAAGGTTCAGCTACCGCCTCGGAGAGGCCTAATCCAAGTCATGTACCTATAGTGAAATACTGGACGCATTCTGCTGCGTCGACGCGTCGTCGTTCACCTTGGCATTCAACACGTGATCCATGGCATAAATATAAATAGTGCGGCGAGAGGAAACGGAAAATAACAAGAGGCAAGAAAAGAACGACATACCTTACCTTCCAGCGAACTTGCCTGCGCAAGGTGGTGTTTGCAAGCGGCGGCGAGAGTAAGCTCGCTGGCTATGGCCTTGCGCACCAAGCGGAGAGCGTCCTCAGCGGCGTACAGCGCATGAGGTCGTTGCTGACGCGCTCGGCCGCAAGCGCTTGTTCGGGGGCGCGTAACCTGCGTGTTGTATTTTCAACGCCCCATCTGTCGTGAGTAAGCGCAGACTGAAGATTACCCAGCGTACACCTGACCAACTAGCTCAGCCTCCCGCCGCCTGGAGGTTGACTTGAGGTCAGCATATCCATCTCCGCCTTCCGGGCCTTACCCTCGAGCCGGTCTTCCGCCTGTTCGCGCGAGAGCTTGACGCCAAGCTGCTGCGCTGATATGGCGCGCGTTACACCGTGTTTCACCTCGTTCACTGTCTCCAGGTCCTCCCGTCGGCTAGCATTCTTGCGATGCAGCTAGGCGATCTCGCATGTCTCGTTTGCGCGGATTCGAGTTGGGACAGATGCCGGCAGTAACTTGCTCAAGTGCGAAATCGGGGAATGTGGTGGGATCCGAGTGAATCTGCCCGTGTAGTGTAGCCCGGCGCGACGACAGAGATGTGTGGAGGGAATTCAAGAATCTCACGCTGTCTGATGGACACAGCCACTTGTATCTTTGCTTCGACGACGACTAGCACCATGACTTAGCGCTCAAGCTTGGACGACGAACGACCGCCGCCAATAGGTTAGTCCGCTCTCCTCGCTTGTATCTCGTCCTCCTCGTTTGCGTCTCTTTCTCCATCCTCCCGACCCCGCCTCTTCCATCGACCCCCATCCTCTCCCTCCCTCCCCACCTCACGCCTTGACGCATCTCGGCCCTCCTTCCCCTCCCCCTCCCTCTTATCCGCTTACTCGTTTTCCATCCTCCTGACACCGCTTCTCCCGAACCACTCCCTCTCTTTTCCCTCTCCATCCGCCCTCTCCCTTTCTCTCCGTCCCCTTCTTGTCTCCTCCCGCTCTTCCGCTCCTGCTCGCTGACTCTCGCCCCCAGTACCTGGTCAAACATCGGCATCGTGCCCGACAGGAGCGGGACCGCCGTTGGGGAGCCCTTTTCGGAGGGGTGTGTATTAGAAGTGCGTGCGTTTCCTTCCCCCTTCTACTCTCTCTTTCTTTTTCTCCTTTCTCGAGAGGCAGGGCAGTCGCGTTCGGAATCTGGGAGGTGCGCGGCTTAGGAAGGAGACGAGAGCCAGGAGGGTGCGCGGGGAGGCTAGACGTGCTGCGCGGGGGGTGGGGGACACCCGCCTTTCGGGGAGCCGGATGCGCAGGACGGGGGGTGTCTCGCGCGGGAGATGTGTGGTGCGGAGCGCGGGTGCTACGGTCCACGCGAGGGTCAACGCGCCAAGGCAATGCGAGCGCGGGGATGATACGCGTGCTGATCCACTTGAAGGAGGAGCAGTGCGCGTCCGCGCCATGACGCTTGTCCGGGGAAGGGAGATGGGGAGGTGAGGACGCGGTCTGCTCGGAGACTGCGCGGAGGGGGACAACGTGCGCTGATGGCACGATGGCGGGAATGGGGGTGAGGACGCGGGCGGTGCGGGGTTGCTACGCGATAGAGCTGCATGCGCACGGGCCCGGGCGTTGGCGTCGGTGCTGTTGTTGTGCGGGGGAAGGAGGGGCGTTGTGCGACCGCGCGCTGATGCTGCAACGCGGCGTGGGGGAGAGTGCGTCGCCCGAGTGCGGAGCGGGGAGAGTAACGAGGGACGAGGAGCGAAGACGGGAGGAGGTTAGCGCAGGAGATGCGCGAGCCACGTCGCCCGCCGAATTGCCGGGAGGTGTGTGAGCGTCTCAGGACGGGGAAGGGATCTATTGGCGCCGTGGCACAGGGGATGCGTGTCGACGGAGGTGAAGAAGATGCACCCCGCCCGCGCTCGCGCCTCCAGGAAGCGGCGTCGTAGGGTGGGCGGGCGGATCGGCTGCTCCCTGTGAAGCTGGCTGCTCGTGCGGGATCGCGATATGCGTCCGAGGAGGTCGCGTCTCCCCCGACCCCCGTGTCCGCCCCCCACGCTTGTGTCTTCCCATCCTCGGAGGATGCTGACGCAAGGCGGGATGCGGGCGAGGTGCCGGGTGCCGTCGTGGCGGAGCCAGGAGCGCACATCGACTCGAAGGTGGAGACGCGCTGCGCGTCCACGAGTCGAGTGTGCGCGCAGAGGGTGGATGAGTCATCCGGGGGGGTGGGGAGCGACGGGCGGGCTGCGCTACAGCTCGTCCTATTCCCACCCATCTTGTCCTCCTCCTTGGCGCGCGATTTCTGGTTCTCCTTGCGCGGTGGGATTGGCGCTCGCATGTGCGGCGGCGTCGTTCTGCAGCCAAGCGCTCCTGCTCATGGGCGGGGTGCTCATCAAGGGGTGTTCGAGCAGTGCCAGCGCTGCGGGTGTGGCTGCCCGGAGACGATGCGCTGCACGACGGGGGCAGGGACGGGGAGAAATACTGGTGCTTCCTTCGGAGCTGAGCGTGCACAACACCATTTCTTCTTTCCCTATCTTTCTTTTTTCCCCTCCGTGCACCCTCTACCTTCACTTCCGATACTAACCTTTCCTTCTCCAGATACATCGTGCGCATACTCGGCTGGGCGCGCCAGTACGGCCTGCGTGTAAACTTTGACCTGCATACGATCCCACTCACAGACTGGTCTGTCTTCTCCTATTCCTCTCAATCTCCGCCCACGCTAACATCCACACCCCGCAGGCTACAACCACTCTGGGACTCTTGGACAGGTCAACGTCCTCAACATCATCATGGGCGTCACGAACGCGCAGCGCGCGCTGTACTGCATCCGCATCGTCGTCGAATTCATCCCGCAGCACGAGTACGTCGACCTCGGAATGGTGAACGAGGCGCTCGTGAGCACGATCGGGAAGGACCCGCTCACATCTTCGTGCGTCCCCTTTCCCTCCCTCCCTTCCCTCTTCCGTGGTAACTCACGATGTCATTTTACCCAGCTACCTTGAAGCGCACAACACGATCCCCAGCATAACGGGCTATGGCGCGGTCAATGGGTCTTTCATCAGCATCCACGAAGGGTTCGACGGCGTCGCAGTGGTCTTCCTCCCCGGCTCGGACCGCATCGTCCTCGCACCGCACAAGTACTTTGCCTTTGACTAGCAGCCGAACGACGTGCCCATCGCGATGAGCCCGGACCCCGCGATCGCGGGGGGCATCTGGCATGCGCAGTCGTGCAACGCTGGACGGCCCCCGATTAACATTTGGTGTGTTTTTTGTCTCTTTTCTTGCGGTACGAGGAGGAGGGCGTCTATTTTAGGTTCTCCGCTTGGGGATGCTTACTAATCACATGCTTCTTCTTTCTTGCTGTCTAGTCGTACGGCGTTTGGAGTGACGGTCCCGGGCGACTAGTACTTCAGCAATGGATACATCGACTTCAGGTTGTACCTCGCCGGCGTCAACGTCGGCATTATGGCGGGGGACTGCTTGACTCGGGGACGTAATGTAGTTTGCGCTTGCGAGCGATGGACATTGGACACGATGCAGGATTGGTGAGTCTCTCGCCTCCCCTTCCGACCCGCGCTCTTGTTAATAATTGCCCCTTTGAAACTCAAGACGTCTACTATACATACGCTACCACCTACGTTCCCGTTCCCCGCGTCTGTGTATATTTACTCATATCGCTATCCTTGTTCCAGGCTACCTACATGCATACTTGCTCTACACAGATCTTGGCATACGACACTTTTTTCATGTAGCAAATATATATTAAGCCTAAGTCGAACAAGAAAAGAAAGGTACACCGACTTTCTCGATGGGCGAAGGATGTCTGAGTATAGTTCATCTGTAAATTGAAAAGGTGGAAATATACCAGCCGACTTGCTCGATCGGCGAATGATATTTGAGTATATACATAGTTCACCAGCAAATTAAAAAGGTGAAAAATAACCCAAGGACAAACCTCTCCGAGGATCATACGGCGTGAATCCGGGTAAGATGACAACGATGTAAGAGAAGTGCTCTGACTCTGGTACTCACAGGTACTACCTTCATGCGGGTGGGCGCACTTCCGAGGGAACAAGCAAGTTTTTGTTATCCGCCCAGCATTCATGCCGATACGGCGGAAGCGGATAAAGATTGTGGCCCCCCAAAAAAAACATAGGAAGAAATGCATACCGTCGCAATATGCATATTCAAGTGCTGGACGACGCACCCAGACCTACATGATGACTTCTCCGAGATCAAAGCTGTGTGAAATCGCAAACAAATATTGGTAATGTGGAGCAGAGGCTGCAGAGCTGTGAATTGTCTTTTCTCTCGGAAGCTAGTTGAGAATACTGATGGGAAGGGGGTTGCAGTTTCAGTCTCGCGTAGACTCTGAGTTGGGGCCATTTGGAATATCCCACCGCGAGTATAGATCCAGTTGCTCCGGAATCCATGTCACCATTGTTGATGTGCAGTGACAATCGCATATACTGCGTTCAGCTGGCGTGTAGAACACGACGATCCAGGAGGAGAAAGGCTGATTAAATTATATTGTGTGGCTATGCCTGCAGGGAATGAGTATATTATTGTGAGAAAGGGTTACAACTAATTTGGATATTATCCGGGGAAGAAACAAGCGGCGAAAATTTCGCGGCTCTTGCGTCTATGAGCGGGTCGGCGAAGAAGTAAGATATTACGAGCGCTCTCGTTTTGGGAGGACTTGGAAATATCTAGTGTCTATTACCACACCCTCTGAAAAGAGGCAAATAATTGAATATCAATCAATTCATGGCAGCGGCCCCATTTGTCCTAAAATCGTAATTATTTTCGCAAATGAGAGCTATGCATCGAATAAAAAATCGTATCTCTGAGGCCATCGCACGGCCCATTACAGTAACAGCGATGAAAAGATGATAGGTGGCGTGAGAGATCACTTCGAACGGACATCCTTTTCCCGTGCCCCCCAGTCATGGATATTTCCACCGCTCCGTATACCTTACAAGACACGGTATCCAAAATCCCAACTCATTTGGGCAAGTGCTACAATGATATAGATTCATTGTGTCCCGACGGATACACGACAAAGACATAGACCACCGTTCCTACCCTAGCTTAAAACTCAACGCTGACAACGTAAATTCAGACACACCAGTGAAATTCATCAGTGGTGTGGGCGAGTCGTCTTGAGTCGGTGGTGCGGAAGGTCGCCGTGCCATTGTTTAGCAGGCTGCTGTTGAACCCCATTTGGTTCCGGTCTAAGGCGGGTGCATGATATGCGACGAGCGAGCTCGCTTCGTCGATGGTGGTGTTGATTTGGACGATACTTACTGTAACGGACGGCTTGCAAGACTTGGAAGATACGGAAATCAGGAGACTCGGTTTCCGCATCATTGGGAAGGGAAGCTGAGGGGGGGAATGAGGCATAGAGACATTGACATATGTTATGAAAGCTGAATTGGCTGTTGGAGATACAAGCTTGGCCATGCAGTTTGCTACTTTCCACATGGCTCATTATCTGACCATGCGGTCCCTTATCCGTTGCTATGCCTCCGCAATATTCTATTTCATATTCAGGTTCATCTGACTCACTCCCATTTCAAATTCCTTATCTATTTGATATTCGCCTACATATAAAAGCTCGAGTACTTGTCGTCGATACCTCACTGGTTTGCCTCGCAATTACCTCTTGCTTGCAAACTCCCCTTCTGAGCAAATTCTACATTGGCAGTAGGTACGTAGGTAGGATTGCACGGAGAAGCTGCGATTGGGGAATGCATCAATCAAGAAGTGACAGTAACCATTACATAATGATGGTGCGCACGTGTCCACAAGGGCTACGTAGTACCGCCCACTGCACCCAACTTGACTGAGCATGTTTGGGCTTAGAGGCTATTCACCTTCCCCTTCCGCACCCCCTTCGCGAAGTTTCCGTTGCAATACCCCTCCTCCTCCTCTCACTATGGCCAGATCCCTTTCTTCGGTCAGTGCTCGGCCACAGGCCCCACCACGCGCGGTGCCACACGTCGGGGTCGCAAACAAGAAGTCCCATCCTCTTAGCAAAGTCGAGTTGGAAGCCGAGCCATATCCTGTATGTCATCCTGCCTTCCGTAGGCTCTCCATAACTAACCCGTGCAAGCTTGCCGACGTCTCTACATTCGAAGCACAGATTAGGGAGCTGCACAAGAAAGCATCAGGTGCTGGAAGCGTCGTACGTCTCACCCGAATCTTCAGCTGGCGATTTCCTGAGCCCTTATCGCACAGACCTTATCTGCATCGCCCTCAATATGGGCGGCAATTTTCGAGAAATACGGAGAGACGGTGGACGAAAAGTACATGTTTTTCCTTGAATTCTGACCGGTTTCTCACACCATATTCGAAAGGCTTGAGTATATCGACGGCCATATCATTGTGACTTGGCCGTATCGAACGCACGAGGTCCTGAGAGTGATCACCAGCGCTTTCCTGCAGATCGAATCCCAGCGCTCAGAGTTCCTGTGCGGCTTCAACGAGAGTATTCTCATCCCTGGAAGGACCGATAAGCCTGTGCCTGACCTCGCGCTGATTCATCAACGGACTGCGAAGCAGGGCGGGGATCTTCATCTCTTGATTCTTGAGTGGGCGGCCTCTCAACCTGCTTCCTCTTTAGATGAGAAGGCTGAGATGTGGTTCCTGATCCCATCTGTCCAGATTGTCATCACTGTAAATCTGGATGTGGCACAGTATTCGTCTCCTGCCGCGCAGCCAACCACCTCCACAGTCACCTATACCGAATTTTGTGAAGCTGCTACTGTTACCTCAACACTCGGCCCAGTTTCTTATCAGGGGCACACATTCCACCATGAAGTTAAGAAAGTCACCATGCACATATATCGTCGGGAAGGAAACGCTTATACGCGCAAGCGTTATGTGAGCGTTCATTATCTTTCTAAGATCGGTTCCGAGCTCAGTGCATGACAGAACATCACTCCCTGCGAACTCACCAGCGAAGTTCGGAGACGGTTCGATAAAGCGACCGAAGCGGTGGCTTTAGCCGTTAGGCGTGCGGTTGGCGTTTCAGTGTTTGACGCCTGTTTCTCCGGGAACAATCGCTTCGATCTTCGGTGGGACACCTTTCCCGTCGCGTTGACGGATGCCATGATGCACGATTCGTATACGCGTTACGCGACATGGAGCAACGCTGTGTCCGAGAAATCAATAGTCAACCCCCTCAAACGTAAAGCGGGCGATAATAGTGACGATGAATCAGACTCTGATGCCAGCGAGAGGAATGCAGTAGCCAGCGTAACTAAAAAGTTGTGCTTGTAAATATTTTTTGATACTTGCTACCAAAATATAGACACCGATTTTTTTTGCGAATTGTGGCATCATGTTATGACGATCCGTCGACAAGAAATCATCATCACTAGGTGCTTTGGATCGTTGAACGAATTCCTGTCGGTGCGAAGGTAAGCAAGACTGCTCTCGCATCTATGGGGCTGCTGAGGTCTGAAAAGCTTTGCAGTAGTCCTCGAATCCATGACTGATCATAATCTTATTTTGACTTCGAAATTTCCTACGATGAACCACGGTTCGTCGCCTTGTATTCTTGATACCATCGTTCCATTTTGCTTCATTAGATTAACCGGTCAGGGAGTCTTGAAGGAGACTATCTTCGCCGAGGCGGCCGAGCTCTAATTCCATTACTGCAAGTTCCATATCCGAATAGGTTGCACCGTTCAACCACAGGTCCTTTGCAGTCACGCTCACACGGATCTTGGATGCCGAGACTATGCATGTATCTGAATACGTCCGCTTTTTTCTCTCCTGTTTCTCCCGGATACATCAACTCACACGTTCTACGTAACTTCTAGTGCTGCGTCTGAAATGATTTTGGCCTTGTATAATACAGTCTCGCTCAGGAGCCTCGATGTCTCGAAGGTATGGCTCGTTTAATACATTAAATACACGCAGTTTGCCGACATCAAATTTCTTTATTAGGGTAGGGGCCAGTCTCGGTTACATCTTGTCCGGCATCCTCCATTGTCCACTTTGTACTCAGATCTTCAGGTATCCTCAGAAAAGTGTGGGAGGGCTAACGAAAGGTCTTCTTGATCTAGAGCCACCTCAAAACACGACCTGTGAAGCGTCCAAACCACCATAAGCGGTGTATTTAATACATGATAAATACATGGCCTTTGGGAGCCTTCAGGTATGAAATGTATTATACGTGTATTATACATGCTTGTATTATACCATAATTTTATACAGCCTTTCAGACCCAGCACTAGACTAACTTTGTCATCGTATGGGACCCCGAGTGGCAAGATACAGGGAGAAGAAAATAATATGCAATGGGCCATAATCTTTATCAGCGCGTAGATTTTATAGAGATTCGTGTCAAACCGACTCAAACGGAACAAGGTGTCACGAGAGTGACATTTTCGGCTTGCAAAACGCACACCTAAAAAGGGAATCTCTCAGGCCTGTTAAATGCGATATGGATTGTTTTACTAACTGTATTCCTTTCAGATTGTTGGAAATTATTTAATTCCTTTTGACATTCAGAGCGATGGAAAGTAGTAATATATTTCAACCTTTCAACATAAGGGGAAATACATAAATTCCGCCGAAAGAGAAAGGTCAACGGATTGTTAAACAAACAATCAACTGAGCTGAATGGAGCAAGGAAAGAACTATTTTAAGCACCCCTTTCATTTTCCTCAGATTGAAAGACAATCAACATAAAGAGAATGGCCGGGTGAAAGATCAACTTTCAACCTTCCTTTCACCATAGTCGAAAGAACAAAAATAAAACCGGGGGAAAGGGGAATTTAATGAACCCCATTCCACATTCCTTTCATCTCAAAGGAAAGATAAAAAATCAGAGCAGCAGAAAGGCCGTATTAAAGTACAACTTTCCACGCCACTTTCAGGCGGGGTGAAAGGAAAACATTACCCGTAATCGGAAAGTGGCACGGAATGTCACGATTTCGATCGTTCCAACGCCACGTGACCAGGACGATCTCGATGCGGGTGAAAGGGGTGCACGGAGGTATTTTGCCAGCCCGCGAATGTTGGGAGCTGGTGGGCAGGCGACTCTAGATTGGAAGGGGCTTCGTAGAGTGCTCGCGATGATGCTCAATGATGGATCTGATAGATGGGATCGGGGCACGTGGGACTATGACATCATAAGCACATGGAAGGAGAGAGGCGCTGCGGCATGAGGCCTAGGGACGGCTTGCGTTGTACATTTAATTATATATGACAGGTTGATCGGTTTCATGATATTTATAGAATACATGCAGAGTACATGCACCACTGTAGAATAGTATAAGTAGTGTAGCTTGACACTGTATTCTTTAGTCTTTTATTCCAGTTTCTTCTTCGCTCCTCTTACCCTCCACCCCCCAATCCCTTGTCACTCTGACTTGGGACGGAGACTGAGCCTAGTTGTGACATAATAAAAGACTACCCTTCTTACCTTCGTACCGCCCCTCACCCGACCATCCTTTCCCTTCCCCCCTACCCTCTATCCACTACTTGGTTTCTTACCTCTACTTGGACTCTCGTATTTGAAGATCCATCTTTCCCTATTCCCCACCCACCGACATTCTCCTTCGTCCACTGCGAAGTAAAACAATTGCAGCGCCAACTGTTTTCGGTCTATCATACAGACAGACGCTAGGCCACGGGAAACGTTGAGTCCGTCCCAAGCCACATAGCAGTCGTAGGAGTGCCAGCCGGACCTTCGGGGAAGACTGCCTCGCTATCGCTGGGAGGGTTGTAGAAGACCCGGGATAGTTCTGTTGCAAGTGATCGTTACAGCCCCACCCACCGCTCCGTGCAAATACAGCACGGCACGTCGCAACGTATCGCGACACTCATACCCCATCGGACACCTCGTCCTCATCATCTCGATCCTCATCCCCGCCATCACCCCTATCCCTTTCGAACCCCGACCCCCCACACCACCAAACCCGTATTTTCCTACACCCGTCGTAATCCCCCTTCGGCCTGCCATGCCGAGTTCCAAAGTTATCCTCGCCAACCCCCCGCCGTTCTTCAACGGCAACAAAGCCAAGTGGAATAACTTCCACGACACCCTCAGCACCTACATCGCCGCATACAACGATGAGTTGGACACCCAGAAGAAACGGGTGTTCTTCACCATTTCGTTCCTCCGGAACGAAGATGGCTCGGACTGCCTCGCGGCAGACTGGGTCCGAAACTGGAAGAAGCGGACATTTGTCGTAGGAGTCCTTCCAGCCACCTACACCCACTCGGCACTGATGGCCGACTTGGAGAGCGCGTTCAAGGATCAGAACCTTGCGCAAGTGGCGCACCAGCGCCTGACGGCGACGCGGCAGGGAAGCCGCTCGCTTGTCGAGTTCATCCAGCAGTTCGAGCTGGATGCGGAATTGGCCGGGTACAGCCCGAACTCGACCAACACCGGGTACAACGCGTTCCTGGTGGAACTCCTGGAGGACTTAGTCGCCAAGGAGTTGGTCGAGCAGGTGTACGCAGGCGGGAACCAGATTCCCGACACGTACAAAGAGTTCAAAGATCGCCTGATGGTGATCAACGGGAACCAGGAGCGGAAGAAGCTCCGAGCGGCTCAGACGAGCCGAATGTTCTGGACACCGGCGGCTAAGACAGGCCCGGTCGTCAAGGGGAACAGTCCAGGTTTCGGCTCGGCACCGAACTTGGCAAAGAAGATCGGACCGGGGGAGGTTGCTCCGATGGATGTGGACAGGGCCAGGCAGAATGCCCGCCCTTTCATTTGCTATAATTGTGGCAAGGAGGGCCACATGAAGCGGGAGTGCCCGGAGCCTCCCAAGAAAAAATTCAATATCCGGTCGATTAAGGCCGAGGACTACTCGCAGGAGGACTTGGAGGCCCTGGCGGCCATTCTCCGCGAGAAGGGGTTTTAAAGGGGCCCCCGCTTGCGGCCAAAGCGGTGCCTCCTGTTCCGAAATTCGAGCGCTATTTGAATATTGACAATGTAGTTACCAAGGACTCTGATGGTGATGATATATATACGGATGTAAATGCTAGTCTACGTAAGAGTATAAACGATTTCCTAGTAGCTAGTGTAGAAAAGCAACAAAAAATATGTATCTTGGAGAATCAGAATCGGAAACGTAATTTAAAAAACAAAAAGATGGATGAGATGAATAAGGAGTGGAGCTCCTTCAAGAAAGCGTTCAAAAAGGCCCCTGGAACCCAAACCAGTGAGAAAAATAGCGAGACTAAAAAGGGCGGCGATGCCGCGAGGGCTCAATCCCAAACGAGGGAGGAAGCGCCCAAGGAGAGGACAGAACGGCATGGAGCAAAGCCGATAAAGGTGCCGTTCGGCTTGAAGAAGGCCAAGGCGGCAAGGTGGTTGGCGCGGAGGGCAATGGGAATATCGGAGAACAAGCTCAAGGAGGAGCTGAGGGAACTCCAGAAGCAGAGGAAGCATCATGAGATGCTGGTTCCCGTCACATTAACGGGGTTGGATACTGGAAAGACACGTGCTGTCAAGGCTCTTCTCGATAACGGTTGCACCACCACATGTATTGATCGAGATTATGCCAAGGCAGAAGGCTTCGAACTCAAGGAGCTCGACGTGCACATCGTCGCCCGCAACGCTGATGGAACGGAGAACTCTCGAGGCAAGATCACTCACTATGTCGAGTTGATCATGTCAGTCGGACCCCACCATGAACGCCAACGATTCCTAGTCACAGGACTTGGAAAGGCTCGTGTCTTCATCGGGTACGACTGGTTGTTCAAGCACAACCCCGAAGTAGACTGGCGATCGCAAAAGATCACTTTCTCACGCTGTCCGTCAGAGTGCAATATGACGGGAACGGAGTTCAGGACCGGAGTGGGGAAGGAGGAGGCGATTGAGGAAGGCAAGTCAATCCTATTGGTCGACTTCGCGGAGGCTATTGATTTGCGGTTGAAAGAGACCCAGGCGCAGAGGATGGCGGAGGAAGCAGGGAGAGAGCGAGAGAAGATGACGGAGGATCAGATCCCGGAGCAAGACCATGAATTCATAAAGGTGTTTGCGAAGGAGTCCTTCGATGCGCTCCCAGACAAACGGCCGTGGGATCATGCAATCGAACTAAAGCCAGGATCGAAAGCTGTAGACTGCAAGATCTACCCGTTGTCTCGAGAGGAGCAGGGGAAGTTGACCGAGTTCTTAGAAGAGAATTTGGCGAGTGGGAGGATCCGGCCATCCAAGTCACCAATGGCCTCGGCATTTTTCTTTGTGAAGAAGAAAGACGGCAGCCTGCGACCTGTGCAGGATTACCGGAAACTCAATGAGATGACGATTAAAAATCGTTATCCACTTCCGCTAATCTCGGAGCTAGTCAATAAACTCCGAGGTGCCAAGATCTTCACGAAGCTGGACATCCGCTGGGGCTACAACAATGTCCGGATCAAGGAGGGAGATGAGTGGAAGGCAGCATTCCGAACGAACCGAGGGCTGTTCGAGCCCCTCGTAATGTTCTTCGGATTGACGAACTCGCCGGCAACATTCCAGACCATGATGAACGACATCCTTCGCGAAGTAATCAACGAGGGAAAAGTCATCGTCTATCTGGACGATATCCTGATCTTCACGGAGGATCTGGCAGAACACCGAGCAATTGTGAAGCGAGTGCTTGAGATACTTCAGAAGAACAATCTGTTCTTGAAGCCACAAAAGTGCGAGTTCGAACGCACGGAGATGGAGTATCTAGGTGTGATCATCTCGCACAATTCGGTGCGGATGGATCCTGTCAAGATCAAGGGAGTGATGGAGTGGCCGGAACCGAAGAACCTTAAACAGGTTCAGTCCTTCCTCGGATTTGTGAACTTCTACCGGAGATTCGTCCGAGGATACAGCGAGGTCGCCAGACCGCTCACACGGTTGACAGGAAAGGAGGGATTCTCGTGGGGACCAGAGCAGGTTGCTGCGTTCCAAAAGCTGAAGGATCGGGTCGCGGAGGACGCGGTGCTGGCATTGCCGACTGATGACGGGAGGTTCAAAGTCGAAGCCGACGCGTCGGAGGGAGCAACGGGAGCAATCCTGTCACAGGAGCAGGATGGAGTGTGGAGACCAGTAGCGTTCATGTCACACGGATTGGACGAGACGGAGCGGAATTACGAGATCTACGACAAAGAGATGCTCGCAATCATGCTCGCGCTAGACAAGTGGCGGTCGCTGTTGAAGGGGACCAAGCACCAGTTTGAGATTCTTACGGACCACAAGAATCTACAATACTTCAAACTGCCGCAGAAGGTCAATCGGAGGCAGGCACGATGGATCACGGAGCTGTCAGAATATGACTTCACCTTATCGCATTGTGCGGGGGCGCTAAACAAGAAAGGCCGACTTGTTATCGTGCAGAGCAGATCACGACCAGGGGAAGAATGATAACGAAAATGTCATCCTTCTCAAACCGGAGTATTTCCGATCACAGGAGATAGTGATCGAGGGGCCGGAGGTTGAGATCTTGGAAAAAATTAAAAATACAAAAAAAAGTAGATAAGAGCGTCAAACTGGCGCTAGAAAAGAAGTTGCCCAGATGGAAAAAAATAGAAGATATTATATATTACAACGGACTTATTTACGTACCACGAGATGAAGAACTTCGCGATAAAATTATTGGATTACATCATGATTCCCCCCTTTTGGGCCATCCCGGAGAGAACCGGACCCAGGAGATGATAGAACATAATTATTGGTGGCCGCGGATCAGCAACCAGGTTTCCAAATACATGAAGGAGTGCGAAGCGTGCCAGCGGACGCGGGTGCAGCGGTATCAGCAGGGAAAACTGAACCCTCACAAGATCGCGGAAGGACCCTGGCAGATAATATCAGAGGATCTTATCGGTCCTCTGCCAGTCAGCAACGGCTTTAACACCATACAAGTTTGGGTGGACACATACACCAAGATGATCCACTGTGAGCCGACCAATATGGAGCTCACGAGTGAGGGGATGGCCCGCTTGACGCGGGATAGAGTGATCCGGTACCATGGGGTGCCGAGGAAGATTATCTCGGACCGGGATCCGAGGTATGTGTCTGGGTTCATGCGGGAGTTGAACCGGCTTCTCGGGATCGAGATGAACCCGAGCACAGCCTTCCATCCAATCACGGATGGCCAGACGGAGCGGATGAACCAGGAGATCGAGAAGTATCTCCGGGTGTTTGTAAATTATTGGCAATCAGATTGGGCGGAGTGGCTTTCCTTGGCCGAGTTCACACACAACGACAAAGCTAGCTCATCAACGAGCATGTCACCGTTCTATGTGAACACCGGGTACCACCCCTGGAAGGGGATAGAAAACGCAGTTGAGTTGCGCAATGAGGCCGCAGACGATTTTGCCAAAAAAAATGAAAAAGATCCGCGATGAGGCGGCAGCTGCGCTGGAGAAAACACAGAAAACCATGAAAAAACAATATGACATGCATAGAAGAGATGCACCGGAGTTTAAGGTCGGCGATAAGGTGTGGCTGGATGGCAGGGACATCGCCACTGATCGGCCGACAAAGAAGCTGGACGATAGAAGGCTGGGGCCTTACGAGATTCTGGAGAAAGTTGGAGCGTCAGCATATAAGCTTAGATTACCAGAGACGGACAAGTCACACCCGGTCTTCAACGAATCGAAGCTGACACTGTACGTGGAGCCGCCAGCACACAGACGGGAGAACCGGCCAGCTCGAACAACGGCAAAACTCCTGGCATCGATGGAATTCCATACGAATTCTATAAACTGCTTGACATCTTATTCCGACAAAGCAAGGGAACAGACCGCAAGATATTTGACGTACTGGCGTTTCTCGCACGGCTATATGCTGACATTAAAAAATACCGGAGATCATGTCAGGACACGAGGAGTACGAGGTTGAGGAGATCCTCGATCACCGAAAGCGTGGAAGGGGGGGTTATCAATACCTCGTGAAGTGGAAGAACTATCCGCTCGGGAGCGGACGTGGGAACCGAAGCGACACTTGACGCATGTAGGCGAGCTCTTGCACAGATATAATGTCGAGCATGGCCTAGCGATCAGAGTTGCCGGGATGGACAGGGTTATCGCAGGAATAGACGCGATGCCGGAACAGGAGAAGGTGGTGCTAGCCACGGAGTTGCGGAGGAAGGGCTTGATGCCACCAAAGGAGGAAGTGCCGGCTCAGACGGAGGGTTTACCCGTCCTACGCCAAGGGAACTGGGACTATTTAATTCACCGGCACAAGCCGAAGACGGAATCGATCGGCTATCCGGCACGTTATTTATGGGACCCGATTACGGGCCGAAGGAATATTATAGAGAAATTCCCTGTTGACGGGGAAGAGGGTTTTTATTGGGATACCTCTGTCGAGGTTTAATTCCATTAGATGACTCCCAAAGCCCGGACTATCCTGTTGAGAATTTACGAGTGGTGGTTGTTGATAAAGAACCGGCAGAGGCTCTTCGAAGGTTCACACAAAAGTTGTAGGGAACAAATAGATAAATTCTTAGATAAATTACAAGGGATTCGTGGCTACTTAAATAGTGCGTAGTAGGAGTCAGAAGTGGTCGTTCTGACTCATAGGAAAGAACATAGTAAAAAAGAGGAGAACATACGGGGATGTCTGATTTGCCCGATGCCCGAGGCGCACCGCTTCCGGGCTGTGATTCAACACTCCCCCTCAAGTCGGATTCATCCCAGCTTCAGCAGAGAATTTCTGATGCTTAGGTCTAGGAAGTCCTTTGGTAAGGAGGTCTGCAACCATCTCATTAGTGGGGCAGTAAGTGACTTCAATAATACCTGATTCAACTTTCTCTCGAACAAAGTGATTTTGAACATCAAAGTGTTTTGACCGTGCGTGGAATTGTGGGTCCTGAGAGATCGCAATTGCAGATTGATTGTCACAGAATAATTGGCTGGATAGTGGTTGATCCAGCCCCAATTCGGCGAAAAGGTTGCGGAGCCAAATGGCTTGGCGGGTTCCGTGTGCTAAGGCGGAATACTCCGCTTCAGTGCTGGAGAGTGCAACTGTGGATTGTTTCTTTGAGTTCCAAGAAATTGCACCTCCTGCTAGAAGAAAGATATATCCAGAGACTGATTTGCGGTCATCTGGATTCGAGGCGTAGTCAGCGTCGGTGTAGGCGAAGAATTCAAACGGATCAAGATCGTCGGTCGTTTCCGTCGGGCTGTAGGTGATTGACATGTGGCGGTGTCCATTTAGGTACCGCATAATTCTCTTGATTGCACTCCAATGTGCTGGTCCAGGATTGCTCGTATATTGGCTCACTCTGGTGACTGCAAACGCTATGTCTGGCCTGGAGACTACAGCAAGATAGAGAAGTGATCCTACGACGGCAGCAAAGCTAGAACTTAATCTGTCGTCTGACTAAGACTGACTTCACGTCGGGGGTATCTTCGCGCTTGCACAATGTGACATTCTGGTCCATTGGCGTTGACACGGGGTTCGATCTCTCCATGCCATACTGGCGGAGCATTCTGTCGATGTAGCTCGCTTGGGAAATGGAGATGGAATGATTATCGCGGTCACGGCTGATTTCGAGTCCGATGAGAAGTTTCGGCTCGCCAAGGTCAGTAACGGTGAATTTCTGAGCTAATGCTTGCTTCAGCTGCTCCATTTCTGTAGTATCTTCAGTTAGCAGGAGTAAATCATAGACCCAGACTGTGATGTAAGAGGTTTTACCCTCGATGGTGCGTGTATAAACACAATGATCAGCTTCGGTGTGCTGAAATCCAAATTCGGCGAGGGTCGCGTTCAATTTGCGGTTCCACTCGTGGCCGGACTGCTTCAGTCCGTAGAGGGTCTTGTAGAGGCGACAAACACGTCCACTTCCGTCGTCATAACCGTCTGGTTGACGCATGTAAATCTCCTCTTTGAGATCTCCATTGAGGTAAGCTCCTTTAATGTCGAGCTGTTGGATTTCCATGTTCTTGATTGCTCCTATGGCTAGAATGGCGCGAAGCGAATCAAGGCGAACGACTGGGGAGAAGGTATCAACATAATCCATCCCTGGAATTTGTGAGTAACCTTGAGCTACGAGACGAGCTTTGAGTTTAATGATATTTCCCAGGTTGTCGTACTTCTTGTCAAAAGTCCATCGGGAGCCTACGACTTTTCGTCCTGCAGGTAAGTCTTCGAGTTTCCAAGTACCCATTGATTGTAATGTTTGATATTCGATCTCCATAGCCTTTTCCCAACCGTCGCGTTCCGGGGATAATTTCGCTTCCGACAGGTTTCGAGGTATGTCATCGACATTGGATTGTGAAGCTAATAAGCTGTAATTGGCTTGTTCAAAGGCTTCGGATGCATCCTCGGCGGTCTGTGAATCGTCTGTGGGTGCGTTGAAACGGCGTGGACTATGTGCGGCGGGAAGGCGCGATTGTGGATTGCCGACTCGACGGTAGTTGTGATCGGTAGTATCGCGGATACTTCTGCGAAGAGGAATGGGATTTAAACCCTGAGGTGCGTAGTTTGCCTGTTTAAGTGGTGATGGAATGTTGGCTAATGGCTCCGTAGGTACAGGTGAAGGTGTTCGCGGTAGTGGAATATTTGCCGGTGGAACAGCAGGTGCGTGGGTTGGTTTAATTGGAGTCGGAGCGGCAGCTGATTGATTCGTAGCAGGTTGCTGGTTGGTATTCCTTCGCTCCCCCTCAAGCGGCAGTCTGGTAGGTGTGTCCACTTCGATCTCTTTCGGTTCGGTTTCCGAGAAGTCGAAATTTCGTGAGACTTTCACTTGCCTGCTTGATTTATCCCAGTATTTAACTGCTTTAGGTCCATCTGCATATCCAACGAAGGTATACTTCTTGGACTTACCCACAGTCTTGCCAGGTTTCTTGGCTTCTGTGAGTATCCAAACTTCGGATCCAAATTCCCTCAAATGCGACATATTTGGCTTCTTTCCGGTCCAGACTTCGTGCGGGGTCATCCCGTTTAAAGCTCTGGTAGGTGAACGATTTCGAATGTATGCAGCATGAGTGACTGCTTCGGCCCATAGAAAAGATGGCAGGTTGCGAGCAATGAGCATCGCGCGGGTAAGTTCCATCAGGGTGCGATTGAATCGTTCGGCAATGCCGTTCTGGGAGGGTGAATAGGGTGCGGTCGTTTGTAAGTCGATTCCTTTCTCTTTACACCATCGGATGAGTTTCTTGTTGATATATTCTCCCCCATTGTCAACACGAATCGACTTCGGAGCAGTCTTGAGGTGACGCTCGAGGTACGCAACGTAATCTTTGACACATTGGGTTGCCTCTGATTTCTGTTTCATAAAAAATACAGTGCATCGGCGGGAGTAATCGTCGGTGAAGGATATGTAGTACTTTGCATTGGAAATCGCTAAATGGCTTGGAATAGCTGTGACACGTGCAGGCCCCCAGACATCGGAATGGGTGAGTTCACCGGTTTCCGTGGTCTTGTCTTCGGATTCCTTGGGATAAGGTTGACGGTGCTGTTTGGCCTGAACGCAGGCTTCGCATTGGGTTAATGGTGGGCTGTTTGGAGATACAGTAAGTCCGCTAATTAAATTACCTTTCACTAGTTTTTCCAATGACGAAATTGACAGATGTCCGTACTTGCGATGAAGTGAGTTCCATGTCTCGGTAGACTCACTGGATATGTTAGCGTGATCCTCATCGCGAGGTTTCACATCCAGTATGTATAGTTTACCTATCTTCTTGGCTGTGGCTAATTTCGTACCTTTAGCATTCGTCAATGTACACCATCCACGGCGGAATGTAGCTTCGCCTCCGGCGTCATCGAGTTTGCCTATGGATAGAAGGCTATTGGCAGCCTCGGGTGTGTACAGTACGTCTTTAAGGACATTTGTAACATAATTCCCGTCGACTTTGAAGTCCAATTTAACCGTGCCTTTCCCGATAGCCTGAACTTTATGCTCACCAAGACCAGTGATTGTGTGGTTTGTGAGTGGGGTAAAATCGGTGAACAATTCCCTTGAATTAGAGATATGAGACGAAGTTCCAGAATCAGCAATCCAGTCGGTAGGCTTCAACGAATTAACTGCGGTAAGGCAAGTCGTGACTTCTTCAGTAATCTGGCATGGGTATCCATGATCACCTAAATCTGAATTCGTCGATTGTGTTGACTGGGTCTGGTTAGCTCTGTCCTTGCCCTTGAATTTCGATTTCCCCGAGGCTCGGTTCAGTCCTTGGCCTTCACGGTCTCCACCCTTTGCAAAACATTTATGTTTGCAATGATATTTCCTGCCACAATTTGAACATATGCTGTCTGACGGACAATTACAGCCAGTGGATTTATTCTCAGACTTGGGGTTTCGGTTCGAACTCGAATTCGATCCCCTCGAGACTAACGAAGAGTCTGCGCCCGATTTTTCCAAGCGGCGGCGGTTTTCCTCCAGAATGATTGCAATTAGCTCATAGGATGTGATTGGAAGGGTTGATACCAGTGAAGTCGGTGCCTGTGAAATACCAGTAGTATAGCTGGCAGTAGCTTGAACAGCAGTGAAGTTTGCACCAAGATAAGCCGTAGTAAATTGGTCCCAGTTCTCAGGGAGAGATGTGAGGAGTAAGAAGTTGAAATCATCGTCAGATACATAGCTACCCATGAGGTGCAGCTGTTCTTGGATTTCCCTGAGCTCCGTAATGTGGGCCAAAATATCGGTAGATTCATCGGCAGTAGTCCGATAAAGACGGCGGCGCATAGATAAGATTCCCAATTTCCCGCGAGATTCCTTAACAGTTACAAGCTGTTTCCACATTTGTGCAGAGGTCGTAGCTCCAGAGATATGAATCATCTGAGAGTCGCCTATCGTCAGCTCGAGTTGAGTCTGTGCGTGGGCATCATTGTCGTCCCATTCTTCCATAGCTTTAAGTTCAGTAGCGGTCGGTTGATTAGCGGTTGCCGGTGTCGGACGGGTTGAAGTTCCCGAGACATACTTCAGCAATCCCCGATCCCTCAAAATGGAGGTGATACGGCGCTTCCAGCCTAGCCAATTGGCATCCTGGAGGGGCTCAATCCGATACATGCTTGATGAACCTTGAGTGGTTGAATTTGAGGCAGACATTTATTCGACGTAGTAGGGGTAAGATGGAAGTACTCGGAGAAGTAATAGATGGTAGATGTGTAAACTGTCCTCAAAGATATAGGCCGGGGCCCATAACCTGTTGAGAATTTACGAGTGGTGGTTGTTGATAAAGAACCGGCAGAGGCTCTTCGAAGGTTCACACAAAAGTTGTAGGGAACAAATAGATAAATTCTTAGATAAATTACAAGGGATTCATGGCTACTTAAATAGTGCGTAGTAGGAGTCAGCAGTGGTCATTCTGACTCATAGGAAAGAACATAGTAGAAAAGAGGAGAACATACGGGGATGTCTGATTTGCCCGATGCCCGAGGCGCACCGCTTCCGGGCTGTGATTCAACATATCCTTCTTTCACTACCGTCATGTTGGAGAAACAGTGGATGTTACATGCCATCCTCGGCTTGAAAGGATGACGCGCAGTCCCCTCCCTGATGTTGGTATGGATGAAACCGTCGGTGCAATCGTCGGGACGACGACCCTAGGAGGGGGGTAATGTCACGATTTCGATCGTTCCAACGCCACGTGACCAGGACGATCTCGATGCGGGTGAAAGGGGTGCACGGAGGTATCTTGCCAGCCGGCGAATGTTGGGAGCTGGTGGGCAGGCGACTCTAGATTGGAAGGGGCTTCGTAGAGTGCTCGCGATGATGCTCAATGATGGATCTGATAGATGGGATCGGGGCACGTGGGACTATGACATCATAAGCACATGGAAGGAGAGAGGCGCTGCGGCATGAGGCCTAGGGACGGCTTGCGTTGTACATTTAATTATATATGACAGGTTGATCGGTTTCATGATATTTATAGAATACATGCAGAGTACATGCACCACTGTAGAATAGTATAAGTAGTGTAGCTTGACACTGTATTCTTTAGTCTTTTATTCCAGTTTCTTCTTCGCTCCTCTTACCCTCCACCCCCAATCCCTTGTCACTCTGACTTGGGACGGAGACTGAGCCTAGTTGTGACACGGAAAGACCATCTTTCCACGGCACCCTGGGATGCACCTCAAGGTGTACCCGCGGGTGCAGCCAAAGGTGTACCTCCAGGTCCGACCTTCGGTACGGCCTCGTCACTCAATCACACAACTATTTCTAAAAAATAGTTTATTATAAAAACCTACATCCTCCCTCAGTAGAAAGACACGAAAAAGCAGGAATGAAATATACCCTCGCTTCGAGGTATTAGCGAGCTAAAGGACTGCACCCATCCGAGGAGCACGATGTCGCACCTGCCGGCAGCGCACGCAAAACAAGCTGCAAAGTCGCAGGTGTTTCTGCATGCGTGGCATGCCAATGCGTGTCGGAGTGTCCCGCGGGTCGCACTTCCACCACGCACGAAAGCGGAAAGCCACTCCGATCGGCGCTGCACGCCGTGGAGGAGCCAGCCGGGGCTGGGGGCCGGGGCCACAGAAGAGGGGGTGCACGGAAGGGGGCCCGGGGCGGTGGAGTCCTGCGGGGGAAAGGGGGTCAGCGCGGGCGGGGCGGGGCGGGGCGGGGGACGGAGCCAAAGGCCAAGACAGAGAAAGAGGAGGAGAAGCGGGCAGCGCGTGGATGTAAAAGCAGAAGTAGGAGCAGATGTGGGGGGAGGGGGGAGTATGAAGGGGAAGCGGAAACGGCCGAGGGCCAGCGAAGGACGTCAATGCTCACCTTGACCTCGTCGATCCCCACTGCGCGCCCAGTCCACGGGCTGCACAGGGACACGGCCCGCGCTCATCGTTGTCAGCAGTGGCGCGGGGGCACGGAGCGTGCACGGATGGCATGGTAGAGCGAGGCCGTCTCCGCGGGCTCGAAGGGCATGCGGCAGAGGAGGCCGTCCTCGTTCTGCGGGATGCCGTTGCAGATCTTCAGCGATGAGTCGACTTACGGGGTGGAGCACTTGAGGGCGGCGACCGAGTCGACCTGTGAGACTGGAACGGGTTCTGCACCCACGCAAGAGTTCATTCGAGACGATCCAGACTATCGCAGGGATAAACACACCACATAATCGCACACGAGAAGAAAAACACATCGTTTTGCTGCACCTGCACCCAGTCGATGAACTGGTTTATCATGTTGATGGTCGAATTGGACGGGTTCACGCCGGGGTACATCGTCGACAAGTGGATCACGTGCATGTGCAACCCGATTGGCTGGCGGTTCCCGGTGTAGTGCGCGGTGAAGGTCACCTGCATATACCCGAGCGTCGCGGTGTCGTTAATCGTGGAATCGTCATTCGCCATGTCGAGCCACGGGTCCATGAGATGCGGACCCGTGGGACCGAGCTTGTCAAAAAGTGACGCAGGTATAGAAAGGATGATAGCAAGGGAGGCAGAGCAGGAAATGAGCGAGTGATGAGGCGAGCAAAGGACATGTACAAGAGGGAAGATACGGGCAGAAAAGGGGAATGTGTGTCGTGTCACGGCGAGCCGGCAAGGTAGGGAGTAGGAAGGAAAGAGGTAACAAGGTAAGGGCAACACGAAAGGAAGGGAAACGAGCGCAAGGGAAGGGATAGGAAGAAATTCACCGCCACCAAATCACTATTCAACGTCTCCGGCGCCAAGTCCCCCACAAAGATGCTGTACTCCTTCGCGTACGCGCCCTGCCCCTGCACGCTACTCATCCCCGCACCCGCACCCACGCCCTGCCCATTCACCCCATTAAGCGGATTCACCCCGCCCACACCGACACCCACACCTGCGAAGCCACCAAGCCCGCTGAACCCATTCAGCGGCTGCGCAAGCACAAGCGGGTGGACGGGCGACAGCGGCGACGTCGGTGACACCACGCCCGTGCTCCTGCTCCTGCTCGCCGTGCTCCCGCCGCCCCCACTTCCACTGATACTAGACACCCTGCCGAGGTTCCCCGCGCTTGCGTGCCCGTTGAGGCTGGGGTACGTGTTGCCGCCATTGACGCCGTTCGCGTTCGCGTTCACCGGGGGGGTGTTGTTGCTGTTCGTGTTCGTGTTATTGCTGTTGCTATTCCCGCGTCGCAAGGGGATGGTCCGGGTTGCCCGTGCGCAGGATGCGGAGGGTCGTGAGGTGCGTGTGGAGCGGCGTGAGTGCAGGGCGTGCATCTCGGGCCGGAAGTCGTCGTGATCCAAGTCGAAGTGTGGATAGTCGTCGTTGAAAAAGAAGGCGCCAGAAAGCAGGTTAACAATATGGACAAGGAGGGAAGGCTCTGTCGCGCTAATTTCTGTGCAAAGGTCATCTCATCGTCAGCCAGCACCCCTACCACCACCGCCGCCAGCGACCACCAGCACCAACACCACAAAGAATTAGCGTGCTGTGTTGCGCTACTTTCTGTGCGAAGGTCGCCTCATCGTCGACCAACACTGCTACCACCGCCGCCCAGCACCAACACCACGAGAAATTAGCGTGCGTTGTCGCGCTAATTTCTCTGCGAAGATCCCCCCTCGTCGTCGTCAACCAACACCGCCAGCGACGGCTCCATCCATGTCCCACCTCACTCAAATGTGCGTGTGCCCTCCTCCACATTCCCTTCGCCCGCTCATCGCGTTTCTAGTCGCCGCTGTTCCCCCGAAGCCCAGTACCACGCCCTTCTCGCCCTGGGACCCACGGCTAACAAAAAAGACGGTCTGGGCAACGTATACTTCTGTGTGCGGTTCAAGCCCAGCCTCGTCAGCTCGGTGCACGCAAGGCGACTGTCCCCCACCATACTCGACACCGCCGACATCGAGATCAAAGTCGGGAGCTCGTACGACGTCGATGTGCGGATGCCCCAGTATGCGGTGTGCGAGCGGACGCAGCAGCTGGTGTGCTTTTGGGCGTATTGCACGGTGCCGCACCGCCTCCTCACAGGTAAGTGTTTTGCTCGTTTTCATCCGCCCCGTCAACCGTCCCCAGAGCGCCTTCTCCACCTCAAGCTCAAATCCCGCGGCGCCACCCTCGACCCCGAACCCTGTGGAGGCTGCCACGAGAAACATCGCGAGTTCTACTCGCTCTCGGTCTTTCAAATGCTGGCTGAGTTCAAAGCGTTGGTCAAGTCGGTCATGGAAGACGCAGGCAGTGTATACAACTTGTGAGGCATTTCCTTTCCTCCTCATTCCACTCTCATAAGACGCTTCAGGAACGAACTCCAGTAGTATTAGTAGTGTGCCCTGGATTTTGAAATGTACATTATGCTAAAGTGTAAATACAAGCATCAGTTTCGTTTGTAGACGACAGGAGGTTGTGAGAACTTACCTGAAGCTGCAGATGTCGGGAGAAAATTCGACAGATGGATCTCTCGTCGACAGGAACATGGTATCAACAGTGGATTCCCAAACCGGAGAGCACTTTCCAAGACCTTGAGGAAAGCTTCATCCAAGAAACTGGTCACAGTGATCTTACACTCTTTGTATTCATTCAACAAGAACGTTGTAGCCTGCCCCATAGGGTTGATTATCAACAGATAACGATTGAACCGCTTCAGCATGATCGCATTTTCGGTCGTGAGGTTGTCAGAAGGCAGGGATTTGGATTGCCAACTCAAACGGTCGTCGGCAGTTGACAAATATTCCGTAAGAGAGAGCTCCGGCTTGTACTTGATATTCGCTTCGGAGAGATGATTCGACCATTCCTGCCACATGACCTCTCGATAATGTTGGTCGAAGAAGCCTCTGTACGCAAGGAACGCAGCGGAAAGGAGTACATCCCCCACGATGATGCTCATCTCCGTGTCGAAAGTACGACTATCTGACTCCCATCCTCCTCGCTCTGACGACAAGCTCTCTAACAATTTCATGCTGCGATCGACCTACCTCTGGACACGCTCCATCTCAGATTTGATGGCCTGAGTTTCACTAATGAGCAACACATATTCCTGCTTATACTTTGCGATCTTCGCCTCCAATTCAGCAATCATCTGAATGATCGCCTGTGCCTGCTTCTTTGTGGTCTCGGCCTCGACTTCCAACGACTGAACCTCGTTACGGAGAGGTTCCACCTTATCCAGGATTTCGGAGAAACGAACTTGAGCTAGGGCCCATTTAACGAGGGGACCGCACGCTTTGCTGGCGCGTTGCACTGTCTCGAAGTTGTAGGATGGACAACTAAGGAAATCCCTCTTCATCGTATCACGTAGTTGCTTCGTCATCTGCGTGGTGGTGTCGAACTTGAGGATTCCGCTGATGAAGTCGTCTTGTCGAAGAATGGTCTGAACGGTGCGCCAACTGTCGATCTTATGGCCATTGGGAAATGAGACGGAGGATTGTACGACGGCAAATCTAGGTCGAGGGTATTGATGAACTCCATGCCAACTTGATAAAAGGCCTGGTTGGACCAATCGCCAGTCAGTAAGTAGCTGCGAGTTGAAGTGGAGTGACTTACTCCAGTATATTTGAAGGTGCATAGTCCCGGCTGTACCCCAACCCAGTCAGTAAATAAATTCATCACGATGAAAATTGCATAGTGTACGCACTTGGGTACCAATCAACGATAGTCTCGGCGTGCGAGGGTTCATCGGGACAAGGCGGTATATTCCCACTTATCATTCAAGTTAATCAGTGTAAAGTCAAACGGCAAGACAAATTCGAACGCACCGGTTAAGATTTGACTATAATCACGCCGTTGTAAGGCTCGCGGCGTAGGATCGTGAAGTGTTAATCTAATGAAGCAAAATTAAGAGTCAGTAGATGGTTGACTAGAAGATAGAGAGATAACTCACTGTAGTGGGTTTGAGATAGGCCCGGGTTCGTAAAAGCGGCGGCATGGTCCCAACTGGAGTTCAAATCAATCAGTAAAAAATCAAACAGCAAGAAAGATTCGAACGCACCTAGTGAGATTTGACTATAGTCACGCCGATGGAAGGCCCGCAGCGTGCGATCGTGAATTGTAAGTCTAATCGGAAATCAGTAAATCATCCACTACAGAATAGAATGAGACAAGGTACGAGTTGAAAACTTACTCAAGCATCTTTGAACGAAATTCTATATAGTCTTGGCTGTACCCCAGTCAGTAAAGCATCCTGATAAAAATTGTGTAGTGTACGCACTTTGTCTTACTCAACTATAGTCTCGGCGTGCGGAGGTTCGGCGAGTGAAGGCTTGGTGCCGTGGAATTCGTGAAGAAACACCGAAATTGAAAAAAGCTGGAATGCAGGCGTCAGACAGTCCGTGGCGAGCAGGACCTTGCGAAAACTTAGCAGAAGCTCAAGACAGATATCAAATGCTGCAGCTGAGAGCCTTGGATCGCTGCGATTAGAGTTGCTGGAGCTGGATGTGAGCATTGAAGAGGCGGATAAGGTGGATAGGAGTCTTGATGGCGCGGGGCAGGACGTCCTTCGTCCAGTTACTAAACTTGTATCCAATTTCGAGTTCCTTGCGCCGAATATTCATCTCGTCGGCCACCTGTTGGGTAAAGTCGGCGTGTGTGATGTCGGATTTATAGGTGAGAGTGTCCGTCGCGCTAGAGGTGACAGGGATAACAAATTCCACATTGAAAACTAGTGCGGGTATTAGATATTTACAGATGCGAGTGAAGCTGGAAGGAGTGTGCGCACCGATGTCCTCCTCCTCCGCTTCCTCCTCCTGCTCCTCATCCTCATCATCGCTGTTTATACCCTCCTCCTCCTTATCTCCTTTGTGTTTTTCGCCCACATAGTCCATGTCCGCATCAGCGCGCCCAAGTATATCAATCGCAGCTGCGTCTACGTCGTCCGCCTCGGGATCATCAAAGAATTCAGAATCAGAATCAAGGTCAAGAACCCCATGAGGAAGAATTTCAGATGCTGAGGTTGAACGAGAAGCAGAGGAGGATGTGGAAGCAGCAGCAGCAGCCGAGGTAGAGCGAGATTTACGCGTTTTTGGCGGGATGGATGAATCAGACACAATGATTTCTGGGGCTTCTGTGGTCGTTTTAAGTTGTTTTCGGGGGGCGACCGACGGGTCTCTTAGCCGGAGCATTGGGTCGCTTTCGTTTTTCAGCCATAGAGGAAGAGGCAAGAGGCAAAGAAGCGCGATAACGCGTCACCGTGATGGGTTTGATGGTGCCTCTTTGGCGCTTCGGGGCCTGTCGATTTCGGGTCGGACTGACCGGAAAATTGGCGAGAATGTAGCTGGATAGTATCCGGACCGTTTTTCCCTTGGAAGATTGCTCAAACATCCCCGTACCTTCCGTGTAAATTCGGGCGGCAACACTTCAGGCCACCTATATGACCTACCCCTAGGGATAGATTATTTGGTTTGAAAGACTATCCCTAGGGGTATCCGATTTAGTAGGGAGCCCCAGTTGGGATGGGACATCCCAGGTATCCTGGGGGATGTAGGGTGGGATGTCCCAGAGGTTATTCTGGATGTACCTGGGACATCCCGCCCGCCGCAGGCGGGACCAAAAATTTGCCTGGGGCTTCCCTAGCTCCCAGGTGGACCCCTGGCACCACTCCCCTAAAAAAGCGGCTTTTCGGGCGGTACGGCCTGCACGCGGGGTTGCTGCTGGGCATACATCTAACCCCAGCTCAGGTCTTCTTGTGTAGGTATGCTGCCGCGCGTAGTGCGGCAGGAAAAAAAATCATGTTTGGCCCCGGAAAAGTACCGTTCAGCTGCTTTTGGGGCATACGGCCAGCACACAGGTTTGCTGCCGGGCATACACATAGCCAAAGCTCAGGCCTCTTGTGTAGGTAGATGCCGCGCGTAGCCCGGCCGGAAAAAAATTCATATTTGGGTTCCCACAAAAGCACGATTCAGCTGCCTTTGGGGCCATATGGCCAGCATGCGGGTTCTCTGTATTGCGTAAATGTAGCCTGAGCGTAGGCCTACCTGTGTACCTATAGTGCATTGCATCAGAAAAAAAAATGCATATTTCTCATTAGACAAGAAAAGTCAATTTCAGCAGCTTTTGGGGCATCACACTTGCCTGTCAGGTGTGCATGTAGTTCAAGCCCAGGCTTAAGTTTGCTCTTTACATGGCTATAGTGCAGTGGCAAAAAAAAAGTATTCATATTTTAGCTCCCACCCAAAAAAAGTGTTTACCTGCACAGCAAGAGGCTACATCTGCCACTGCACCGCTGCCTAGATACATACTTTTCTCTCTCCAATTTACTGACTATATTTTATTTTGACCCACCCATTTTCTTTGGGTTATGTGGGTACTGTTAAGAAGACAGTCATAATATACCAAAATGAATATAAACAAGAAGGTACCTTTGTATGGGAGATCCCAGGTTATTATGGGAACTCCCAGCCTATCCTGGGAACTCCCAGGTTATTATGGGAACTCCCATCTTCACCAGGGATGTCCCAGGCCTTTCCGACGCGACCTGGGACATACCATCCTACTCTGGGACGTCCCATCTGGATATGGGACCTACCACATGTGGATGGGACATCCCAGGCAAATTATCTATCAGATGGGACATCCCTTCAGTTGAAGGGATGTCCCTGCACACTGAGACACTAGCCTGGGAAATCCCAGCTTGTAAGACTCCGAACTGGGGAGATCCCAGCCTTTATGACTCCAGCCTGGGACGTCCCACACATTTTATTCACCAAAAGGGACATCCCATCGCTTTTATTGAGCATCAGGGACATCCCAGGTAGTATGCCTTCACTCAGGGAGTTCCCATACCATTCTGATACTTCTGGGATGTCCCAACATCTATATTTCAGCCCCAGGGACTTCCCAGGCTTTATTGTTGGTAAACACATGATTACATTTGTTTATTTCCTCCAAGTGATTTCAAGTACTGGGTTCTGGTGCAGTGCCCTGGCAGCCTTAGCTTGCCTTTTTTGGGCAAGACTTTGAGCTCCATTTGGACATGTTGCGCATGCCACGTCTCCCCGCCATCCTCCTTCTCGCTGCCTTCTGCTGTCCAGTCTGGCGTATCTCAACCGTATACGACATCAAAACTCATTCATTTTCTGGATACTATGTCCTTGTGGACCTCTCTGGCCGTATTTCATTCGAAATCTTGAAGCCGTTCTGAAAACTTGGTGCCGGCGCTGAGCTTTCGATGGGACATGGTGAGGCACTCTCCGAGGTACAGCACCTTGGGACCTCGCTTTCGTGGACAGTGAGTGCGAGCATTGGGATTCTCACAAAGTCTTGCAGTGGAATGCACCGCGTCTCCGCCGGTGCCTTGGTGTCCTGCGCGGCCCGGAATCATTGTGCCAGCTGCAACCGCGCTCCTGAGAGCGTTCATGGCATGGTTGCATTCAGCCGCCGACGTGCTCTCGCTGATGAAGCGGTTCAAGCAGCTGCTGATCCGGGGCGTGGATGCTCATCGTGGGGTACCCCTCGCCCAGCACGGCCTAAGGGATCTGGGGGCCTGGATGTGCATGCTCCTCACCGAGGTGATGCTCAATCCTTATGGTGCGCCATGCGTGAGCAAGGCGGCTATCAAAGGGAATGTGCACGCTAAGGCGGGGCGGGGGGCACGGGTGGCATGCTGTCGAAGTTGGGTAGGTGCATGCCGCCAGTCCAACATGCAGATGTACCGCGCGGAAACGGTGCTACCGCTGGTCGCGCAGCTGTTCGCAAAGTGTAGGCTGTGTGCCGGCATGCCAAGGCATCGGTGACAATGGTGAATGTGCAGCTTCCGTGGCATCGGCCGCGCAGCAAAGGGCAAGTTCAACGTGCCAACTGCGCCGGGAGCGGGAGCGGGGCACCACCAGCTGCTCCCGGGATGATCATGATGCACATATTTGTGGGGGTGCCACGGCCCCGTCATGGGAACCAGATATCGGTGCGGGACGGCGTGGATGCTGACGTGTCATATTCATGTGAGAGCGAGTGCGAAGAGGAGCTCGACTACCTCGGCGCGTTGCTTGAGTACATGCTGCGGCGTCCGTTAGATTTGCCTCGCAGTGTCAGAGGCGCTGCCGTGACACGGGGAGGTGGTGTGGCTCGAAAGTGTGTCGGTGCTGAGCCTCTGAACTGGAACGTGCAGAGCTTCGAGAGCTCTCTCTGAACAAACACGGTGTTGGTGTCTGTGGTGCACGCTGACATCTCAGTCGTGCTGGTCACCTCCCGCCGCTCGTAAATATATCACAGCTCGCCAAACTGTTAAAAATGTCTGCGTCGACGCGACATCCAGCGCGTCAACACCCGGACGTCGTGTCGAGTGGGAGGTGGCAGATATGGCGTGCGGGAGCACGGCTGTCCGAAAGTGGTTGGGAGAATGATATCCTAGCAATGGTTTCAATGTATTGTGTATAATGTAGAGCTCTTTTTCATGATGTATATCGACCGAGGCTAAGAAGCGCAAAAAAGAAAGTACATTTGAGGTTCGAACACGCGTACGCAACACGTCATGTATGATTCAAAAAACTAAGAAAAATGTTGGCAACATAACCACTTCACTAAAGACTACACAAAGAGCTGGGGGTCACCCTGTCCTTTTGACGGCACCGGCTCCAAATTTTTGAATAGAAAACCTATTCAAATATTTGCCAGGACATAGCACCAGAGCCAAGTACTGTAAGCTCCCAATTATACTGCACAAACATCCCATATTCTAACCACTTTACAATTACAGCCGACCGTTCATTATTTGTACGATATACCAAGGAACTGCCTATTTGGGACGATATCGGTTGTTTGCCCATGTGTAGTTGATCCAGTCAATCTCGAAACTTCTAAGTCAAAACACATTAATTTCATTTTACAGCCAGCAAAAAAAATACTACTCAGCTCAGCTCTGTCTTAATTGACACAAGCAATGAAGTTAACTTGGAAACCAAGAGGAATGTGAGGACTCTTGCTCGGGGCGAGGGCGGTGGACACAAATAAAACACAACAACCCATATCGTCCCAATTTGGAAATTTTCAAACGTTTGAATTACTTGTGCGCACAATTTCAAGCGGTGGATACATAGAGGAAACAGATATGGATTCTACAGATCTACCCTACTTGTTCCTATTCATAAAATCGACATATAAGCCATAGCTTGACGAGGGCCAAGAGTCTTTGAGAAGTCGACCGTAACCGGGGCTTGAAAAGAAAATAAGTGCGTGAACAACAAAAATTAGGACGAACTTACTCATAACCATAGAAATAAATAGACTCAGCTACCAGATATGCCACAGCTGATTCCAAAGTCTCGACTTGTTCGCCGTTTGTGTTGGCCCACGAGTTCGGATACATCTGCCCGAAGAAAGAGTAGTATGGTTTGTAGGGCGGCGTAGTCGCGGCGGGGGTGGCAGACGACGAAACCGTGGTTGCTGGGACATGGGGTGTAGTCGTCCTACGGCACTGATGGCGGCGTGCAATCTTTCGATCGTACGGGGAGGGTGGGAGACAAGGGAGAGTTTTCAGGGAGCGGCGGGCTTTCACTGGGAAGGACATGAGTGAATTGGATGGAGGAAAGGGAAGATAATCGCGCCTTATATACCACCACCGCTCAAGCCACCAGCCTGCCCACACCTTTGAGAACAATCAGCGTAGGTTTGGGAACAATGGGTGGCTCCAACCCACAAGTCGACCCTGTGATCAAGTCAGTCTTGTCGCCCAAAAGGGTTGAGGCATTTCTCACCATTCAACGTCAAGTGCCGCTTCAACGCGCTCATTAACATCATTCAACGTCAAAGTGTGAAAACAGACAGACGTTAAACAGAAGACATCTTTTAATTCATTACAATATGTTGCAGTCAAATCACTACTTAAAAGTATAGAGAACGAGAATACAGCTGTCCATAGAAAGTGCACGATGGCACCATCGACCCAGCGGGCCCTGCGTTGCTCGCCAATTCGCGCGCCTGCTCCACCTCCTTCAGAACCTGTTCGCGAAAAATGAACCCTAAGAGATGATGCAATGAGCCATACGATCGTTCATGAAAGAAATGGTATCAATGTACGATAGCACCAGTAATCCAGACGTCGTTGGGTCATCTGAGGGTATGGGTTGGGTAGATAGAACATCCAATGGTCCCTGGTCAGAGTGTTGGGGAACTTCGTGATGTCGAACTTCTTATCGTCGCGACGAAAAGAAGCCAACAGACTGCGAACTTCACGAGTCATTAGCAGATCGAAGCTGACACAGAGAGCAACATGCACTCACGTTTGCCGTCAAACGTCAAACGCCGGTCATCATCCTTCGCGAAAGGGTTGTGGACACGGAATTGGAACATCTCGCCAGCGTAGTCCGACGCTCGATGCAAATCGTCGTCGGCGCGATGCATGAGCTCCTGGTACTGAGTGAGGGCCTGGCGCTTGAGGTCGATGGTGACTGAGTTGTCGTCGTCGCTGTCGGCAGACATGCCGAACTCGGCCTCGAAACAATCCACTGGGCAGAGAGTGAGGTCGAGGAAACCTAGGGTGTAGAGTATGTAACGTACCATCGTCAAAGTAGTCGATCAACTTGTCGTTGTCGGACAAGGGTGTGAGGGCTGATAGAAGAAGAAAGGTCAGAAGCTTGGCAACACTCGGAATGCCACGAACACTCACCAATCGTTTCTCTGCGCGCCCACAAACTCGCCAGGGCTTCCTCCCTCCGTGTCAGAAACGCAGTGTTGTCAGCGTCACGAACGAAATCGCCGTATTGATTCTGGTAGTCATCAACTGGTGAAGAAGGCGAGTCAGTTGCAAAGGACAGTCATGAGAAGTATCAGTCGGCACTCACGTAGATGCAGATAATCCCGCGTTTTCACCTTGTCCAAAGGCGCGGCGATGGCGGCATCTTGAAGGCGCGAAACGTCTGCGTTGAGCATCGCGCGATCGCCCTCCTGCGCGGCTTGGAGCAAGGCGCGATCACCACGAGGAAGAAGGGCCTCAGGGAGGTGGGGCGATGAGAGGCGAGGTTTGGGCCTGGGGTGGATGGCTTGCGCGCGTAAGTGAGACTTCTGAGTATGGAGAGCAGGCATTATGAATGTTATCGAGCAAATCAAGTCAGATAATTACTCACTTTTATAGGCAGCCACCTATCAAGTCTGTGGCATCATTATCCTTCACTGCAGCCTGCAGTTTTCCCTTTTCGTCAGTTTCCCGCATTGTGCATGTCGGCGGCAGTACCTACAACGTCGGCGCCCTAATCCAAGCCACCGTGTCCTTGTTTAGTATTTACATTTACATTGTACTCCTTATTGTGGTTTACCACATTGGACAACTAGTGATTCTATACTACGCGACCACCCCAACCACTGTGGTGGTCGGGAGCAAGGAGCAAAATAGGCGCCTGCGGCCATCAGCATCACTGATCTTGCGCAGCTTTCGGGAATCGGTCCGCAGACGCGCCCACGTGTTACTGTACCCGACGCGTCGCCAAACCACTGTGAAATTTATTCTTCCTCCCCCTGCCGGTACACATTTGCCGTCTCTACTGCATCTAGTGTAATATAATCCTCCTCGTTCCCTGCTCTTACCTCCTTGTCCTCATCATCAACTTCTTCATCATAGTGCCTATCCTCCCCACGAGCTGCGACATGTGCATCAACAACGCACATCGCCAGTTGCTCTGGAGTCGGGCCCCATTCCGGCAAGTCGTTTGCTTGAAAGTCTGGTAGCCACTTCTGCCAGGTGGCGCATAGTCGTACTAGCTTGTCACGTATTAATTGAAGTTGGTATCGATCCGCGGCGGATTCTGTTTGCCACATCAGTCGCAGGTTCATCAACACCCAAAGGGAATACATACCCGTTTCTTCCAATGTGAGGTTAACGACCTCCCACTCCTCAGCGAACCACACCTGGAGAGAAGCGCTCTCCTTCCTCAGATGATAGTCTTCTTCGTCCGCGCGGTCTAGCTCAAGCATCGCCTTGATCCCCGTCCGAACGTCGTCGTCAGCCAGCCAGGGCGGAGGCTCCGTCAAGACATCGTCGTCGTCCAAGCCGACATCCTCCCAGGTCCCGTCGTCCACATCCAACTGCCACAACTCTTTCGACGGGATCGGGCGAGGCGCTACCGCATTTGGTGGGGCCTTGCCGCTTTTGATTAACTTGCCTATTTCCACACACAGTTTATTGTATTCCGTGTTAGCCTTTGCAATCGTGGGCTCTCGTCGTTTCACCGCGGACTCGGTATGCGAATAGAGTTTCTGGTCTGAGTGACAATAAGTACATTATATTTCTCGTCATTGAGCAATACGTACCGTTAACAAGACGTCGAAAAGAACGCTCCACTTTGTCGAGCTCAAACTTACGAGATCGAAGACGGTCTCGTAGCCGACGTTTCAAGGCCCGCGCGTTCATCCTAAGTCGGATATACTGGCTGGTCGTCAGCTTCTTCAGTTCCTGGCGGTCGGTAACGCCCAAAGCTGTCTCCTTCTGGACCAACTTTTCTTTGACCTTCGCGAGGGCTTCCTTGGCCGTTTCAAACCTCAGTTGGTCGAGAGCCGCGTCGGCGCGCTCTTCCGCCACCGCATCGAGGAAAGCTGCCTCGAGCCTGTCAACACCCTCCTGGCGTGTCTTCACAGCCGCCCGCAGGAGCATGACTGCGTTCACTGCCTGCTGACCCCGAGTTTTAGATCGACCTGGAGCTATCGTCACGCGCGACATTCAGAACAGGAAAGCGGGTTGACGTACGAGGAAGCGGCTTTGTCTGAGTCGTGACCTGCTGGGACCATTGCGCGCGCAGAAACGCCACCGACTTCCCGGACTTCTCGAGGGCCGCTTTGGCTTCCCTTCGTTTGTTCGCACTGTGCTGATAGCGGCGGTGGATCCACTCAGCTAAACGCAGGAGGCTCGCCTCCTCAGCATGGTGAATCTGACAATCCAGGGTGTACAGACGGTTGTGGTACTGGATTAATTGTCGTTAGCTTAGAGTCAATAGTAGAAAAAATCGCACTTACACCAGATATGCGGAGGATAGGAATCAAATGGCTGATTGAGTGCCACAAGCGCTCACAACCTTCACCATTCGTGAAGCCGAATCCCACGCGCTTACGGGGATGATAGAGCAACTGGCATGCCCATTCATGCCCGAAAGCGTGGAAGACGGAAACCGCGAAGGCGATGCGGTCCAGGTAGCGGGAGAGGAACCCCCACTTGCGGCACGTCCGCTCCAAGGTGCACGCCACATCGTACAAAAAGCCGACTAGAATCTTCTTGGGAAGGTGCTGGAAAAACACCTCCATGAGGGCGATCACGTTGAATTGTTTCTCCCCGGCGGAATGCATGTTGATGAGCCAGAGCACTCGATCGTGACGACATAGCAGCGCCATGACCGCTGTATCCTCGAAGAACTCGGTACTGGCTTTCTCGCGTTTTTCGTCAGCGGCCTTGAAGGATGCCTCGCAGCCGTCAATGACCGAACGCGGGACCAGGAGCTCTGGGTGATCGTAGTCGTCGTCTTCATCAACCTCCTCGACTGTGACCTTCCGCCGCTTCCCCTTGGTTGCGCCCGCTGCCCCAGAACTGAGACGCACACCATCGACATAAGCCTCCGTTTGGGCGGCCAACTCCTCGGGAATGAAGTATGTCTTGGGGTGCGTCTTGGGCGGGTCGCGAGCTGACTTGTTCTTCTTTTGCGTGAAGCAAGCATCTACGCACGCCATCACATCTGCTCTGCAAGAAAGGTTAGCTAGGATACAGGAGTCATTCAGCTAGACTTACATGGCCGATTCGTCGTGAACCAGGTTACCGAAGCAGGCTGGGCAGCGACGGCGAAGGTATTCGCTGGGACGTGCGCGGGGCGGTGGCTCTGGAAAGGGCAGTGGTGGCGGCTCGGCGCTCGTTTCCTTGTCCGTTTCTGCCCCGGGCCCGGGGATCTTGGTGTTGGAGTCCCAGAGGAGGATGACCGAGTACGGCGTCCCTGTCGGCGATTTCGTTGTCGTCCGCGAGGTTCTGGGATCGGGGAACCAACTGGCGTGGCGGGTGGCTCTGCAGTGGGTACTGGTGAAGCGTCGTGCGGGGGAGTATCTGGTGCGTTATCCGCCTCCTCTTGCGGGTCGTTGGGGACCATTACATGCTCGAGATGAACAGCCTCAATCATGTCGTCGTAGTGTTGTGTTGAGAGGTTCCGCAAATGCGTGTACCACATGAGACAATTGCCGAATCGTCGACGAAGAGAATTCTAGTCAAGATTAACGGAGGAGAAAAGAAAGCAAGCTCAAAAGACGTACATGGTGATCCAGCTGGAACCCCATGCTCTCCAAAACACGCTCCAATGCCACGGTGAACGCGGTGTTGTTGGGGGAGATCTGCAGGAACAAGTTCCTCGAAAACTCCAAGACGCGCAAGTCGACTGCAAGTGATGGATGCAGTGGTGCGCAGGGGAACGCGCCCATTTCCATCAGCTGAACAGGAGCGGGCACGCAGGCGCACACTTTGAGTTCGACGTCGTCGATAGCTAAGGGGCCTCGTCAGTTCTTCCTTTCAAGAAATGGTGCGACAACGCACATGAGAAGTGCACGATGGCGATTTTCAAAAGCTTGCCAGTGCAGCCGCAAGGATTCCTCGATGGCTCCAGGTTGTCCAGGTCCCGAAAGGAGTGGGTTTCTTGGAGGACACGATGAAGGTGCGGTAGGAGAGTGGGCAGTATGTCGCTCTGCCATCGCTTCCACTGAGCAGCTCGTTTGCGTCGGTGTTGTAGTGGATCAGGTGGCGGCGGGGTGCGTTCAGGAGCGATCATGTCGTGGTCGTCTACATCGAGCTCCGAAGGCGGATCCAGATCCGACATGGGTACAGCGTTTGCGCGACCATCGTCGGCGGCGTCCTCTGATTCGAGGCCGAGGAATCCAAGGAGGGGCGATAGTCGGGGTTGGACAAGGGTGCGTCCGTGTGGTAGAACTATATCTGGGCGGCTGCTAATATGTTCCTTCACCTTCGCGAGGTGGTGTGGCACCGGGGGTCCTGGCACAGCCAGATAGGATGGCTTTTCTTGTGCGGCGCGGCGTTCAGCTGCCGTTAGACGAGGCATGGCGCCTTCGGGAAGAGGTAAGTCAGAGAACGGCTAACAAGGGCGTACTGACTATTGGTGTATTTGTTGATGCCACCTAGATTGATTCTGATTTGGAACGCGACATGGCGCCAATTGTGATAGGTAGAGTATATGAAGTATCTACTTAGTATATACGATGTGGTAGGTAAACGAAGGAAGAACGATATCTAAACTATTCTACACAACTCTCTTACATTTCTGTGTACCACAGGAATAATTACTATAAATGGCCTTACGGTGGTGGTGGTTACAAGTCAAGAGCGAAATAGGCGCCCAGACCAAACAGTGCCACTGATGACGCGCAAAGCTCGGAAGTCGGTCCGTTCCCAATATCTAATCAAAGTATCTTATCGGAATCTTATCCGCCTTAGCGTCAAGTGCCAAAAACAGATCCTGCCTGAATTGAACAGGTGATCTCTCGCAGAAAGAAAGCAAATGGTTTAACTTTTGCGGGTGTGTTACCGCTACACCAAGGATCCGATGCAAGTAGTATAAGAATTGTATCTAGGTTGTACCCTATCTAATCAAAACTAACTTATCGTTACGCTAAGTGCCAAAACGGATCCTGCCTGAATTGAACAGGAGATCTCCCGCAGAAATAATGCAAGTGGCTCAACCTCAATCTTGCCGGGTGTGTTACCACTACACTAAGGATCCGTTGCCAGTAACCTAAGAATTAGATCTAGGTTGTGCCCTGGGGTCAAGGTCTGTTTTTTTTAAAAAATATTAGCTCGGTTGCGCTGAGCTGAGAGTATTTACAAACGATCATACGGTCTATCTAATAACTAAATCTTGTCGCGCGATAAGTACCATGTGTAGTTTGAAGGTCAACGTTACGTGCCAGGCACAGACTGGAGCAGTGGAAAAATCCCATCATGCCATTCTCCAATCTGACCTCTACTACCCCGGGGGTGCACTGGCGTGTCGTGGACGGTCGGGTCTCTGCGTACGACCCCTTTGCGGCAACATCTCCCATGATGTCGGGCCCGATAACCACGACACGCCCTCTAATGCGTTCGATTGGGTCCGTGTCTTCGAAACGGCGGGGCTTGATGCACATGGGCGGAATTCCGTTGGGCGGGGCTGAAGCATTACTGGCAGCATACACCTGGATCTTCTTTTCCAGGGCTTTGCGGTCAATGGCTTCGGCGAGCAGGAGGTACCCAGTTTGCCCTTCGAGTTTCAGGATTTTGCTGCTAGGTTTGAAGATCCGATGGGCAATAATCGCAGGGCTACTCAAACCACGGATTAACACGTCCACGCGTTTACCTTTCAAGGCAGGGATGCACAACCATTTGCCGGTATCTTCGCCTAAATAAAAAATGGCTTCAACATCTTTTCGTCTCTTGGGAATATTGGTATACCGGCAAGCACTGGAGCCGGAGGAGGCCGCGCAGCCACGTCGGGGGGAAGCATCTCTTCATCCTCAATGGGCGGCGGGGTTGGTGTACGAGGAGGCGGAGGCGGAGGCGGAGGCAGAGTCACCGGGCGGTGAATACCCAGGGTTGGTAGGCGCTCCCCTCGCAGATAGTATGCATCTGCAAGGCGAAGTCGTGCTCTTCGACATCGTGAGGCTCTCGGTGCGAAGATAAGTAAAATAAAAGAATGTACTGGTGTCGGTCTCGCCGGAGCAGGACCAGGCGTTCTACCGGTATCTTCTCGACGACCAGACCATTGTAATTACGCACCGAGACCAGAATACCGCGCGAATCCCACCAGCGGAAATTCAGACTCCCAGCGAGTGAGCCAGCCAAGCGTAGACACTTTGCCCGTGTCTCGCTGTCGTAATCCCCCACCACCATGCCCCGTAATCCTTTATGCTTGTGCTTCCCGACCACTTCCACTTCCATCCCTTCGTACCGCTTGCCGGTGTTCATCAAGCAGCGTGCACGGTCCTCGGCAAGACGGTCGCGCTCCTGGATTCCCTTGATAGTCAGGGGTTTAGTCAAATCCGCCTTCTTGCGTTCTGCCTCGGTTTCGTCCTTCTGGTCAGCTGGAAGCGCATTAAGAGATTTGCTGACAGCTTGAACCCGCGTTCGAATGCTATCCTTATCGACAGGATCCGGCTTGGCGAGTTGAGACAACGGGGGGTTAACCACACTGGGGGCGGTGTACTGGTACGCGGAGTAATCTGAGAAGGCGGCAGAGTCGTCGAAATTAACAAAGGCAACGTCTGACTGCCTGACTTGGAACTAAAGCCGTGCATTAGTTAGCGGGTGAACTAGAATTGGAAGAATGAAACTCACCATCGGCTCTTGACCTTGAGGTAGGTCCCGATCGTCAAAAACTTCGAAGATGCCGCCGTAGTGCATACGAATGAGGAAGCCTCTGCGACCTTTCAGAGGGCCGTGAACTACCTCGACTAGATCCCCACCGGTGAAATATCGAACGGTATCGCGGACGGGAATGGAGAAGCGCCAGCCGCCAGTCAGATTGTCTTGCACCATCCCGTCCGCGTGTATGCCGTCGACACTTATATTGTCCGGCGCCTCCACGACGAGCATTTCGTCTTTGATCTCCACAACTCGACCAACACGATCGCAAAACGCACTGCTGCCGTATTTGACGTGTACGCGATCCAAGAGGCACACAACGGGGCCAGGATCTAGAAGATGGCGGGCCAGTGCTGACGTCCTGACCCACGTCCCGAGAGTCGTGTCGGTGTCGGCGACGCTACCGACTTTGGCGACGTAGAAGCCCGCCGGTCTTTGCTCGATGCGCCCAATCCAGCCCTGCTGCCCTTGTTGTTGTGGTTCTCCAGAGTATGAGATGACACGGTCCCCTTCCATCAGACCAAAGCCACTATTGCCAAAAAACCTGGCCGTCTGCAAGTAGCGCATATGGCTTCTTTCAAATGGCGCCAAGTCGTCGCGGGTGGGGTGGACCATGGGGTGATCTCTGCGCATGAGGGGTTGCCGCAGATCTACCTTCAAGCAAACTTCGGGGGGTGGAGGGGGAGGCATGTCCTCGTCGTCGTCGTAGTGGCTCTCATATTCGACGCGAGGCTTGGCGAGGAGAACGCGTGTCGGGGAAATAACGTAGGCTAGCGCGTCGCGATGAGGTGCTCTCTTGAGACGAATCCAGTCCCCAGTGTTTACAGTGGGGTCTTCTGCGGCTTCGACTGTGCTCTGGATATGAGAGACAATCTCGTCCGGTTCGATGAGGTCGGGTTCTGTGATTGAGGTGCGCTGACCGCGCTGGTGCTCAGCACGCTCGCGCTCTCGCCTGGCATCGCGTGTGTACCGAGCAGCGTCTTGTTCGTAGCGGTCGGCGATTGCACGGAGATCGTCGCCGTCGTCCTCCAGAATGGGACGACTGGGAGGAACATGCGGAGTGTCCTCGCCCAGAAGGTCGTCGTCAATGAAGCCTATTGGAAAACCGCTTCAGGTGCGACATGGGCGAGCCGGATGCATGACTTACCCGAGTCAGATAAAGTCGCCTCTTCCTCTTCATCATCCTCGTCGCCGTCCTCTTCCGAGTCTTCCGCCGCCATGTCGAAGAAGTCGGCAACCGCGCTCTTGCCTTTGCGTTTAAGCTTGCTGGGGGCAGGAGGCTGGGGGCTACTGGTGCGAGAGTCAACGCGCCTGCGTTTGTGAGGCAGGGAGGGCGCGCGTGCCGGTGATGGAGAACGAGGCTATAGAACATAAGTCATGTTATTTATCTGTACTTGGACCTGAGACATACTGGGCGAGAAGGCAATGACGGGGATGGCGTGTAGGGTGTCGGGTCGCGCGACACCGGCGGGCCAGGGTGCGCCAAGGGTGCAGTTGGCGACGAAGTGGGACCTGCATAGGGTGTTGTGTCGCGCGACAGAGGCGGGCCAAGGTACGTATACGGAGTGGGACCGCGGGAGTCGGGGAGGAAGAGAGGCATTTTAGGTCACGCTGAAGTGGATGCTGCGGAAGGTGTTGTGTCGCGCGATAGAGGCGGGCCAAGGTACGCGAATGGAGTGGGACCGCGGGAGTCGGGGAAGAAGAGAGGCGTCTGGTTTCGGTGATCAGTGAAGGGCGTCGGTGTGGGTGCCCGGGAATTCATAGTGTCGGGGGCGGCGGGGGACGTAGGGAGTTGCAGCGCGCGACAATGGCTGTTGTGGAGCGGTCCACGTAGCCAAGGGAGTCGGAGATCGGGAGCGGACCCCGGCGTTCTCCAGCTCGTCGTCGTCGTCGCCGCGTGCAGGCGTTGCTGCACCCGAAGCTTGAAGTAGGCGGGGCGGGATACGATACGGCTCCTGCGAGCGCAGGCGCTGGTCATGCGTGCCTACAATCTCGCGCATCTGGAAGTCCCGCTCATCGGCGCAGCGGATCTGGGCCTCGGTGGAATCCTCGTCGTCATCAGGCACCTCGTCTTCGTCGCCGCTGACTTCAATGGCGCGGTCATCGATGTATACGCTATAGGGCGCGTTCGACTCCTCGTCGTCGTCGTCAGGCGCCTCGTCTTCGTCGGCGCTCATTTCATTTGCGCCGTCGTCGATGTATTCCTCAGCGTCGCTCTAACAAACGTCGTCAGCGTCGTGTACGCGCCGACATGGACATGGGGGCGGTATATGTATCTACGGTTGTGTCTCTGGACTTTGTGCGCCAAGGACGCGCTTTTAGGCTCTCAACACGACGCGGAGGGCGGCTCTGCGCCATATGAACATTTCATTGCGTTTACTACTAGCTCTACTGACTACGGGAACGAGGCGGGACATGACTTACCGGCGGGACATGGTGGGCGGGGGAGCAGGATCAGATAAGTGGCTTGTGCACTGCGGCACGCCATCTTGCCGATCATCCCTCGGATATCGCACCGGTCTCCGAGCGGTGATCGGGGAAGATGGGCCCCGGGGCGGAGTTTGAATCCTTCTCTGCTTGATCCCGACCACCATGTCGCTGAGGCGCTGAGTGCACCCGGTGGCGTGCGGGGTCGGACAGCGACGGCGAACGGGCAGGGTGGGGGTAAATACAGTGTATTGTAGATAGGATACATGTTCTGTACGAACGACAGAGGATAAACTAAGTAGAAAGAATTCAGTGAGCGGATGCCATCGGAGGGCGGGAAGCGGAATAGACGCACGAAGGGGTTGTATGGATGCGCACGGGCGGCGGGAGAAAGGCGGGACGGTCGACTACGAACCAGAAAGTCGTTGGCGGCGGGCTGGGACAATAAAATATGGAAGGGACGTACAGAGCGGCGCGGTGGTACAACGTGGGCGAGCCAAGTGCGTATCTGTTTCTGCGTGGGCGGTGAGAAATAGCGCTGATCATAAGGGCAGAATAAACGCACGGAGGGGTTAGGTGGATATGCGCGGAAGCCAGGGAAAAGGCGGGACGGATGACTACGAACCAGGAAGTCGTCAGCGGCGGGCTGGGACAGTAAAAGAGAGAAGGATGTACAGAGCGGCGCGGTGGCACATGGGCGCCCAAGTGCGTATCTGTTTCTGTGGGCGGTTAACAATG